>CM067491.1:30180138-30288321 GCA_034552555.1 Semaprochilodus insignis | reverse complement strand
GGTGTGTGTATATATATATATATATATATACACATATATATATATATATATATATATATATATACACACACATATAAATGCCAGCTACCCCAGATGTGCACTTTTTATAGTGCTTGCTAATATTAAAGTGCATTTCTAGTACATTAAAACAATTTTTTACCTGAGTATTGATTACACACACCTGTTGCTCATTCACCCAGTCTGCTTAAATACCCCTCAAACACACACACTCATTGCGAAGTTTTGCCAAACTTAGTTTGTATTACTGAGCATTTCTCTCCTGCTTTTCTTGTTGCTGTCTCTGGTTTTGACTCCCTTTGACTTCAATTTCTCTCTTTTATTCTCCCCTTGTTCTGGTTGCCTGATAGTTTGCCTCTCTGGTTTTCGACTCTCCTTCTGACCCTTGGCTGTCTCTCCTTTTATGACCCCGCATTGCGCATTTGTTATGCTTGCTTGAATTTTGCTGTTGTGCTCAACCATCGACCTGTTTAATCAAACTCATCTGGCTTTTAGCTCTGGGTGTGCCGACCCAAGTTCTTTGTTCCTGACACATAGTTAGTATGTAGCACGTTTTTGTTACATTAATCTTGAGTGCAAAGAATTATCCTAAATATACTTAAATGACGTACAATTCAATGCACTCTTTATCTCCTAGGTGTATTTGCACAAATGCTACCTAAAGACCCCACTAACCTTGAGTTCTATGATGACTTTATATATTTTTATTTATTTATTTATTTTTTTAATGCACTTGCGCAGCTGAAACCAGCCATCATTGCTATTCATTGTGCTGTCATTACTGATACAAGTTAGCTTTCACCAGCTTGTAACACTTTACATTAAGTGTTGATTAACTAACATGAAGTAATACATTAACAATGGTTGTCTAATATTAAGTAAGCATGTAACAACTGTTAATATGTAGTTATGTTTGCTTAAGATTTGCACTGATAATGCTTAATCATTTCCTAATAACTTAACTGCAGTGATGTGTGCTGTTGTGGTTGGTATGTTCACTGTAAGGATAGTACATAACGCTTGCTAGCTGGCCACTACAATTTGTAGTGGCTTTGCCTCTGCTTCCCCTGTTCTCTGATATTTCTTTTTAATGACTTCATGTTCAGAATTTTCTGGCATTTAGAAACGCATGCTTTTCTCTTGGGTGCTCTATTTTTCCTCAGATTAGAAGCTGTGGTTGATGCTTTGGCCGCCCTCTAACTGAAACTCATAGGGCTGAACAGCAGGAGAAAGATATTTCCTGCAAGGTACGACAACAGTTCATTTAATGCAGCAAACCGCTGAGATAAATAGTCGGCTCGAGTGATTCTGACCTAAATTTCACACAGCCCATGCGCCACGTTGTGTGCTTTCGGCAGAAGCACAGCGGAAAATGGGTATTGATAAGTGATTCATTATTTACTAAAAAACAAACAAACTTTTTAGCGCACCAGTCAGATTTATATTGCGGATGCAAAAGGGGAAACTGACCTGGGGTCCAAGCCTGTAAGGACAGGGACATGTTGCATGACCCATTTTGGCCATGATCTGTAACAGGTCCCTCCCTACTGCTTGTCATTACCAGCAATCAGGTCTGACAGAAAGCCAGGTTTCTATCTAGCTGTCAACTTTAACTTGAGCAAATACTCTCTACGTCACATTTGTACAACCATGGAGGAATATGGAGCAGAATCTAGAACCATCAACCAATTATGGAAGCACAAACAAGAATTTGTCCTCTGCCTTAACCCACCTGTGAAGTGAAACGCCTACACACAGACACACCTGGGGACAGTGAGTACATTTGCCCAGTGTGGTAGGCAGCCCTATCTGCTGCTAAGCCTCCAGACATGCCTACAGGATCCCCAGACTCTCTGAACTGTTGAAATTTCTTCTTTTGGTGTCAACTGAAGAGAGGAGACCACTCTGGATATGATTTTAGTTTATTGAGCTCTGTTTCCAGCTCAGTAAACCAGAGTCAAGTCCAGAGTCACAAACTTTGAAGAGGTTTGTTATACTATTGTTGAGGAGTGAGGCAACTCCTCCCAAAGGTCAAACGATGATAAGAAAATGCATGCTCTGTTCCGGGGTGGCAACTCCTCCCAAAGGTCAACGGAAGATAAGATAATGCCTAGAACTAATAAAGACAAATAAAACAAGTTTACAACAGAACTTATAACTTAAAGGTTATTTCCAGGCAGTAAACTCGACTAGTTGATTAGTAACCCTTACCTGTACCTAGTCAGTGTCTCTTAATCCTGGTGCTGGAGACACTATGCCCTTCACATTTTAGTTGATCCATTGCTTTATCAAAGCCCCCTACAATTTCGAAGGAGCTTGTTAAAGATCTAATGAGTTGATTCAGGTGTGTTGAGAGCCGGGAAAGCACTAGGTAGGGTGCCTCCCAGGACCAGGGTTGAGCAACACTGCCCAAGGTAGTCGGTCTGTGAGCCAATATGCATGTTTGTTCCAACTGCTGATCAGGATCGGTACAGGAATATCTGAAACAATACTCAGCTCTTGTGGGGAATACACCAGCTGTTCTGAATCCTTGTCCTGGAATCCCTCTGCCCTGCTTAGATTAGCAATCTTCTGCTCCAACACACCCAAGAACGGCTTGCTAATGAGCTGATATAGGCAGGTTGAGATAGGCACGTATAAGCAGGAAACGGCAATTACCAAGACCTTTACCAGGTTTAATGTTGCTGAGCGCATGGAGAGGTAATTCGAGAGCTATATGATTTTGAGCATGACCTCTGACCCCCAGATGCATAAACCACCATGCACAGAAGCCACGGCACACATTCTGTATAAACAATAGCACACAGGAATGATGTAAGTGAAGTAAGGTGTAGCATTAGTAAAGCAGGGACAGCAGAGCGAAAGATTCCCAATATGCGCTTTTAACAGTCACTTGGAAAGGAAAACTGTCAGAGCAAATGCTTGGTGAAGCTGCAGCCCACTAATCGAGCCCTTGATGCTAATGCATGAGCAGTTAATAATCAAGTCAGTGGTTTAGCAAAGCATCAACATTTTTGGACTGGACGAGTTTCTGGCCACATCAATGTTCAGACACTCTTGCATCAAAGAATTGCACAGTTGGGCCAGATTTGGTAAATGCCTTCCCTGGCACAATTCTTGCCTGTAGACTGGGATTTTAGCCACTGCTGGTAGACCCATATGACCAGACGCTCCCATACACCTGCAGATTCACCTACTTCCTTCACACTATGGTCTTTGGCACGCCCAAATGCAGTCACTCCTTTTAGCCAATCATTAACATCTGCTGTGGAGCCATTTTCCACATGAGACATTCACTGCACTGTTCCAACTCTTCTCAATCTATGGATCACGTCACTCACACCCGCAGGTATTTATAGCCCCGTCATCCTCATGCAGTGCCATCTACAGGAGCCTGTAGTTACTACCACCTTAAACACACTGCAAAGTGACTAATTTCTTGTCTGGTGAGCTTAGGTGTCAGACCCATTGACAGGTTGAGGACACTGAAGCTACACAACTATAAGTGCAACATATACAAGCGATGATGACTCCTGCACAAGTTGATCAGCTAATGTTTGTTTGTTTGTTTGTTTGCAAATTACAAACCAGCTCATGTGGAACATGTGGTCCGTGTTAGCTAGATGCATGGCTGGCTATGTCATGCTGGTTATCGCCAATGTGGTAAACTGTCATGGCCTGTCCACTCCTCCAGATTGCCTGATAGTGGTTAGCATTCACGTGTGTTAGCGTAACTGTGCGAGCTGTGTCTCAAATACTTGCTGCCTTGAAACGTTGAAATAGCTTAAAGCGCATAGCTAAACTTAGCTCAGGATTATGCTCCCATGCTTATGTGGCCTTTCCAACGAGCCCTGGGTTACGTTGCTAGCTTTCATGGAATCTGGGATGCGGTCCCTGGAATCTTATAAATTCGTGTCCGGCTCAGGCACACCCTAGGCAGCCTTGCTGATGCTAGATGCTTGCCTGCCGTGGAGGTATGGGGAGCCAGAGAAATTTAGATCACCATAATAAAAGCAAAGCAAATCCAAAGTCAAGTCAGTAGAGTGTGCTCTTTGAGACACAGCCGGCGTAGTCAGGCTTAGCTGAGGCTTATGCCCCCACACCGGAAGGTAGCCGTAGTGGAGATTGATCCATCTCTCCTAGCATCTTCATTACAAAGAGTCCATGAACGTCAGACCTGTTAGGGTGCAATAAACTCCTATGTGTATTCCACTGCACCTCAGTGCCTGGCATGTACCAGATTACTTCTAGTAAGCTGATGTTCTAGATCACATGCTGACGTGGGAAAAAAATGAACCGCAGGTCTTTCTTTTGCAGTATAAGGCTGTCTAGGGGCCCCGCTGCTTCTAAATGCAGCCCTTCCGTATCATTACGCCAATAGCAGGTTTGGAAAGGCAGAATTCTCGCGGCTGCAATTGCCCTCAAGAATAGGTTGGGTATATTGTGTTCCCTGGGTGTCACACACGCCGCACATCTGTTCATTCAAGTTATGAATAGAGCTCTGCCGCAGACTGTCTTCAGGTAGGTAGGTGGTAAGTGCACCCGCATGCGGAGCCTTGGAAAGTTTGGAAGTTTGCGGAGCCAGACAAAGCTCATTCGAGGCTTCTCGGGCCAAGGCAAGGGGGCGGGGGGGTTGGTAAAGGGAAAAGTGCTTTTCCACTCTGCTCTTCTTTTCCGTAAATCTGATTCATGCTGTGTCACTGTCAGAGCCCCGCGTCGCTATGGAGATATTTCATCGTGGCTCGGAGAGCTGGTCGTCCAGACTCGGAGGATTTGTTTGTTTAATCTCCCTAGCAGGTGGAGTACGAGCAGGTGCTGCCAGCCTGCGGCTCCCCTCCTCCCGACTTCAAAAGTGTCCTGTCAGCCCTCGGCCTGGGCGGGACAGCCAAATGTGCCTGGGGCCTTTGAGGTCAGGAAGAGCAGGCTGTGTCCTCTGCGAGGAGTTTTCTTAATCTCCCGTGGCTCCTGGAAAGCCTTCCCTACGTCCCATGTTTCTGGTTCACTAGATTTGAACGAAGAACACGAGAAAGCATAGTTTGACAAATAAGCTGTGGTACAAGCCAGGGCACCCTGCTGCGTGACATTGAGACAACCACGCCGTAAACATGTCATGACAGATGCGATACGCTGTCAAGAGTTGTCATAACAGATTATGTGCGGTAATATAACCATGTTTGATGTCATGACACTAGTACACTATGGCATATGTCAACAATTAGCAGGGCAGTCGTGGGCTGGGAGTTAGGGAACCAGGCTTTTGACCGCAAGAGCGCCGGTTCAATCCCCTGAGCCGACAGGACATGACTGAAATGCCCTTGAGCAAGGCGCCTAACCCCTGACTGCTCCCTGGGCACCATGGATAGGGCTGTCCACTGCTCCGGGCAAGTGTGCTCACTGCTGTGTATGTGTACCATTGCACGGATGGGCATGTTTATGACATGCTTATGTCAATCCAACGTTGCAGGGTTCAAGCATTACCCAAAGTTGCCCACTTTTGAAGCAATTCACAAGTTCTTTGCATGTCAGTTGCATTTCTTTTCCCCGACACTTCAATCTCCAAAACACTGGACTCTTCATCTGTTATTATTTTAAGTTTTTCAGCCTATATTAAGTAGTTGAATGTTATTTGCTGTGTTCTATGGCGCATAATATCCCTTAGGGAATGCATCGGAATTGACAGAATTCATGATTTTTCATCTTTCGTGAATCTTTTTGTGTCCTTGTTTTTGTTATACCCAGCATGCATTATACAAAAACGCTATACAACTATCAGGAATCTTCTCAGAGGGATAAATAAGTGCTTTGATGTACTATTGATGTAGAGGCTGACAAAAACAGATGTGGTATTTGGCTTCCAAGCAGAAGTGTTAGCTCTTTGGCTTCCTTTAGCATTAGCTCGAACATTCAAACAGCATTCAAACAGCCCATCCTTATGCATCCACTGATCAAACTGCATATACCTCCAGGACCTAAATTCAGAAGGTGGTTTTGTAGTCCTTAACATGCAAAAATATACCAATAGGCATCTACAAAACAAGTCCCGATTCTCCATAAACTCCATAAATTGGAGAAAGTAGACTTACGTTCCTCAAGGTCCATTAACATCTATGGTTGTCATGTTGGTAGACCAGACAAAGCCAAACAATTAGCAAACCCCACCAACTAGCACTCCACAAACTGGAGAAAGTAGAACATAAATTATGTTAAAATGAATTATTCAATAAACCATTCTCTTTAATATTATGGTAACAACATTCCCATATTACCTCATTGCCACCAAACGCATTATCATTTAGGGCAGCAGATGTTGGTGCTGGTCCAGCATCCTCCATAGTACAGTCCCAGTAGTGGGTTTTGGATTTGCATCTCTAGCACAAAGCATAGAAATGATGGTAATGCATATAATCATACCTACATATAGAGGTCTGATTATTAATGCCAGCACCTGCAAAATGTAGTGCAGTTGTATGGTCCACTCCTGCCCACAAAACCTAGCACTAGCCTGCTTCAACCATATGCCATGCCTACCCATACCCGCCTACTTTGGGCTTTGCGTCCAGTCCGCTGGTGTGGGACTTGTCCGTGTAAACCCGCTAAGGAAGTGTGTTCTCCGTAGAGGGTGTGTTAAGTCGTCTTCTCCCAGAAAACCGCTGAAGCTTATATCTTGAGCAGGACCTAAACATGTGCATGAAAATGCGTTTCTGTTCAGAGGACGAATTGACCGCAATTTCAGAGACACCCAAGAACGATTGACTCTCACCACCCAACAACTGACCAACCATCATTCCAAACATGTAAACCATATTTCTTTATTAAAGATTAAGAAACTCCAAGCAGCATATTCATAAACAAAATAAGAGTCTCCCTCAGGTGTAATGTGACAGACTACACTATGATAGACTTTGCTTTGCCTTATTTTTTAATTTTTTTTTTTTTTTGAATATCATCCTTTATTCCTCAAATAAGGGGATGGGGTGGGGTGGGGAATGAGGAGGTGGGGTATAGGCAGTAAGGCGGCGACGACACATGTGACCTTACAGCGAGGTTGGACATCCCTGCCTCCACCGACCGCGGCGGTCGATAGCCACAGGTTGCGTTACACAGTGTAGTATGATGTCACTTTGGTTCACATTAGAAACTACTTTGACTTGTACAAAACATACAGGCTACGACTATGACAGGAAAGCGTGGGCGGAGCTCGGTGGCATCACAATAACCCCTCCGAAAGCCAGTGCGTGTTACATCCTCGCTAAAACGAGTGTCGTCTGTGATTTTAACGGCTTGAATACAAGGAGACCGGGAAAGGTCAGTCGGAGTTTCTTGGGCGGGGGAGGGGAACAAGCACCGTTATCCTCAACCGGTGTCCGGCAAACAATGACCGTGACCGCCGTAAGCTTGCGGTGGCTAAGGTAAAGCAATTGTTCACCGCTCGAGGTGGCCTTAGGTAAAGGACACGAAAGCTAAATTTATATGTGCAATTGAACACGTTTGACCTGTTTCCTAATAGCTGGATCTAGCTACGTGTACGGCAACGCCCGGTAATTCAATACCATGGAGGGAGTACTGCCTCATTATGCTTCCATTAAAGACACTCGATCCCCTGACCTCAAAACCACTGAAAAGAAAGAATAAAAAAACCCCAAAACCACATACGTTTCTTACCTTTAACACTTTATATATCTCTACAGAGCTCTGTTCAATAAAACCATTAGCATTTCTTAGCAGTTCACTCTGTGAAGGAAAATATCTCTGCATCTGTCGAATCTTCAGGTACAGAAAATATGCAAAAATAACATTTTCACACAAACTCACATAATCAAGCAGCCCTACGCTGGGAACGGACATAAAATGAGGTGTTTTATTGGGGGGGGGTTGGTGGTTGCCTACAGCTTTGTGCTCAGGGACCTATGGCCTCACTGGACGAAGGACGGCTAATACCTTAGCGGTGCGCTACCCCCATGTGGAAATACCATATACGAACCAGCAACCCTTTAGTTTAGGGAACACATATTGGAAATCAAGTAAGGTCTCGTTCTGAATGGTTTACTCATTGTGCTTTAGGTTTCATTTATTATGGCCTTTATTAGTACATAACCTAAATGTGAAAATCAGTAATAGTCGCTTTGTTAATTGTGTGATGTGATGGATACCTTAATTAACATAGTTCCTGTATAACTGGCAACTTGTTATTCTGATTCTGGAGTTCATTGCGAAGGAGGTAATAAATGTAATACGAGTCATTTATAGCTCTAGATATAGATCTGTAAATATGACCTAATCATACACCAAGTCATACACTTCTAAACAGTTCATTGGTTATATGTTATGTAATTGTGGCAGCCACTAACAATAGCTTTAAATAATGTTAAAATAATGCACAGTAAACACGTTGTAAAGACATTGCTATACAAATTGCTGAGCAAGCATTAATAACCTTAATTCATATCTCAGTTAATGTAGAACGTAGTGGAATGTGGAAATACTATTATATTCTAGATAGCATCAAGTGATTCTGGAATTTATTGTAAACCAGGTAATAAGCATGTAACATGAGTTTGATAAGTCATCCAAGTGGTCATTATTTATCACTAATTAAAAGCCACAAATTAAAGACTTCTAAACAGTTTCTTCACTGTACATGGTGTAATTATTATTAATTGCTTTAATTGCTTTATTAGTTAAAATAATGCACATTAAACACGTAAAGACGTTGCTACACAAATTGCTGAGCAAGCATTAGTCATCTTCATGTATTCATATCTTATTAATGTAAAATTGGCAGAATTCTATTCCCATTGGTCACAGATAGTGTGATGCTGTATCGTAAAAAGGCTAATATGCACTTAATGAGTTTAATAAGTCATATGTACTTCTAGTCGTGTTCTATTGTATAAAGTGGTCATTACGATTATATTCCCATTGGCCACAGATATTATCAGTTATTACAGATTATTACAAAACAGCTAAATTAGCATTTAAATTTACATTTAATGGGTTTGACAAGTCATTTATACTTTTAGTTGTGTCTTTTAGTCTGTTGTATAAAGTGGTGATTATTCATCTTTAATTAAAGCCCAAATTAGACACTTCTACACAGTTTAATTACTATATATGGTGTAATAACACTTTTATTGCTTCATCAAATAAAATGTTGCCCAATAAACAGGTTGTAAAGACATTGCTATACAAATTGCTGAGCAAGCATTAGTCACCTTCATATATTTCTATCTTATTATTGTAAAATTGGCCAATAGTACCAAGTCATGCTGGAATTTATTGCAAAACAGCGAATATGCATGTAATATTGGTTTATACTTTTAGTTGTTGGTCATTATTTATCAGTAATTAAAGCCCAAATTAGACCCTTCTAAACAGTTCATTCACTATACATATATATATTATGTAATCTAATTATAGTACAAGTAACTTATCCTTCTAGTTGCATTCTATTGTATAAAGTGGCCATTATTTATCACCAATTAAAGTCCAAGTTAAACTGTTTATTCACTGTATATTATGTAATCAGAAGTCTGTGATGTGAACCTCATTAATAATTCCTTTACACTGCACAACTTGTGTAAAGATTTGATAAAAGTGCAAATTAACCACCTTAACTCACCTGTTATTAACGTGTATTTGGCGACATTTGTACACACACAAGTATTAATGACTTATTAAACTCTTATTAGCTCAAAGGCAACAAGCTCTTGAAATGGACAAGAATCTATAAGAATATAATGTAACACTTTCTATGAATCGGGTACCTATATTGCATTATAAGCGTAAGATCTATAAAGTCTTTACAATGCTTTATAATACTAGACATAAGCCTTTGTAACTGTGCATAAATGTTCATAATCACACACACACACAAACTGTTACACACAAACGTATAAGGCTTCTTTGCACATAAAGTGACATAAGGCATTATAATGTATATATTTTTCTGTTATTACCATTATCAGTGAAATCAGTATCATGAGTCTTAATAACTGGTATTGTCAAATTGCATAATGCTTTTTAAGGATCCACACTGAGGCCACTCTCTGATGTTCCTCAGGATCTTCAACGTGAAAATGATTTTGTAAGTACACATAACGTCTAATGAACACTTATAAGCTTTCTTTACAGGATGTTACTGATCAGCTCTATGAATTAATGCATTATGGGAATAATATTACAGTTTATGATACAGGTCTCGTACATACGTTTTAACATGGTATTTCTCTTTGTGCTCTGAGGCCTTATAATGCAATGTCATACCTGTTTGTGTGTGATGATGAACATTTATGTACAGTTTTAAAACATTATGAATGCTTTATAAATCTTAATGAATGCACTTACAGATAGCAGATTCATAGAAAGTGATGTGAAGTTAATTGAATTAATACTCTAAGTAATATGAATTTTGGTAATTAGCTCCATAATTTGCTCAACAAAGTGTTTACTGTGCACAACTCCTAACTTCCAATTACTAACCAGGAGAAAAAAAAGTAGACTGAAGTACTTAAATTAAGTATATTTAGTATACCTCCTTGAACTTATACTTAATGTACTGAAAGTGTTGTTTTCATTTACTTACTATGTACTTAGTATGCTAAAAATAATTATTAGTGCTATTAAATATATACTTAAATAGAACTAACTGTACTTAACTGTACTATGTTGGGACATCACTTAGATTCATCTAGAGATACTTAAGTACATACTGAAGTGCATTTCTAGTACATTAAAATATACTTATATATACTTACTTGGTATACTTCTATTAAGTATTTAGCACATGAAACAATAATGTGCTTGAAATCTACTTGCTGGTATTAAAGTATATTTCTAGCACATTAAAATACACTTCATTTTTACCTGGGTGGTGGGTTTTCTAGTGATGTACTCGAGTGGTTAAGGTAAAAAAAAAATGAATACAGCTTAACGCACAATGAATAAATCACTTAGATGTGTCTGAACTAAGAACTAGATGTTAATAAACTGTGCTCCGCCAATACGTGTTCCTTAAAATAAACCGGTACCTACAAACCTGATGCCGATACCACTCGATATTCAGCTTGAGCTTGATAAAGACAGCAAAATTGTCCAGAGAGGAAAAGAAGCGGAGCAAACAAAACAAGACAGCAGAACATCCAAAACTAGACGAGATCGGAGAGGAATGACTGTGATCGGAAGAAAAGAACAAAAAAAGAAGAAAACAAATGACAAAAAGAAAAATGAAATGAATCATATTCATACAGAAGTGTATGATAATCTAGTAACAAACTGTGGAGAGACATCTTTTATTTCGGCACTTAGAAAACAATCACAATGAATTTTGCGTCTTTATCCATAGAGAACAAAATTTACAAAGCCATTCAAACAGTCGTTTTTGAGTCCTTTGTTTGTTTGTTTTTGTTTGTTTTGTTTCGTTTGTTCCTTTTTTTCGAGTTTTCATTTAGTTTTTTTTGTAACTCAACTTCAAAAATTGAGAATATTCAAAATACACTTTTACTCACTCCGCTCTTTTTGTTATTTACAAATATGTACAAGAAAAAGAAGAATCTGTTTTCCGCTGATGTTTGTTTGTTTTTTTTGTCGTTTTTTTTTCATTGTGTATGTGTGTATTAAAAATCTCTACTTGCCCTCCTTCCTTCCTTCCTTCCCTCTTTTTATCATTGTTCTTTTTTCTTCTTCTTTTTTTTTTTATACACGTGATGCCCCGCCCCCACCCCCAGTGCCAGTCCCCGAGGTCGGTCACGTCCTCACCCTGTCGGAAAAAAAGAACAAAAACAAAAACAAAAAAAAAAAATCAAACCAAAAAAAACAAAACCAAAAGCCTCAGATGGACGTGCTGTGGGTGGGCTCAATGGCTTCTGGGATGGGTCCTCCTGGTACCGGTGGATAGGACATTGGCATGGGTGTCTTGGCGGGGCTCTGACGGAAGAGCCCCCCGTTGGGGGCCCTGTGTTTGCATTGGATGGAGGGCATGGTGGAGCTGCTGAGTGGCAGGGGCAGCGTGCTGCCAGGCCCCGGCGCCAGAGTCCGGCCCACCCCATGGGCCTGCTCCGGGAGGAAGGTGCTCACAGACAGAGCCGTGCCCGGGAAGTCCCGGCCAGCCTCCCGCGCCTGGCTGGGCTGCATGCTGCCGATGTCCAGGGCAGAGATCTCGATAGACGGGCCGGGGATCTGCTTGTGCGCCATGTCCTCGTCCATAAGACTGTTCATACGCCGATGCACCTGCTCCAGGTTCACCTCCTTGTCCTGGAGAGGGTGAGAGAAAAGAAAAGGGGGGAGAGAGGGAGGGACAGAGAGGCTGAGATCGGCTGGTCCTGCTGCACGGCTCTTTTGCTTTCATTGCTTTTTTTTTGGTTCTGAAGCTCCATGCAAATTCACTTCATTGTGCCTTTCGTTTGCTTTTAAAGTCCTTAATAAACGGCCAATCGGAATCATCCTGGAGGAGCCAGGATAAGGTATAGAATGTGCACCTTGAAATCAAATTTGGCCAGTGGGCGTGTTGAACACGTCTTACAGCCGCGTGAGACCTAGTGGTCAGTACAGAATGTTAGACTGAGATAACACTGGAGCCAAACTGCATCGGTGAGAAACGTTAACGGGCTTTCTTGGGAAGGCTTATCGTAAGTGACGTCATCAATGTGGTACATACGGTTGGGCAGGATATTCTCAGGATGTTTTGATGAATACTAGCAATCCCAGAATGTCATTTTATGCTTGGGGTTGCACAGACCAGTCAACTTATTGACTTTACTGCTCCATGATAATGCCTTACGTTTGATTACGCGACTATGACACTAACAACATGGACGCCCCAGAGAAGACGTCAGGTAAGGAGCCTGATTACTGGAGGGCAGGGAGGCTTGCTGGAAGGCTGTACTAACCAGTGGACCTTGGCTTTGCTTTAACATTGGTTTTTGCTGTACGGTGCTTCAAAGACTGTCAATAAAAGGTCATGTCTATTTGGAGAGGGAGAATAACGCCCTATATTCCTGGAAAGTTTGAAGTCAGTTAGTCTTATTGTTGCTGGGTTATGGCACTTAAACTTCCCTTGCTCTCCGGACCTTCAAGTTGGATACAAATTGGCAGGATTCCGGGGTCGTATCTCTGGTTTCCTGAAGGCGACCAAAGCGACCAAAGGCACGCCTTGTGGCTTCATCATGGCTTTTTTAAACAAGGATTCCCTTGCTCTGTATTCATGACATTGTGTAGTCACGGTTGGCTCCACTTGAATCACTTTGATCAGTCTGAAGTTGTGCAACCCCTAATTGCAAGTAAGCATAGATGGGTAACACTTTACTTGAAGGGTGTCTACATAACACATCCATAACATCTTACATAAACACTTCATAACATGTTGTTATATTCATGAATGTTTAAATCTACATTCTTAATGTTTTATATGATGTTAATATGGAGTACTATGTCATTTTACTGAGAGACATTTTTTTCCACAATAAAAGTCCTCATTTGTTTGGCAAACTATATTGATTTCAGTGAAATGTCTTATTTCTGGACAGGCAAAATAAAAAATAATAAATATTGAATGAAGACTTTTAATGTCTCTTACTAAAATGGCCTAGTACTCCATATTAATGTCATGTGATACATGTTCGGTTTATGAATGTTGGTTTAAAATGATTCAAATAATTTATGAAAAGTTTATCTAAGATGTTACGTATGTGTGATGTAGACACCCTTCAAGTAAAGCGTTACCCATAGATGTCCCTTCTACAAACGGTGCATGCAATCCTTTAATTCACTCAGTTGTAATTTATGGACTCTTATCAGCTACTGTTGTGCCTAATGTGACTCAACTACTCTTACATGAAGTTATTTTGTGGTCAGTTGAAAATATTACTGAAGTACTTTTGGTTACAACATATGTAAAGGCAACCTACATATGGACTTCATAAGACAAGCATTTATTAGTGTTTAGTAAAAGTGAGACAGCTTTGATATATAAGCTCCCAGGACTAGAAATGAGTCCCCTCTGTGATGTTCTGGGGGTGCTTTAGTTAGAGTAGATTTGAACCACAGTGCCTACACTGAGCTGCTGAACAACCAGGTTTAACCTTTTGCTCATCATCTTACCGAGGAACATAATATTCCTATCCCAGTATTCCAAGATGGCAATTCTCCTGTTCTCACAGGGCTCCAAATGTAACTGATTGGCATGATTAACTTCCAGGAGCATTCACACATCAGGACTGGCCTGCAAACTCCCCAGATTTGAAGTTTCTTGGAATTCTGTGGTACTACCTGGAACAACCAGTGAAACACCAGGCAAGGCATCCACCAAATTTGGCCCAACGGACCAATTCTTTGATGCAAGAGTGTCTGAACATTGATTTGGCCTACCAAATCCATGGCAAATCCAATGACAGCTGGGTACGTTTCAGTCACAGGTGACTCATTTTTTTGTCTGGTGAGCTTCTGCAAAAGTTTATGTACTTAAAGGTAAACATTCTTTGAGTTATTAATGTTATGTGTAATTGCTGGATAATGTCCTATTAAGGAGACCCATATGGCTGTCTGCATTAACAGATGGGAAATATCTGTCATATTAGTTCGTAATACAATGTCATGCACTTCATAAAACATCTCGTCATACCGGCATGAGCTGTTTCTAAACAAAATTGCAATTATTGTATTATAAGCATGTTATTACATGCTTATGCTTGTGTTATAAAGTCCCTTATAAGGCAGCCCTCTAAGTATTAGCCAACCTTCACTATTTAAATGACTCTACTAAGAGCATCTGTTAAAACGAAATAGTAATCAACTTGCTGCAACATTCACATAGACATGGGCATAATTCGTTTTCATCTGAACTAACGAAGTAACGGCACACAGTTGGATCTGCGCCTTAAATCACAGCCTTTTGTGCGGGTATTAAAATGCCAGTTCCGTGCACGGCTTGCGCAGAACAGGGAACCAACAAAACGACTACTCTATTTACACACAAAGTCATTATGTGAAAATTACGCCCTGCTTCTTAATTATTGCACGGGGAGACGGAACGGCGAGGTAGGAATTCTGGCACTCGCCTAAGGATAGGGCTCTTAAGAAGGATGCCCCCGCCCCCTCCCGGCCGCTCCTCACCTTTCCAGTAAACGAATCAGGTTTTTTATAAAGGATGCAAAAGCCACACAGCTTGACTCCAGAGTCTATCCGAATCGACGTGATCTTTTCTGTCACTGTCTCCTCGAGACGTGAAAGCATCTTTAAACATTTATACTAATGCACCACAGAGCCGGAATTACAGGGGCACGGCGGGGAGTAATCAAAACTCAGGGACAGGCAGTGGGAGTTAGACTGGGGATAACAAAGCCACCAAAATGGGTAAATTAGTCAGCCGTGTCAGGATGAAGCAGATTTTCATTACGAGGATCGCCGTTATTATGGAATGACGCCTTTTCGCTTCCGATCTGGCTAATTCTATTTGACTTCTCTAATAGCAGAAGCACGGTGATAAGGTGTTCTATTAGCCATAGGAGCAGAAGACCAGAAAAGGTGTTTGTTCATGCAAGAAACCAGAGAGAAGCTCTGATGACTCACTACACTTTCCAGGATTTTCCCAGACATAGCTTCTAATTAAGAGCTGTTTGCTGGGAGGACATGAGAAATCCATTAACACTCCAGTATAGGGTGATGTTACAATGTCCTTGTAGTGGTCTTATGAAGGCCTTAACTAGCCAGTACCTTGTAATGAACCGAATTTGTAATAACTAGGAGCTATCAACACTTTTGTAGGTGTAGAGTCAATGTTGAGTCAGGTAGACCTTTTACCATAGAACAAAGTTTGTTCTAGTTCATTCACAGCAAACTTGTTCATGTATGCTAGCAGTCAAAAGTTTAGACACCCAACTAAACGGATGTTGTTGGTGATCTTAAAGACTCTACAGGCTTACACTTAACAGCGCCAACTGATGAGAGTCTGAAACAGTACATATCCTGATATACCACATATACTCTTGATGGATCACGATATTGTATTACTGGCAAAATGTCCGCCTCTAATATATATTTGTGCAAATTAGCACTGTTTAAAAGCTGGTTCTTCTTTCAGTTTAGTGAATATTCATGATGGACCGACCAATAGAATTGCTCCAAACTTGCTTAGAAATAAACCTTGTTCTATCAGCCTCCACTGCAGGTTAAGAAAGCTGTTTTATCCTCCTGTAAAGGTCCATTCTGGAGGTGTTTAAGGTGGACTGTATAATTCCATGAGGGCTGTTTTATAGTTTGGTGTCTTCACTTTTATTCTACAGCAAGGCATTAAGATAAACATAAGGAGAAACTTCTATGAGTAGCCGTGCCTAAACTTTTGACTGGTAGTGTACCATTAATGGGTCGTTGACATGACATGCATTTTTTTTGGTGTCCTAGTCCATTATCCCAGAAAATGATTTCATAAATACGTGACGTATATCAAATTATTAAGCAATGCGATGCTATGTAATGTTTCTATGAGGAGCAGTTTTTCAGTGCATCCATATAAAATTCTTGTTAGGGGTTTTTTGCTGCCTCCCAAAATCTAAAAATGTCAGGTGGTGCAACTATATGTGCTGATTAAGCAAGCTATCAAAAAAGATTGAGTTTGAAAACTTTCAAATAAAGCTCATGATTCAAAATGAGGCAACTTTAAAACAACTAGTCAACTCACTGAGAAACTTTTGTCTAGTAGTTCTTATTTTCTCGAATGTCATGCGGCACAACCAAAAACCTAGGACGTTTTGGTTTTTACATGCTTTTACCAAAGAGGGGCCAAGGTAGATCATAAAGAAGCCCCCAAGTGACCTTCCTAGTGCCGTCCCAAGGTCAGTAGACAAAATTTTTACTAATTTTGTAAAAATAAATTTGATTTATGAGTTATTTCAGTGGGAATGGTTTAATTTTTGTCAGGTGATAAGATCTCAGGACAATCTGTAATTGTTATAATATTGTTCATTAATTTGTTTGAAAACAAATCAAGTATAAGCTTATGTTCAAAGGCAAATGTTTCTACAGGTGTTTAAATAGATGCCTGTTTAATTAGTCTGAAATAAGTCTGAAAACTCAGGTGGCACAACCAGTACGTCAAATGGTGCAACCAGACCAGAACAGTATTAATCACTTAAAATAGGCAATTAAAGCTTTAACTATATCTATATTTATACCCTTACTATATTTAAAACGTAAATGCATATAGATATACATGCAAACGTGTGTGTATATATACACACATAAAAATGCACATCATGTCCTGTTTTTAAATTGTCATTTTGAAAACCATATTTCTCACTAACCCTAAAAAGAAAACAAAAGCAAACACCAAACTAATGTTGAGAAAGTACCTAGTTAAGTACTTCATTACAGAGTTTGCTTATAAGCACATTCCATTTATACCTGATGCTAAAGGTAATGGGTGTGCACAAGATGATCATGTTAGTCATTGCTCAATAAAGTAGCAATTAGCAGTGAATTAATTACCAGCTAGCAGTGGTGAACAGTAGGGAAGTAAATGTAATTGGTTACTGGTACTTAAGTAGTGTTTTGGTGTGTAAAAAAGTCGTTCCAGAAATGATAATAGGACATTAGAGCCATAATAAATCATGCTCCTGTTACTCTCCATACTTAAGTACATTTGAAGGTAAATACTTTAGACCTCCACTGGAGTAAAAGTACTAAAGGGAGGAACTTCTACTTTTACTGGAAGACTATTTTACCTTGGGTATCTCTACTTGGGTACATGGGTTGTGTACTTTGTCCACCACTGCCAGTTACTGTCTTGATGTGACATAATAAGGGCATTATGACGTCCGCTATACTGAAGTGCTACCAGAAATGCAGCTTTCTAAAAGCCTATGTTGACTGTTTTATTGGCCCTAGTCGTCGGCTCTTTCTCTGAAGTATCAATCAGATGGGACCACCAACGTGATCTGAATGTTGCTGTCCCATTTGGACTCTTTCTCATTAGCCATAACTATTAGAAACCCTTATCTTGCTGGTCTACCTTCTGTGGATGCACAATCATTTGGCTTCATTATCCAGAAATGGGAATATCATTTTAGCGCTGGTATATACTGTATAAACACTACATGTACATACAGTATGTATAAACTCAGCAACGGCAGCATGCTCATTACACATATGGAAGGAGCTCTTCATCAAGGGTTCTGACCACTCTTTTGGGTGGCGGAGCACTCTCAACCACTTGGCATGCGTGAACTGCTGTGCCTGGTACACTGCAGTGTCACCCATATGGTCACTGGTGGACAGAGAATGACCAATGATGAAAGAGATAGAGGGAGGCTGATTAACAGATGGGCTACAGTCTGTACAACACCATCTACATAGTGGAAATCAGGTGGAGCTCATAAAGTGGCCAGTGAGTGGAAGTACCAAGTTGGGGTATTTGATCTAGTGGACAGTATATAATGTGGCCATTCTGTTGTCTCTGAGTAGCAAGGCCTACAACTCCACTTTATTTAGATTCTTAGGAATGTTTAGGAGCTATTGACCATTCACCAAGAACACATAAGATGTCAATCAATGACCCAAACCCAATATCCAGGGCAGCGTGGATCAGCTATTTGACTTGTTTGGGTTTGACTTTTGTGCTCCTAGGACCTGACCTGCGTTTAGCCTGACCTCCTCATCGACTTACTGCTTCTCAAAATACAGGGGTAATATAACCGACCCATCACAGGGGTCACATTATTGACGCTTGCATTTTTCGGTCTTTAGTAAAAGCTCTGCGTCAGGTGTTTTATGAAGCCACGTCCTTGAACTAACTGCATCGATCCAGGTGTACATAACAGAACTCGTGGCTGTTGTTCTAGATGGTGCCCTCATTGTAATATATTTTGAATCTTGTTAAACTAGCTGGGCGCTAACGGTAATAAACGCTACCAATTACCTCACATCTGTGTTTAATAAGACAAAGCATAATTAAATTATTGAGAGTTATTTTAGCTGAGAAGAAAGTCTGGTGCGTCATATGGCTGACTAGGGTGGTAACCTAATATTAGATCAGTTTGACTGCAGTCGTTTCATCAATGAATAACCGAATCAACTAAATTTGAACTGGATGTCAATGCTGTGCTAAATCCTAGCATGATGCCTGAGTGGAGTCCAGATACAGTCTGAATCTACTGTATGGGATAAAGCTTTTTTTTTTTTTGGCCGTTTCTTAGGTTTAAGTTATAAATTATGTGGCACAAATCCTAAAGCATGAGGGTGGTTAATTTGTGGAGCATGAATTCCAAGACAGTTTAACTATTAACCAACATTCTCTGGGAATTTACCTGGGAAGGTGGGCCGTGCAAACCGGATTGGAAATAAAGATATGCAGTGTGTGTTCTTGCAGCCTTGTTACTCCAGGTAATTAATAGCTTACCATGTCCCTTATAAGCTTAATAGCTAGAACCTGTGGGAAATACAGTGTAAATATTTTGTCTTTTTTTAATCTAAAATAATTGTATACCCCTTTGGAGACCGTTCCACCCATATACCCAGTGAACACACAGAACCCGTTGGACGTTTAAGACTATTTTAGTTGGACTGTCTGGAACTCGCCATCAATTTTCACCTTAAACAATGAGCTAGAACCTTAGAATTTGTATCACATGCTTACACGATGTTAGCTAGAACCTAGAAAGCATCACCCTATATTAGAGGAGCTAAGAAGAACTGCAAGGTACCAGAAGGCAAATGATGTTAGATGGTTTCTAGACATTTCTAATGACCCCGTTCACGACCCCGGCCCCCTAGGACAGCACGCAACGTATCAGATCTTACGAGCTCTATTCTGACCTGTGTCAATAGCCTCTGCTTCATCCCAGTCTCTCTCTCTCTCTGTCCAAATGTCCTTCCTCCCCTCCGATGAAGCAGTAGAAATATCATTATATCTCAATGGATCTGAAACCCTTCCCACTCTGTAATCCTTAGTAACCTGCACGAGATCATAAACATATCAAGAAAGAAATAAAATAACAAAAAAATAATAAATCAAAATAAATAAATGGTAAAGAGAAATTCAGACTGGTCACCATTGACATAGAATTGCAATAAGACGTCACACGGTTGTACTGTTGGGGGGGTTAATGGCTGTTGGAGGTTTTGATTCAGGGTTGTTGTTTTTTCGTGGCTCTTATTGCTTTGGGATGGTTGGGGGAGGGGCGGGGTTACTAAATACACAGGCCCATGCAAGCATTCTCTTTGCTCACACTTTAGTTTATGGATCCACATCTAGTCTTCTACCGCATGCATGGTTTGCTGCCTCTAGAGCAAGGGGCGTGTGTTTGAGGGGTTCTTCAAGATTCATCACCGGCGAGAGAGGAAAAGCCCGTGTGCTGATCTGAACTGTTGAACATATCATTGAAAGTGCCAATATGAAGTGTCAATAATGAAAGTAAATAAAGTCTTATTGGAAACAAAATAAAAGGGATATAAAACTTTTCTACTTGTGGGGAGTCGTCATTCCCAAATCACTTCTTACAGGGAATTAGTTTTTTAGTTATTGGGATTTGAAAGAAGCTCTGCAGATCTTTTTTTGGACCCAGTTCAAACATTGTAGAATCGAAAGGAAGTCTATTATGGTTGAAATAGCTTTGTTGCTAGTTCAGTTTGCACTGAGATGTTGAAACAAAGGTGGGGAATTATGGTAGGAAACACGGAACGTTCTCGTCTTGGAAAGGATTCCAAAACGTCTTATGGCTTCAATTGGTAATCAAAGTAGTTTGGGTATAGAGACCCGGAGATGTTCCCCCAAAACCCAATAACAAGCTCTGTATTAGTAAAAGCCACTCTGTCTCTGTCCCTGTGCCTGGCTTAGTGTGGGGGGCGGGGTTGGAGGGGCGAAGAGGGCATGGATGCGACAAAGAACGGAATGACCTGCTCTTGGGTTTTTGTCTTGATTAAAGATGGAAGGGACCAATTTTGATTTCAGTAGAGCACACCTATAACTGAGTGTACTGGAGCTCGACTAAGTCTGGGCTCGCGTCTGCGGCTGGATCCTTAAAGTAGAGTGTGGCAGTGTCGTCGCCCTGCGCGGGCCTCCTGGCCCTGTGCTCGGTCACCTCTTTGGGCTGCTCATGCCGGCAGCGGTTGCTGCTCCACCACATCTCCAGGGCAGCCACCAGACAGGCCAGCACCAGCCCGGCAGCCAGGATGCAGAAAACTCCGGCAAAGCTGTGCAGCTTGAGCGAGCGGCCGTCGGGCTGTGACCCCCAGTGGCCGCTCAGGTCGCAACGGCCCGAGCGAGGCCACCATTTCTGCTTCAGCACGTCCAGGTCGCCTTTCTCTTGCAACTCCAGGATCCTGTAAGAGGAGGGGAGCAAGAGAAGGGTATTGCATTGTAAGACAGTGGCACATGTTCAATATGCTGGCTTTCTAACCAGCGAGGCAAGGAGGCCGGCCTTTCAAGTTTCAGGTTGTGACCGGAATTTTGAGAAATGGAACCTGATCCTGCCTGACCAGACCTACTAGTGGCAGTATTGCTCACTGGAGCTTTGGATTCTGCACAATTCCCTGATCCATGTCATCAAGTAATTATCAAGCCAGTGTTCTGGCTCTCCAGGGATTCACAGTGGGATTGGAGGCCCAAGATCAGGTTCCATCCCTCAAAATTTCACTTCAGCCTTCAACTGGAAAAGCCCATCCAGCTAGTACAATAAGCCTGTATACCAAAAACTAGCTGTGGGACTGTTTGCCTTGCTTGCCCAGACACAGTCATTAATTTTAGTCAGCAATTTTTAGTCATCAGTTTTAGTCATCAATCAAAAGTGTTTCACTGAAGCTACATACAGGGGTTGGACAATGAAACTGAAACACCTGTCATTTTAGCGTGGGAGGTTTCATGGCTAAATTGGACCAGCCTGGTGGCCAATCTTCATTAATTGCACATTGCACCAGTAAGAGCAGAGTGTGAAGGTTCAATTAGCAGGTAAGAGCACAGTTTTACAGTTTTGCTCAAAATATTGCAATGCACACAACATTATGGGTGACATACCAGAGTTCAAAAGAGGACAAATTGTTGGTGCACGTCTTGCTGGCGCATCTGTGACCAAGACAGCAAGTCTTTGTGATGTATCAAGAGCCACGGTATCCAGGGTAATGTCAGCATACCACCAAGAAGGACGTTTTCCTCCACCAGCATCACGTAGTGACCTGGCCACTATCCTGCAAGAAGAATGGCTTAAAATCCCTCTGACCACTGTGCAGGACTTGTATATGTCATTCCCAAGACGAACTGACGCTGTATTGGCCGCAAAAGGAGGAGGAGGCCCTACACCATACTAATAAATGATTGTGGTCTAAATCCAGGTGTTTCAGTTTCATTGTCCAACCCCTGTATATGTTCTATTCCTTCTGCACCCCAAATATACAAAGGTCTACGAAATGGTAAGAGCTCTATTTGTTGTACAACAGAACACACTCTTTTGTCCTCAGGGGACAAGGTTTGTAACCAGCATTTGGAACCCGATGTGACGGCATTACGCCCCTTAGAAGCATTTAATCCCTCTTCCGGCTTAATTAAATGTCAACTTTTTGTAGTCGCCCGCTGACGGAAATGAAAATGAAACAAACAGGGAGTGGAACGTAAGGAAATGTTTAATTAGAGGCTTTAGGGGGGAAAAAAAAGCAGAGACCGCGGCTGCAAGCAGTGCCACCATTACCAGCCTCCGCCCCGTGGGCAAGCCGCACAGCCGCAGCAATTTCCGGGATGAAAAGAGGCACACGGTAAACCATGTGAGAGAGCCATAGATAAATAGGAGCAAGATGGGAATGGAGCACGATGATGGGACAGAGACGGGGAAAGTAAGATGAATCCCTCTCTCTACAGAAGATGACATGCTGGTTCATGGGCCTATTAGCCCCCGAGCTGCCTCCTAGCTGTCCCCAAGGGAGTAAGCATGTGGCTTTGGCTGCTCTGGTGGTGCTAGATGGAAACTCTCTCCTAACATTCATTTAGCATTGGCCAACTCCTCACAAATACTGCTTGAAAGTTTATAAGAATGAGTTTAGTTGGCAGCAATTAGCATGATGGTGTTTGCTGTCCCTCTTAGGAAAGTTAACATTTTTAAAATTAATTAATGGTTTACTGGACAGGAAAAGATGAAACAGATCTAGTCCTGGATCGGTTTCTTCCCAGAAGCAACAAAATATGATATCCTGGCATGTGAAATCATCTTGACAGCTAATATATCTAGTTTTAAGAAAGTTATAAGAGTAATTGACCTATTTCTATACATTTCTAAATTGCTTTATACAAATATACAAATCCATTGTTTATAATACTATTATTGTATATAACACTGAATATATTACATAATTTTATACAATGAAGATATATACTATTAGGCATTGTTTATACCATACTATATATATATATATATATATATATATATATATATATATATATATATATATATATTTTTTTTTTTATGCAAATACATTACTTATACTATTTATATACTATTATATGCTATATACTATTATATATTTATATACTATATACTTTTTTATGTAAATACATTGCTTATACTATTTATATACTATATACTATTATGTATATACCATACTATTATTTATACTAACATATATATATATATATATGGAGAGAGAGAGAGAGCGAGAGAGAGCGAGAGAGAGAGAGATAGATAGGTAGTAGTGGCAAGATCCTAATTGTAGTAACTGGCTAGTTAGTTAGTTAAACTAAGCCAGAGTTTGGCTGAAGATTATGACATAATCAGATTGAAATTACACTACTCCATCCAATCCAAAAAAGATCTTACCGTTTCCCTTCGTTCCTCTACAGTGCTAGCCCTTATTGTTGCAATCAAGCTAACTATTCTTAGCCACTGGGTCTGGTCATTGTGGACGGTCACAAAACTGATCCTTGCCACATTCTGAAGAAGTAATTGGGTAAGAACCTGTGGGGTGGTTCCACAGACATGCTATAATGCAGAAGTCTGGCAAACATTAAGACTCCAGGGAAGACCTGAGAGAGTTACGTAAGCTTCCAACGGACGGTAATCGCATGCGGTCGGTGTTGCAAGCTGTTGAGTCAGGCTAGGATATTCTAGATTGATCAATACGGAATACGTGAGAAGGCAGTCGAGAGACGAGGGCCTGCTCTCCTGCTTCTTCAAATACAGACAGAGGCAATGCGATTATGCAGTCTTAATTGGTTACAAGTGATTATGTGGAGATCTGTATAATCTGCCCGCATCTGTTACGTTCGCAAAGGGATCAATTTGTAATGGGTAAAAATCGGGCCCATGAAACTGCAACTAATGAAACAAAGCTCTGCACTTAATGAAAAGTGGCGGTAATTTAGAAGGCATCCATACCGCCCTATCACTTTCCTCCAATGTAACTACCTGACTGCTGAGGTTATTAAGATGCTTGTTGTTTCTGAATGCATATTTTAAATGCCACCACGACTTGTCTATTTACGGAGGAATCATGCGATCGCTTCATCCTCCATCTGCTACTCGAGTACTTGAACATCGCTGGCCGACTGCAGCTATGCAGTAATTTGCTTGCATTGCATGCATTGTTTTGCCTTGCTTTGTGAAACCCACTGAGAGCTCTTCACCAGAGCCTGTGCTAAACTCCTGGAAGTCGAATTCTGGTACTTATGAAAGTGACTTTTCTGGGCCACCTGGTGCCCCTGGACAATAAAAGCTATTGTCTGTAAGCGGCTAATCTTGTCTGGAGGTTAACAGTTCTGAATGGAGAACAGAAGTGGGAGGAATGGAGGAGGGGAGGGCATCGGTGGTAGAGTACTGTTGGCCGGGGAGATATTTACTTCTGAGAGAAGAGGTCTCTGTAAGGGCTGCCGTGCTGCAGAGCAATTCCGTAGCCTTTACTGCTCATGCCGTTGCCCGATACGGTGACGGTGCAGTCATCGTCTGTCAGTGCCGCATACTCCAATACCGCCATGTCCCAGAGGAAGGCATATGGGCCTTTCTTAGCCTGTGGAATGAGAACAGGAACTCGTTAATGCTAATGCTAGCCAAGAAAGCCAAGAAAACTGTTTATTAGAAACGTCCAGTAATTTGTCCCGTGTGCTTTTCATACGTTTCTGCATAATTTGAAGGTGAAGACGTTCACAAAGTAATTCAGAGTGGTTTGACATGTTTCCAAGTGGTGACGATAGGAACCAGACATCTGAAAAGTTCAAAGCCTCTTAAAGCTAGAGGCTCTCAAGAGCCACTCCTCATTTATTTAATTTACAATAGTCAAAATGGCCATTACACTGTCTTGGCTAGCCAAATGATCTGGTATCTAGTTGGTATATCTTCATATTTTTATTTTGAGATTGTTGTAGGCTATTTTTAGAGTTATTTAACTTATTTCCAGGCATTTTTACTTAGTATCTTAATTAGTATCTTAGTAAGCCAAATTTACTGTATCTTAAAATTGTCATATTGGGATTGTTAATTGTCTTATTATAAGATCAATTTGCTTTTTTCCAGATATTTGTACTTGAGATTTTTGGCAGATAATTTGAAAATGAGTAAAATCATCTGCCAAACACTCACTTAAATCACTTGAAACAAGTAAAATTACCTGGGGAAAAAAGCTAACTGATCTTATAAAGATTTTAAACTATATATATGGATATATATCCTATATATCAATTTTTAATATATATCAATTACATAAGCTTTTTTAAATTTACATTACTGTTATAAGTATCACATTTGGATAGTTATGTTGGATAGTGAATAAAATTACTCTGTTTGCTATATTGGATATTGTAAAGAATCTTGGTTTCTCCATAATGCACCACAATCAACCACTTTGAATGACTTTGTTTCCAACAATTGACTTAAATATACAAAGATTTTGAGAAGACTGCTGCTTTAAGCTCCCTGGACAAAAAAAATGTCCCCTCTGTGATGTTCTGGGGGTTCTTTAATTACGTGGAAATGGGTTCTTTGTTTGCGGTGACAGTAAAGTGGAACCACAGTGCCTACACTGAGCTGCTGGGCAAACAGGTTTTGCGTTTTGCTCATCATCTTACCGAGGAACAGAACATTCCTATCCATGTATGACAATTCCTGTGTTCACAGGGCTGCAAATGTGACTGATTGACATGAAGAACATTCCGGAGCATTCACACTTGGAAATCTGTGGTTCTACCTGGAACAACCAGTAAAGGGCCAGGGAAGGCATCCACCAAATCTGGCCCAACTGCGCAATTCTTAGATAAGCTAAGAGTAGCTGAACACTGATGTGGCCTACGTCTAGAAACTTGTCCAGTCCGTGCCCAATCCTATCAGCTGTTGTTGGTGCTTACATAGAACGGTTTTAAGTATGTTTCAGTCACAAGTGACTAATTTTTTTTGTCTGGTGAGCTTAGTACTCATAAGGAACGCTAGCAGATGCCAGTTAGCACCACTGACAACTGAATGCATTTTACTACTAATATGGAACTAAAGGGAGATCAATCCTGGAGCCCTCAATACATTTTTATGGAGGTGCAGATCAAAATGTTTCACAAGCTAGAAATGAAATACCTCACAATGGTCACATGCTTAGAGCGCCTCTTCTACACTACTGTAGAGAATCTCACAGCAATCACAATGCAAAGAGTTTCAGCCATTAGGACTGAGGTGGTGAAGTAGAGTTTAAGCAATTAACCTGTCATACGGTGGTTGGAGGTAAAAATGGATCTCTGGCAAAGTAAAAAGCAGTAGCATCTTAGATCTGCTTCTTTAGTTCTTCCTCTGTGTTTGTCATCATTAACTCTATTGTTTTCTCTTTTACTCGCTTGAACAAAGAGCACAACTATCCATTGTTTGAATCAAAAGCAGCTGTTGTCACATTAGCGGCCATTATGTGAAGAAAGAACTGTTTTTGTGCCGAACATAAGCGGCAGGCAGCATAACTGATTCGCCACTGAATTCGTAACGCTCATGATGCTCAGTAAACGATCCTGCAGTTGTTGAAAAAATGAAGTGCTTAAAAATAATTATAGTGATTAAAAAGCTGAAGCTGTTCCTCGGAATAATTGGTGTCAGATGTTTGTTAAACAACATGCATATGAGGAACGTATTCCCTGCTTGTGTTTGTGGAGATTAACCTGTATAATTGTCCAAGCTGACATGCTACAGTAGGTTTTGAGGCCCAGAACGTATTTGTTTGAGGGGACACAATATTTATTTGTTGACACTAAATAACAGAGCTGTTAAAAGGGAGCCAAGGCCCCTTCAGGCCACTATTTGTGTACTGTAAATTGTGTCAATATTTACTTTTATGCTTAAGCATCAATAACAGCTGCGATTGGTCTAGGAATCTTGGCCTGTTCCTCCTTAAAGAACTGCTTCAATTCTGTTATGCTGCTAGGCTATCTTCCATGAACGTCCAACCTTAGGTTCCACCTTAACGTTTCTATAGGGATAAGATCTGGACTTTGACGAGGCCATTCAGAAATACAACAAATACAACTTCTGGTTTAACCGTTCTAGAATAACTAGTGTTTTTAGGGTGGTTGTCCTTCTGTGGGACCCACTTTCTGTTGAACTTCAGTTCATGGAAGGGTGCCCTTACGTTCTTCTACAGAACCCAGAATCTATAGTTCCATCAAATGACTTCAAACTGTCCTGGTTCCATAGCAACGGTTCTCTGTTAGTATTTCTCAATGCAATCCAGATTTTATAATTAAATGATTTCAAGCTGTCCTGATCCATTGGCAGCAAAACAGTGGACCCCAGTGATTGCCATTTGCAATATGTAGTTTATAAACCATGTGTGCCAAATGATTCAACGCAGCAGCTAATTTCCAGGTTTAGTAGGTGAACAAAACATCACCAGACTGCTGTAATCTGTCATTATGAGATCACCGGACAAAAATATGAGTCACCTGTAACTGAAACAAACCTAATAGCATGTAATACCTCCACAAGCACCAATAACAGCTGTGATTGTATTGGGCATGGACCGGTCAAGTTTCTAGATGTAGGCGACATCAGTGGTTAGACACTCTTGCATCAAAGAATTGTACAGTTGGGCCAGATTTGGTGGATGCCTTCCCTGCCGTATTACTGGATGTTCCAGGTAGTCCCACAGATCTTCAAGAGGATTCATATCTGGGGATTTAGCAAGCCAGTTCAGATGTGTGAATGCCCCTGAAGGTTCATCATGCCAATCAGTCACATTTGCAACCCTGTGAACCTGAGAACTGTCATCTTGGAATATAGGGATAGGAATGTTCTGTTCCTCGGTAAGATGATAAGCAAAAGGCGAAACCTGGTTGGTTCCAGCAGCTCAGTGTAGGCACTGTGGTTCAACTTTACTGGCACTTCAAGCAGAAAACCCATTTCCACGTTATTAAAACACCCCCAGAACATCACAGAGGGGACTTATTTTTAGTCCAGGGAATTTAATAATCCACAGAAATCAGCATGTTCTACATAAAATCCAGAAAAATAACATTTTATACATATAAAGCTTTTTTTAGTATATTGTTGCTGTCCAAAGTATTTTAGAGTTTAGAACCTATGACCAATTACAGAGGAATTTGACCTGCACATTCAACCCATCCATGCAGTGAAACACCCCCATACACACACTAGGGGTCACTGAGCACACATGCCCAGAGCAGTGCGGCTGCCCTATCCATGGCACCTAGGGAGCCATTAGGTGCCTTGCTCAAGGGCAAGTACTGTCAGTTCAGGGAATCAAGCCAGTGACTTTCTGATCACAAGACTGGTTTCCTAACCACCAGCCCATGACTGCCCTCAAGGCGATACATTTCTGTAATATTGGCTAACTTACCCATCCTAACCCTACCTCAAAGCTCTTCAAGTCAATACAAGTCATGTAAATGACATAGTTATCACTCAAATAGGTGAACGGGTGAGGGTTTTTTTGTGTATATAAATGGCCATATGGCCATAGTGACCGGTCAACAGCTTCAAAGCTCCATCAGCTGTCCCCAGTGTAACCATATCATCTCTCCATAAGTTGACCAGCCAAGTAAATCAATTTGCTAAGCACTGTTTTGCTGGTACTGTGGATCCCACTTTCAGGACCCGAAATGTACCTTGCGGATGCCCTCTGATGGGCTGGACACAGAGTAGTCCTGGCCATTATTCTTGCTGATAGTCCTCCAAAGCTCAGCATAAGTGCTGTCCTGCTCCAGGGGGTTGGTGCCTTTGGCTCGGAAGTAGTCGTACACTGCCGAGTCCCGCACTGTACCATAATCCAAGTCCATCTGTCTCGCCAAGTCCTGAAAAGTCCTGTAAGAGAGACAGAGAGATGGGAACATGGCTCAAAGAAACAGACTAGGATGAGGCCTGTAAAACACACTGTTAGAACCTTTACTGTGTGAACTGTGGTTCTTTATGAAGCCTGTTATAATAATACAATCTCTTAAGCTTGGCTTCAGTAATCCAGCTGAAAAAAAAAAGATCAGCCTACGGAAATCAGGAGACAGGGCAAGCTTAAAAGAGTAGCTGAGATGAAGGCCAAGGCCTAGTTGTGGTGTTGGTGAAGACCAGGGAACGAATGACTATGTGCATTGTAAAGGTTTTCATATGGCATGCTAAGATGGAGGTAAGTCACAGAAAGACTACAGCACACAATGACCTTACAGAACCAACACAAAGAGCCGACTCAAAGCCAAAAAGATCAAGATGATTTTTTTCCCCCCATTTGTTCATCCTTTTCTTATCCCTTTCCTTTTAAACCCTCAAACAATACTGACATATCTAGCAGCGAAGTCTTTGACATGGTGGACGTCTTTAATGCTCTCATTTGAAGTGTGCATGCTTTTAACTTTTCGTTCACAGTGACCTTGTTATCTGATGTACCGGGTCATTTCGTGCAATGAACATACACTCTTACTTATATTACGTACTTTATTACGTACTCCTTGTATCTACTATTACTGTCCACTTCGTTTTCATCTTCAGGACTGCAATGACACTGAGATGGTAGGTGTACTTTGCTGCTTCAAGGTTGTGAACCTTAAACTTTATCTTTGGTCAGTTTCTACATAAATGTAACTAATTATATGACTGGATGTTCATTTAATTCATATCACAATAGATAACAAGAACCTAATAGAACAAATGACACAACATCTAAACTTTTCAGCAATTTATTGAACCAAGTAATCAAACATTACCGTCTTTGTTGGCAAAAGTATGTGAATCTCTACCTTCCGGAACTGACGTGACCTCCTTGATTTTGTTTTTGTTTTTGTTTTTGTTTTTGTTTTTGTTTTACTGTGCTGTATTGTGTAACTGCTACTGGCTGCTAAATTTCCTTCGGGATCAATAAAGTATCTATCTATCTATCTATCTTGAGCAGCAATGACTTCAACCAAAAAGTTCTTGATCAGCCCTAGCACATTGACTTGGAGGAATCTTGGCCTGTTCCTCCTTATAGAACTGCTTCAACTCTATTATGCTGCTGGGCTATTTTGCATGAACGTCCAACCTTAGGTTCCACCTCAACGTTTCTTAGGGTTAAGATCTGGACTTTGACTAGGCCGTTCTGAAATAAAACATTACTTCTGGTTTAACCGTTCTTTAGAGAATAACTAGTGTTTTTAAGGTGGTTCACCTTCTGTGGGACCCACTTTCTGTTGAACTTCAGTTCACGGAAGGGTGCCCTTACATTCTTCTACAGAACCCCGAATCTATAGCTCCATCGAATGATTTCAGGCTGTCCTGGTTCCATAGCAGCAAAACCGCCCTAATCTATGATGCTGCCACCACCATGTTTCCAAGTAGGAATGATGCTCTTGTGTTGGAATGCATTGTTCAAGGCAATTAGTTATAACTAATGTTGTCTCAAAGCAGCTTTACAGAAAAGCAGTTTATGAAAAAAATAAAAGAATAAAAATATAAGAATTGAAATCCATGTATAGATGGAAGGAGGCAAAGCCTACATTAGCAAGACATTACCCTTGAAGGAAATGGAAACTATATCAAACTCAACCACACTATGTGTGGGGTATGTAAGGTAATGTGTAGTTAAGGCATAAGATGGTCAAGGTTCCTGGTAGAAGCAGAGGTGGTTAAGGTTGGGGTAGTTGTGGGGTAGATGTGGGGGTAGATAAAGTGTAGGGTACTTAACGTTAAACATAGAATTAGAGGTATGTAAATACATGTAGGGTGGACTATGTGTACAATAGTTAAGGTTAGTGGTGGATGAAGGGAGTAGGATATGTGTAGGTGTAGGGTAGGATATATGTAGGGTAGTTGAGGTTAGTGTTAGGTGTAAGGTAGGATATGTGTAGGGTAGTTGAGATTGGTGGTAGGTGAATAGTAGGTTACGTGTAGGGTAGTTGAGGTTAGTGGTAGGTGTAGGGTAGGGCAGTTGAGGTTAGTGGTAGGTGTATAGTAGGTTATGTGTAGGGCAGTTGAGTTTAGTGGTAGGTGTAGGGTAGGGTTGTTCAGGTTAGTGGTAGGTGTATAGTAGGTTATGTGTAGGGTAGTTGAGTTTAGTGGTAGGTGTAGGGTAGGTTATGTGTAGGGTAGTTGAGTTTAGTGGTAGGTGTAGGGTAGGGCAGTTGAGGTTAGTGGTAGGTGTATAGTAGATTATGTGTAGGGTAGTTGAGTTTAGTGGTAGGTGTAGGATAGGGTAGTTGAGGTTAGTGGTAGGTGTATAGTAGGTTATGTGTAGGGTAGTTGAGTTTAGTGGTAGGTTGCAGTAGCATTGACGTATTTGTCCATGGTTATATATGAACTAGACAAAACATTATGTAACCTATCAGATTCCACTCAGAGTGAAATTGCCTTGGGTCCAGATCCCACTGGTCCACTTTCGATGAGTTGAATCCAACCGAGCACAACCATAAGACATTCCTTCCTCTCATTGTGTCCATATTTGGATCCAGAGGTAACGGACAGGGCTGACTCATCCAGCATTGATCGACAGGATGTGCAACAACATTTGACATGTGTGTCCCAACAAAGAAGGGATTAGATCTCATCTGTCCTCAAAATAAGACGGTCTTTCTGTATTTTTAGGGCTCAAGAGATTTGTATCCATATTCAAGTGTTGGTCAAGTAGTCTATGGTATCTTATTGATGGTATTCTTATTGAAGGCACATGGAAATTAGCCCTTATATCTTATAATAGAAAGAAGCTTATTATGATATCTGTGGTAATATTGGATAATATCTGTTAGGAACTCAATACAAGAAGGTCATACAGCATTAGATCAAGCAGTGGCCACCGTCTCTAATGACTTCTAATGCTGTTAAGCAGGCATTAAGTAAATGGAATTCATTTCATGTGCGGGCGTACCACTTAGCATTACTTTATTTCAACACAGCTAAGCGTTTTCCCGCTTGTCAATAACTGGCGTTATATATAATCCTACTGTGGCTTACTGTAGAGCACGTTTCCCTTGCAAGATAGACGAGATAGGGACTCTTAAGGCCACATGGAAGAGGGCAGCTCTGCATTTATAGTTATCAGTGGACCACCCTGTTTTCTTGCTGCACTGTGACTGGTATAACCTACCTGGTATAAACACTGCATTTTAAACTCCTCGGTTTGCCTAATAGGACCACTCATACATTTCTCCAAATTCGTGCAAAGCAGCATGATTAGGCCGCCCCGGGGCCCGTTCTCCAAAACAGGACCTCCATCAATAAGACACATGAATGATGGAGGAGAGCAGCACCATTCATGTTGCAGAACAGCCCAAACATCCTGGAGAGTGAAGGGGTTGGGGGGGTGTAAACTCCAGCAATTAAGACTGAAATGAGACCAACGGCACATTAGCTCCACGCAAACGGTGGCGGGTGTCAGCTGACGGAGGCGAGGGAGAATAAAAGAGGACGGGTGTCCTGCTGAGGTTTCATGCCATCTGAAATCCGTCAGATGGAGGGGGGAACAAAAGGTTCTGAAATTGCTGAACAATGAATAAAACAAGGGATCGTGCAATTAAACATGGAAATAGCGAGTTACACAACACCTTTTAAAGAGCTGACGAGTGCTGTACAAGGAAATACACTATATTGCCAAAGGTATTAGCTCGTCTGCCTTCACACGCATATGAACTTGAATGACATCCCATTCTTAATCCATAGGGTTTAATATGATGTCGGTCCACCCTTTGCAGCTAGCACAGCTTCAACTCTTCTGGGAAGGCTTTCCACAAGGTTTAGGAATGTGTTTATGGGGATTTTTGACCATTCTTCCAGGAGCGCATTTGTGAGGTCAGACACTGACGTTGGACAAGAAGGCCTGGCTCGCAGTCTCCGCTCTAATTCATCCCAAAGGTGTTCTATCAGGTTGAGGTCAGGACTGTGTGCAGGCCAGTCAAGTTCTTCCACACCAAACTTGCTCATCCATGTCTTTATGGACCTTGCTTTGTGCACTGGTGTGCAGTCATGTTGGAACAGGAAGGGGCCGTCCCCAAACTGTTCCCACAAAGTTGGAAGCATGGAATTGTCCAAAATCTTTTATGCTGCAGCATTAAGAATTTCTTTCACTGGAACTAAGGGGCCGAGCCCAACTCCTGAACAACAACCCCACACCATAATCCCCCCTCCACCAAACTTTACACTCAGCACAATGCAGTCAGACAAGTACCGTTCTCCTGGCAACCACCAAACCCAGACTCATCCATCAGATTACCAGATGTGATTAGTCACTCCAGAGAACACGTCTCCACTGCTCTAGAGTCCAGTGGCGGCACTTTACACCACTGCATTTGTCGCTTTGCATTGTGCTTGGTGATGTAAGGCTTGGATGCAGCTGCTCGGCCATGGAAACCCATTCCATGAAGCTCTCTACACACTGTTCTTGAGCTAATCTGAAGGCCACATGAAGTTTGAAGGTCTGTAGCGATTGACTCCACAGAAAGTTGGCAACCCCTGCGCACTATACGCCTCAGGATCCTCTAACCCCGCTCTGTCACTTTATGTGGTTGCTGTCATTCCCCTTCGTTTCCACTTTGTTATAATCCCATTGACAGTCGACTGTGGAATATTTAGTAGGGAGGAAATTTCACGACTGGACTTGTTGCACAGGTGGCATCCTACCATGGTACAACACGGGAATTCACTGAGCTCCTGAGAGAGACCCATTCTTTCACTAATGTCTGTAGAAGCAGTCTGCATGCCTAGGTTCTTGGTTTTATACAACTGTGGCCATGGAAGTGATCAGAACATCTGAATTCAATGATTTGGATGGGTGAGTGAATACTTTTGGCAATATAGCATAGCTGCCCACTGCTCTCCCACTGAAAGACCAGTCAACGCCAAATAGGAGGCTGTAGTGTCGGGCTGGGATGCTACTCACTGGAAAACATGCCTGAGATGACCCAAATTAGCCTGGCGCTCTCCAGGGTGCTGAAATGCCACAGCGAGGCCCTTTGTAGTCCCCTGGAGAGTGCTCGGCGTGTTTTCCAGTAGACCTATCTGGGCTCTCACTTTTCTAGACCACTGTTTTGGACCAGCCAAGTGCCAGATGAAGGCAAAGCTCAACAGCTATTCCCATAGGGTTCTAGATCAAACTGCTACCAAACCAAGGCTGGGCTGCTGCTACACCTCAAGCCTCCGTCAAATCTGGGCCCGTTAGTGGACTATCTTCTTTACTGTAATTCGTGACGAGCCTATGTAAGTGTCATGCAGCCTTATGAACGCTGCCCTGCAGTAAAACCCGAATGCAAATGACATCAATAAGTAGCCCAACAAGCGTATCTAAATGTATGGCTTTAATTATATCCGCGGCTTTGTTTACCTGAAATAGCAGCATGAAATTGTAAACATAGCTGAAGCAAGAATTAATTAAGTAATTAAGAGCCTGGAAGGACATGAGCTTAAATAACCATGAAAGTTAAAGAGTACGCCATATTAAAAGAACAGCTTTTAAAGCACCGCCAAAAGAATACTTTGACCGGATAAGCTTGCGTTTAGGTTCTAAACATTATGCACTGTAACTGTGAAAGTCATAGACAACAAGCACTGGCATCAGCACTAGCTTAATAAAGGCCATACAGAGGGTCGTCCAGCCATTTCCATGTGCAGTCAGCTAGCGCTTAAGCCGAGCACATCTCTCTGGAGCACTGGAGAAATCCACGGCCTGAGAAACATTCTTATTCTAGTCAGCAGGTCTCAAGTGTTGCAACAGCAGCTTAGTTTTACCTTCACAAGAAACAGACCATAAACAAAAGGTGTGCATAGTAATAGTTGGTTCAAGGGTGCTTAGGGAAGATGGGGCAACCTCTGTAAAGACTAAGGTCCATGCCCTATAAAGCTAAAGCTACCATCTGAAACAATGAGTTGAGTATGCGCATGCATAAAGCAATACACAGTTAGGGGAAATGACCACCAGATCGCTAATCAGTTGAGTTGCTAAAGCAAGCAAAGCTACATCTGGAGAGAAACATATTGCCCCACTATCCCGGCAAAATGTCCTCCTACCCGCCATAAAGAAGCCTCCTGATGCATCATAAATGATGCCAGAATGTGTCATTTACATTTAATATGATTTCTAGATTGCATTATGATTGAGAGTACAAGACTAACAATATTAGATTCTTAAATGAATTTGAGGCCTCTGTCAGTTTGTGTTAGTGATGAATGATTAATAAGCCACGATAAGACAAATTGTGGTACAATTAAACATATGTCAGGTTATTTAAACGAAGATAGAGTTATTACATAGTTATTACATATTTATGACTGTGATTAAGCCCTATCTAATGAATCGTTTAAGCCAATATGTTTATGGGAGCCGTTTACCTTACATTGGGCATCTTGCATAACGTCCTAACGACATTTTTACTAGAAAATAAGTTATTTTTTCTCTCAAAAAGAAATGTAAATCTATCTATCTATATATCTACCTATCTATCTCGTCGCGTCTCGTCTCGTCGACCCAAGCAATTGTGGGCCGTTTCTGTTGGTCCATTCTTCATGACATTTTCACGCAGTGTAAACAGCAGCTGCTGTGTTCAAATTGTATATATATATATATATATATATATATATATATATATATATATATATATAAGGAGACTTCTTTTCTAATAACATACGTGAACAAGAGAACACATGTTACAGAAGTACAGAGGTGGGGACCTACCGTATGGTGTTGTCCATGCGCGACACGGTGAGGTACGCCGCCAAGTTGGCTGTATAGGATGAGCATACGATTAGGGTAAAGAGCCACCAACTGCCCATCACAATCCTCAATGCCACAGAGCCGACCGCTGAGTCTCCACCTAGAGGGGAATATAGTATACTCAGACCTCCAGCAAAAATGCTAATGTTGCTTACGACAAACAAAAGCTACAAGCTGCTAACATAGGGATCATGTGAACAACCCTTCATTGCTGGCTGGACACGTCACAATTATGCTGCTAGTAACAAAGTTAATAAATGTAGAAGACTTCAGTGAACTCTATTCATGACCGATCTTTGTGGTGGTTATGAGGCCTGCATATGCCAGAGTGTTTAGGATGTCCAGAACAGTTAGCCTGGTTTGGAAGTACCAATAATGGGTAGAGTGGTTGAAAAGTGTCATTACAGCCTAAAATGGGTTTAATATGTACATTACCAGTCAAAAGTTTAGACACACCCACCTAAATAGATGATATTGGTGGTCTTAAAAACCCTACAGGGTTACACTTAACAGCTCCAACTGATGAGAGTCTGAAACCACATACACCACATATACTCTTGATGTACCACAGTATGATATTTCTCCATATCTCCACCTCTAATATATATTTAGTGGTGTAAAAACTTTGATCTCTTTTTCTGCACAGTGTAAAAGCTCTAGCTCTCCTTTCAGTTTAGTGAATATTCATGATGGACCGACCAATAGAATTGCTCCAAACCTGCTTAGAAATAAACCTTGTTCTATCAGCCTCCAGTGCAGGTTAAGAAAGCTGCTTCATCCTCCTGTAAAGTTCCATTTTGGAGCTTTTTAAAGTGGACTATTTAATTCCATGAGTGCTATTTTATAGTTAAATTAATTCACTTTTATTCTAAATTAAAGCATTAATTATTGAGAGTACAAGACTAACAATGTTAGATTCTGAAATGAATTTGAGGCCTCTATCAATTTGTGTTAGTGATGAATGATTAATAAGCCAGTACAAGACAAGCTGTTGTACAATTAAACATACATCAGGTTGTTTAAAAAAGAGTTATTACATAGTTATTACATATTTATGACTTTAAACCCTAACTAACTAATCATTTAAGCCAATATGTTTTCAAAATAAACATAAGGAGAAGCTTCTATGAGTAGCCGTGTCTAAACATTTGACTGTTAGTGTGATTCATATTCTCATGCAGTATTCTGTATACAAGCGTGGGAGCATTCTTGCCACTATGGTGGCACCCTCAAGGGTATATGTTCTGCATTTTAGGAAAGTAATTGTACCATAATCGATTGAAATGACACTTTTTAAGTTGGATTGACTCCACACCTCATCTCACCTCCAGCCTTTTATTTCACTGTCCTGTTTTTAGGTTTACATTTACGGTATTTGGCGGACGTTCTTATCCAGAGCGAATTACAATTTGATAATTTCCTACACAGGTTAGGAGTTAGGAGTCTTTCCCAAGACCCTTATAGTATTAGTATAGTGTAGAGGGCCGACCAAGGTTGGGGATCGAACCCCAGTGAAGTGTTTCAATGGTCCAATCCAAAAAAAGCAAATGAATTAGGATTATTCAACCTATAAAAAGGACTTTGTACGAACGATTCTTTCAATCAAAGTCATTTTTTGAGTTGAGTAAAACTAATTCAATTGCTTGTAACAACAGAAGTCATTTTTTTAGTTTGTACTTTTTATAGTACATTTACACAGTTTGTACCTTGACGAATGAACAAAACTATACCTGCACAGTACATTGCTTCTCACAGTGTAGCATTCCTCAGCCTCATCAGTTCAACGGAATTCACCATTTAAAGCAGTTTCCACAAATACATCAAAGACATTCAGCCTTGGCTAATTAATCATCCATTGATACATAGGCTAATAAATGTGCCCAAGCTAGCATTAGTTTAACTATTAGCTTGGCTGTGAAACAAACTTGCAAGGAATGCATTTATATGTAAAATGACTTTTATTATGCACAGTGCAAGACTGAGAATATTATATATTTTTTATTAATGTGAAGCTTCTGTCAATTTGTGTTAACACTTAATGATTAATATGTTATGGGACGACGTTAACTAAATGATAACTTGCACTACAAATTTACACTACCAGTCAAAGGTTTGCACACAGCTACCCTTAGAAGGTTCTCCTTCTGTTTATCTTAATGCCTTACTGTAGAATAAAAGTGAAGACATCAAACTATAAAATAGCCCTCATGGAATTATACAGTCCACCTTAAAACCCTCCAAAATGGAGCTTTACAGGAGGATGAACCAGCTTTCTTAACCTGCAGTGGAGGCTGATTGAACAAGGTTTATTTCTAAGCAGGTCTGGAGCAATTCTATTGGTCGGTCCATCATGAATATTCACTAAACTGAAAGGAGAACTAGAGCTTTTACACTGTGCAGAAAAAGAGATCAAAGTTTTTACACCACTAAATATATATTAGAGGTGGAGATATGGAGAAATATAACACTGAGGTACATCAAGAGTATATGTGGTATATCAGGATGTACTGGTTCAGACTCTCATCAGTTGGAGCTGTTAAGTGTAAGACTGTAGAGTCTTTAAGATCACCAACAACATCCATTTAGTTAGGTGTGTCTAAACTTTTGACTGCTAGCGTGTGGCAATATGCTTAGCAGGGCCTAAAAAAAGGCAGCTTTTTCGCTTAATTCCATTTTCATTGCAAAATAAGTCATTCCAAGTCTTCAAAACATACAACTAGAACAGCTAGTTCTTGTACCCTTTCAGCCAGATAAATGTCTCTAAGCCAGACAGATACCATGCTATCTCTAGCTTTTAGTTTGTTGTCCTCAACTGAGGAGTTATGTCTTGTCACTGGGGGGGGAATCAATTCTCCCCACTGTAATCAGAGTCACTACAGTTCTATGGCTGCTTCCTAGCCTTAATGCAGTTGTAGTTTTTCAAAGGTTTCCCCTTCTTCAAGATGTACCATCATATCGAGCTTGTTGTAATCTGTTTTCTGAGAATAATCTCAGTCTCTAGAGACTACTGTAGCACTGCTGTATGATGCAAATAAGCATGGCTATTTTGGGATGGTATATTGGACCAGTGTAGTATCGTATGGTACAGTATTGTATAGCATATTGGACCAAAACTGTGGCTTACTCACTGTGAAAAATGATTTTCTGAGATTAATAGGATCTTTCGAGATTGCCATAAGCTTTTTATGCCACCATTTAACTTGTTTCTAGATATCTTTACATGTTTTAAGCCAAATTATCTCACTAAACTGCCTGTATGGTAAATAATTTGGCTTACTAAAATTACCTAAACCAAGAACAAAAAGTCTAGAAGTAAGTTAAATAGTAAGCTCACCGGACCAAAAAATCAGTCCCCTTGTGTGTTTAAGGTGGTAGTAACTTCAGGCTCATGCAGATGGAGCTGCACGAGGATGATGGGGCTATAAATACCTGCGGGGTGTGAGTGACGGGATCCATAGATGGAGAAGAGGTGCTACGGTGCAGTGAATGTCTCATTCCGTGTGTGGAAAATGGCTCCAAAGCAGATGTTAATGATTGGCTAAAAGGAGTGACTGCATTTGGGTGTGCCAAAGACCATAGTGTGAAGGAAGTAGCTGAATCTGCAGGTGTATGGATTGGTGCTCATGGTATTACACACTATTGGGTATGTTTCAGTCACTGGTGACTCATTTTTTGTCCAGTGAGCTGGTATAGTCCACAGTGTAAAACGATATCTTGGCAAGTAAAGAGATGTGGAGAGTGTTGTAAGCTTATTATACGGTTATGTAGCTTGTTTCTAGATATTTTAACTAGTTTTAAGCCAAATGGTCTCAATATACCGGCAGATAATTTAGTTTATTTCAAACGTATCAAATTATCTAAAGTCACCTAAAACAAGAACACGTTGTCTAGGAATAAAAAATAATCTCATAATAAGATAACAACAATCTCAGAACTGGCAATCTTGGATTATTCAAAAAGGTATCAGATTATTTTACTTGCTGGATATTTCAATTTCTTTGCTATGCCATTGCTTCAAATGCTATTCTCATATAAGAACCAGCCTTTTGAACATCTAAAAGCAATTCCTAGTAATGATACTGCTCCCCTCGAATCACATAGACTTGCAATGCACCTCGCCCTCAATTATGCTTTCAATTCTGCAAATTCTTGAGAACCTGCATTCAATTAAACTGAATAACTTCCTATTGAATTTAACCAGTTTCCATCAGATACCAAAAGATTTGCACATAATCCTGACCCTGAACTCCTGAGACAAAACCCCCAAACAGCAATTGTGAGAGGAAAGCCCTTCAGGAAGGAATTAACAAATCAAGATATGATAATTGCACACCAGACATGCGCCAGTGAATCGTTAGCAAAAAGTATGCTAACCTTGGAACGAGACGGGGGGACGACTGCCGTGAAGGGCGAAACACGGGCGCTATAGCGGGCTCTTTATCCGGCTGAAAGATGCTAATTCTGCCCGTCAAACTGAGTTCAGTGAAAGGATAAACGTCGAAAACTTGCACTGAATTAGATGCAGAGCCTCGCTGTGCCTGCTTGTGTACTTACGTATTCTCAGTAAACTGAGATGGTGGCAAGCTCAGGACTAATGGGACAGTGCCTCCCCTGATTTAATCACTGGCTGTTTGGCATAAAAGCGTTCAGCGGACGCATGCCAGGCAGTAATAGATGCAGCTGGAGCGTCGCACCGCACTTGCTGAGCTAGTCATTTTATCGCATTTCGCCTTGCTTGGATCAGACCCAGAGCTCCCTATCTTTCTCCACTCAAAGGCACCTCCAGCACACTCCTGTGTGGTTAACGTACATTAAACGGCATCAGGCTGCTCCACACATCTGTACCACACCCAGGAGCAGACCACAATGCAATGTTGTTTAGAGCCGGAATGTTCTCAGGGCGCTGTAATAAGACATGAGGCGTTATGGAGAAGGCTGGGCCTCAGTAAAGTAAACAGCAGGGATAATGCATCAGCTGTAATTAAGAAATTGCTCCTTAATGAACATAAAAAGTCTACTCATTAGCCTGCTCATTATTAGGTAGTTAGCTTACAGTTTCACTCAACTTGACCTCACCGGTGGAAGTGTGCCTGTATTTGCTTGAAAGGAAGGGAACTCCTTTAAGGAGTAGTTCCTGTTGAACTGTTTGGAAGAGCTTTTCCGTCCTGTCGAAACACCGCCCTGACTTCACCACAAAGCTGCAGAGGAATAGTACATCTGGTTGCCCTTACCTTGCTGCATGAAGGCACCATACACAATCCATATGGCACTGTGCAAGGAGCTGGACATGGAGGGAGGCTGATGAGGTCCCGGCGGGTTCTGGGAGCGCAAAGCCTGCATCCGGGTCAGCAGGAAGATCAGGACCCCGACCACTGGGATGGCCGCCGCGATGCAGGCCCATACGGCAAGGTCGAACGGTGCGAACAGCGAGAAGATGTTGATCTTTTCCTCAGGTTTGCGCATCAAGATCCCTACCGAGTAATCCAGGTAGCGTTTGCTGAAGTCCACCACATTCTCCCGCTCGGGGGTTATGGTAATGGCTGACACGGCCAGATCGGCCCTCTGCAGAGACAGAAACAGACACATCAGTCATTGGCAAGAGGAGTCCGAAACCTGACGGGGACGCCCCACAGTCCCTGGCAGCGCGGCGGTGGCCCGTCTCGGTTTAAGGATTCCTAATTAATTAGACAGAAGGGGCAGGATGCACCATCAGCTACGTTAGGCATAAAGTTTTAATTATCCTCAGTGATTTCCATGCCAAATTGAGGTCTATAACCTTACAGACATATTATCCACCTTCTAATTGATGAGCAAATGCTAACAGAGCAAAAAACTGCAGTCGTTCGTGACTAATTTTACTGTTTACTGGCGGACAGCATCTTGTGCTCTCATGCCGGAAGAACTCACCTTGTTGATCAGTTCCCCAATCATGCCGTTCCATGAGCCGTTGGGAAGCTGTGAGCCATACTTGCTGTCTGCCACCTGGTAGATGTCATACTTGAATCCCAGGATCTTGGCCAAGGCATCCAGGACATCGATGGAGAAGCCTTTATACTTTTTGGGCTGCCCAAGAATGTTCTCCGCTACCATGACAAACGGATCCTCCTTTGGAGAGAAAATATTGACCATGTGTTGTGGACATCTTATTCCGAAAGTACAGGGTTATGCCAACCAATTTGCTGTGATGCCCAAATGGTTTGTTTGGACAGCATCAGCCCCTTAAGATGAAATTGCTATTTGAGATGCAAATAAAAGAGAGACTCTCACCAGCAAGGTCACCACTTTTACCGTCACCCCTTGCATCCCATTCTCAATCCGACTCTCCTTCAAGCTCCCGTTGAGGCCGTGTACTGAGTCCCACGTGGCTAACTGCAAGAAAAACAGATAAGGAAACTCTTAACCATCAGGCAACTGAAATTCCCCAATGTAGTCATGTCCATATCCACCCACTAGCTAGGTCTACTCCATCCCATGATGCTACCATACTGGGAGGATGTAGGAGAGTCATGTGAAACCAGCCACTGCACCAGTAACCAAGGTACAAAATACATGAGGTCCTGGGGGTGTCCAGTAACCCCTAATTAACCTCTTGGGCTCCCGAGGGTCAAAATTCTCACAGTGGGTGGTGCTCTAGCACAGTGGTTCACTAAGGTGGTCTGTTATAGCCTAACAACCCAGGATACCTCTGAAAGTCTTTACAATGCAACTAACATCAAACTACACTCGTAATCAAAAGAATAGTTGCACAAGTAGCTGCACCCAGAAGGAATCAACCAACAGGAATGTAAGTTGGTGGGTAGGTTGGACATTATGAGACATGCGAATGATTCAAGTTTCATGCTCGGACGCACATGTGACGTAAGCATGGACGGGCCTCATCGCTGTACCTGAGTGATCCACGCTTGTGGACATTCAGCGAGCAGTGATGCCCTCCATGAGTCATCCTGTTAATGCCAGCACCATTGGTAGACGGCTGTACAATGCAGGACTACATGCACACAGACCGTTACGACGACTCTCCTTAACACCACGTCAACGTCACCAAAGACTGCAATGGTGTCGTGCCAGACTGTCATGGAGTGACTCAGAATGGCAGTGGGTCATCTTCAGTGACGAGTCCTGCTTTTGTCTTGGTGAAGACGACCAACGAATCCGTGTGTGTAAGATGACAGGTTTGTTGTCCCACGTCACACATCCAGAAGGCCTGGTGTCATTACACCGCCACACCTACTGCACAATCTGCAGTAACTGTGTGAGAATATTCAAGCTGCATGGAATGGATTATCACAGGACACCATTAGGAACCTCTACAACTCCATGCTGAGCATGGCGGCCCGACACCATACTGAGAGACACTACTTCTGTATGTATAGCTCAATAAATATTGCCCATATCAGTCTAAATTTATCATATGTTGTTGTTCCTGGTAACCTTTATCTTCCTTCCCAATAGTATTGCAATCCCACACTTCCTTCTGGGTGCAGCTATTTTTTTGAGGATGAGTGTAATAGAAGAGCATTTCCAGAAGAGGAATTGTTCAACCAAACATTTTGTTGCCATTGAAACTAGCATCCATATTGCAGTGGTGAGTGGCCAGCCAGCCAACATTGGATTACGAATCTGGGAATTCCAGGGGGTATTTCACTCACATCATTGAACAGCATCAACATACTTGGAGGAGAACAATAATTGCCCATTCTTTTTAGGTCACAAAACAGACATTTTGCTTTGGCTAACATTACTCTGAGTGATGTACAGGAGGGAGAGCCATCCTTCCCACCCAAAGATAGTGAGGTCATTTAGGTTTACATGAACTCCTTGCCATGGATACCAGTGACAAGAACAGTAATCTTAGTCAACCTATGTGAACCGGAAAGCTTTGAGGATGACAACTATCGCTTCCCTCACAGATTAACCATGGCACATAATTCTTTTGTTGGCTGGTCCCAGTAAACCAACAGCTTCCATTTCCCAGGAAGATTCATTTTAGGTATCCAGGTTACACCAGACAACCACTGTGACCCCCGTCAAGCAAACCATGCTCTTTTACACACAGATATTTTGCAACAAAATCACCATGGAAACCAGACTATAAAAGCTTGCACTTCAAAGACAGCCTTCGTCCCTCTGGATGTCTGGAAACCGTAGCCGGCTTTGCCCCGCAAACCGGAGGCTTGCTCACAAAACTGCTGCCCTCCACTGACTCGCTCCTTCCCCCTGTTTTAGTTGCGGCTGGTTCCCATTGTTCTGTGTCTTTTTCTTTTCCGTGACTTGACAGGCAGTCTAATTGCAAAAGAGCGAAAGCAGTCTGGGATGTTGAAGACTGACACCTCTTCTTACTGGCCATGCCATGTTAGTGAGCTCAGCTTGATAGAGTGCGCTAAGTGCTTAAAATGCTGCCCGCTACATCACAGGCTCCATATGCTTTTCCCGCTTTCCTACACACGATTCAACTCATCAGCTCATTATCATCCTCCTCATAATCCCAAACAGGTGTATTTATAGAAGACGTTGACCATAATACAGTGGCTATGTGGTTTTAGCCGGATCAAGAGCGGAGTTTAATTACATTTACGTTTAACCCATTAAAGTAATCCATTTAAGAAGCCGATGCCGATCTCCACATTACCATACTGCATGTGGCCCGCATGCATTCAACTCTATTCTGTTAAATGATCCGATTCGGAAGATTAAGCTCTGTATGAATTCACCTCCAGATATAAGGCATAATGAGGCTTAATCTCCAGCTCGTAATAATGACACAGATTAACAACCAAGAACAGGCTAATTTAAATGTAGTACATGCATGACGTGAGTATTCTCCTTTGAGCTGTCTTGTTAGCAGCAAGTGCGTATAATTCAGGCACACGGGCTCGGAATCATTGCTCGGAGGTAATGAGAATGGAAAAATGAGTATTTCCATTCATGTGTACAGCCTGATGATTAATGCCATAATTTCTCTTCCTACATTCCTCAAATGAAGGTGCCAAAAGATGTGATCGAACAGTCACTTCCAGAGGACCATTTTATATATGACCCAGAGAGCAAGCAAATATCGGTTTGCTGTCTTGATCAGCTTGGCAACTCTCTGACCGGTTCCCCTTTTGAGTCTTGGTTCCTCTCGAGGTTTCATCCTCTTGCTTTGGGTGGGGGGTACTTCGGTTCCTCGCCACTGTTGCCCTTGGCTTGCTCATTGGTGGCTTGGACCCAGATTCTGTGTAAAGGTGCCTTTGTGACAATTTGACTTGAGGCATTTCAACAATCCACCTCTTATGCTATCATTCAAGAGTTCTACAATCCGGAATTTCAGCTTCGGCAATCATCTCGTGGCACATATCTATGGCAGCCGGCGGAACCAATTCCTGAGCCACTGTAAAGGCTTTCTTACTCTGTGCAACATGTCTGGCTAGGAGGTAGCTAGTTTTCGGGGCACACTTGGACTGAGACGTTATAGTCCTAGTGCATCATTTGAAAGAGTCAAACCACATGCCACACAATTGGCTTTCATCACCTCCCCCCTGTGCAAAACCATATTAGATGTAATTTGAGTTGTACGAGGAACTGTGTCAACATTCTTTCTTTGTTTAAGAAACTGCTCCATCTTTGGTTAGCTAATTGTCCGAATCAGGCCCCCGCAGCTGCATTGTCCCGAACTGATGATGTTTCATTTGTCTTGAGCTACTTCTGTGATATGTTTATTTATGTGTTTCTATTAATTCATCCATCTTCAGTAGGGAAAGCAATGAAGCCTAGGCGGCCCTGTCCCCCCGCAACTTCCTCCAGCTCTTTCTGGGGATCCCAAGCTGTTCCCAGGCTGGCTTGGAGATAGAGTCCCTCCAGCAGGTCCTGGAATGACCTCTGGGTCTCGTCCCAGTTGGCCATGCCCCCTAAACCTCCAAGAGGCGGTACCCAGGGAGTGTCCGAATCAGATGCCTGAAGCACCTCAACAGGCTCCTTTCAATGTGGAGGAGGAGTAGTGGCTCTACATTGAGCTCCTGCCAGACGACTGAGCTCCTCAGCCTACCAAGTAGGGTGTGCAAAAGCAAAGCACATTTCCACTGCTTGTAGTCGCGATCTCATTCTTTTTGGTCATTACCCAAAGATCATGACCCCAGATGAGGGTGGTCATGAGCATTTTGAGATGGTTCGGGCATCTGATTCGGATGCCCCTTGGACGCCTCCCGGTGGAGGTTTACCAGGCACAGCCAAACGGGACGAGTCCCAGAGGTCGTCCCAGGATCCACCATAGGGACTATATCTCCAAGCCAGCCTGGGAACAGCTTGGGTTCTCCCAGATGGAGCTGGAGGAAGTTGCAGGGCACAGGGCTGTCTAGGCCTTGTTGCTTTGAAGACGACTGATCTCTCAATTTTTTTTTTCCCACTTATACTTTTATGATGTAAGGTACCGTTACCGGCCCACTATGGACTACTGCCTCCCCCTGAGGATGGGCCTGTGGACCTGACCTCACAGGTGGAAAACCCTGTCCTAAACCCAAACAGCTGAAATCAGAATTCCACAAGATAACCACAATGCTAAGACCAGGATGCTAGAAGTTGTGTTTTCGAGTTACCAGTGAAATATGGATGACCTCCAAAATACAGCTTCAAAGCTTGTTTCAAAGACTGATGATACATGAGGCAGATTGCTTGCCACTTAGCTGTTTGCTACACAAGCTGGTGTTCCTTAAACCTGCTAATGGTAGGCCAGCTAACTAACATCAAAGTGGTCATCAAAGTAACTTAGGCTTCACACACATAAATTTGCTGGCATGCTCGGAATGTGTCACAGGGGCCGATTAGCATTAGCCAGCTGGTGCCAGCCGCTAATGAAAGCTTCTGCCTGGCATAGCTAAGCACACATGAACAACATGTACAAGTTCTGCTCTCGTTTCATAACAGATATTATGAAAATGTCTGCATTGGACAAAGATACAGAGACTGCTTGATGCGAGCAGCAGTAAACAGAGCTGCTCCACACTTCCAGCATTTTAGCTGTGTTTAAAGTTAAATCACTGCTTCCAGCCACTTTATATTCTCACTATTTGCGTGACAGAGCATGGAAAATAAATTACGGCTGTAATAGCTCTGTGCGCTATGGTACACCACAATAATATTTGGATATCGCTTCTGCAGTAGTTGGAACTGAAGTGAGTTTTACCACTGGGGGGGATAAACAGAAATGCATGGGCAGCACTAAGAAGAATACGGACCATAAAAGCACTTTAAATGTTGACTTGCTTGCTCACCTACAAAAACAAAAGTCCAGCTGGCTTCTGGTTTACTAAATCCTCACCTCATATTACATCTGTGTTACCGAGGAACAAAAAAGGCATAGCTCAACCCACAAAAGACTTCCCGAACAGGCATTTTATGACCACTGGTCATTCATATGATGTACAGTTTCTGGAAGAACCCTTAAGTTATGCTAAGTTACCCTTTACATTCTTCACTAGCAAGGCTCAAGGACCATTTGACCATGATGCACACTCATCATCCAAAGAATAGCTGCACCCAGAAGGAAGTGTGGGATTGCAGTGCTATCGGGAAGGAAGATAAAGGTTACCAGGATTAATAAATGATGATACATTTAGACTGATTTGGACAATATTTATTGAGACACAGAAGTAGTGTCTCTCAGTATGGTGTCAGGCCGCCATGTTTCCTAACCCAACATGCCAGACGTCTCAGCATGGAGTTGTAGAGGTTACTAATGGTGTCCTGTGATAATCCATCCCATGCAGCTTGAATATCCTCACACAGTTCCTGCAGATTGTGCAGTAAGGGTGGAGGTGGAGTGACACCAGGCCATCTGGATGTGTGACGTGTGACAATAAAGAGTTCATCTTGGTGCTGACCACGGTGCCTCCACACACGGATTTGTTGGTCGTCTCCACCAAGACAAAAGTGGGACTCGTCACCAAAGATGACCCGCTGCCATTCTGAGTCACTCCATGACAGTCTGGCACGACACCATTGCAGTGTTTGGCGACACGGACGTGGTGTTAAGGGCAGTCATTCCAACGGCCTGCATGCATGTAGTCCTGCGTCGTGCAGCCGTCTGCCAATGGTGCTAGCAGTAACAGGATGACTCATGGAGGATATCACTGCTTGCTGAATGTCCGAAATCATGACTGTTGGGTCAGTCAGGTAGCTGTTGGGTCAGTCAGTGATAAGGCCCGTCCTTGCTTACGTCACATGTGCGGGCGAGCGTGAAACTTGATTCATTTGCATGTCTCACAATGTCAAACCTGCCCAACAAGTTTCACTCCTGTCGGCTGATTCCTTCTGGGTGCAGCTATTTGTGCAGCTATTCTTTTGACGATGAGCGCACTATGATGGGATACTGTGTGGTAATACTGATCGTCATTACATCTTGTAGACATATTGCAAACACGCCAGCCTTGGGTCACAAAATACAATTTATCTAACACATAATATCCAGTCAAGTCTTCAGGGATTCCTCCGCCCCGGGGATTTTTTAATTACATTCAAGAAGCCCTGCTAGCACCTAGCCTGCTCTTCACTGAGCCGCAAGGCACTAGTGGAAACCCGCAACACTGGAAAGCCTCATTTCTTTACTGAGCTACAGCCTACAGTGGAAAAAAAGCAACCAACACTTTTGCAAAAGACAAATGACTTTTATAGAGGTACAGGGGTAAGAAGGCTCTCCATAGCAGGCACTATTAGCTTTCTCAAATCTGGAATCCAAGCGCCACAAGCAGCAATCTCCCCACTGGCTTTTATTGCTGTTTGCTTTATTAAAGTGCGACTATGAGCTACGGATGACATAAAGCAATTTTTCACAGTGGAAGTGGCCTAGCAAATTGCCTTTACGTTTGGCTAATTGCCACGTTTGTCTGACGAAATTAGTATCCAGTAGCGGTGGGCACGACAGCAGCGGTGAGATTGAATAAAAACGTGGTTTTGTGTGAATGTACCGGAGCTCTTATTTGTAACATGCACCAAAGCTCCCGTATCATGGGCACACAGGACTAGGAAACAGAACAACTTTCCAATTCAAGTGGCTTTTGGTCCATAGTTGGCTTTAATCTCCCTCCAGGCCTCTTCTCTTAGGAGTGCTGCTATTTGATATTGTTGCTGCGCTCCTATTCTTCAAAAGACTTTGAGCAGAAACCCGTAAGAGCTACTGCCTGTCATGTGCGTGAGGCAGAGAGCCTCAAAAGCATATGATCTATATAGCCAACCAACCAATGATCATCCTGTCGCGCTGCGCCGTGTTCCAACTAGCCGCCTTTGAAAGCACTCATCGTTCACCGTCGTGTGCGGAGCCAAGGTCAGCCTTTGGAAGCTGTGGGGTTAAATGCTATGCGGCAAGCCTGTCGTTTTCGTCACAAGAGGCCGTCGGCTTGGAGAGATGATCTAGAACGGCCCGGGGGCCGAGAGAGCAGGGCACCGATTCATCAGGCACTGTCAGATTTTTCCTCTTCATGCCAAACTTTGCACTAGAGTGACAAATGAAATTGAGGGCTTGATGGATGGCCGACCTGATCAGGGACTTGAAGGATCTAAAGAGGGTGTCACGGAGCTCAAAGGACACACAAAAATTTATCCTCTATTCCTTATCATGTCTTACTCTGTCTTGGTGATGAAGAATGACTGATGTGTTGGAGGGCTAGCCTGTTTGGTTAGGGACTTGTACAAATGTGATAGTAAATTGATGCAGCTGTGTTACCCATGTACAAGGACGCCAAACTGTTGGCGTACAGTTTATGTTAGCCATCCTCTAGCCATGGTCATCACCAGTGTTCAGTTTCTGACCTTCGAGCTCCTCGTGGCTGGATATTTTTGATGGTAGACCATTCTCAAGCTAGCAGTGATCAAACCCCAGCCACTCCACAGTGCCTGGCGCTCTCAAGTTTCTTTTCAATCAATTCTGACCTCTCAGGAACAGACACATCACCACAAATCCCATTGGTATATACTAATAGGGAACCATCCCATTCCATAAAGTGTTTATTTTGGTCTATATGTTTGAATTATGCTAACAGGGTTAGCCTACTGCATGATCTGTTATTGATCATTAAATATTGTAGCATCCTGCTGCTGGCTAGTTTGTGAGTATGGCAGGCAGGGAGCCTGATAGGACTGGCGCATTTGCGATAACAAAGACTTCATATGTAAAGACGTTGTTGCTGTAGTTAGCTTAATGATGTGCATGTGTTACTTTTGTCTTTATGTGCTTGGCTATGGGTGAGTTTGTGTAGGTTTGCTATCTACCATGTACCGGAATTGTGAGGCTAGAAGTGACCTGCCTTTGTTCCAAGTTTTTAGGGTGTGTCGGCAATAATTCTCCTTAGCCGCTATGTTTAAAAAGTATGCTTCTAATAACATGCAGGTTGCTGCAAGGGGCAGCCATGCCGCCATACTATCATCATTTGACGATTTGCAACATTCAAGCATGACTGCATGTACCACACACAGTCACACCGACTGGTAGTGGCCACTGGTTCTGGACTCATCTTCAGAAAGCTTTACATTGCCAGATGTTGATCTAGGATCCGATTCCTCTCCTGATATCACGGACAGGAGCAAATCCTAAATCAGCATTCCTGAACTTAAATATTAATGAACCTGGGTTCTGATCTAAAATGGACCTCCCTTAACCACACTCTTCCAGAATGCATGGTCACTGTGTTGAGCATGCTGCCATTCCCAGGATGCTACCATTACGGTCTCGCAGTAATCATTGAAGTCCTGTGAAGGAAAGAGCCATATATCCCTGACATACCATTCTTCTACTGTCTGTGCCAAGCAATCCATGTGCCACTCAATCCCACACTCCCCTATAGATGATATGCATTGGCATCACTTTCCCAGAATATGTCCCATTAGACTGAGTGGCAAAGGATTCTGCAACAAGGCTGTGTTTATTAGGATCAATGGAGCATTGCTCCATATATATACCGTATATATAGGGATCCATATGAAGCTGTAGACAGCTTTCTATTGGTCAACTTCTTGTTCTGATTTTCCCATTCCACCTAAAACAGTGCAGCCAGTGTTATATTCTGGCACTGGCTACTCCATTTAAGGTGGAACATGAATAAGAAGCTGGTGAATATGAAGCTAAATTCAGCCTTCTGTGATCTATTTGCTTTTCTTTAGCTTTCGTCAGTCTGTGTTCTTGCCATTCACACTGAACACTAACGCTGCCACTCAGTTAGTCTTTCTCTCACTCCGCAGGGAGGGACCACAGTTACTCCTGCCAACTGTGGCATCACATGCATACCCTTTGTATGGGTCAGTGTCTGACTCATATTTTGTTATGACTAAGTTTATATTATAAAATAGAGGACTTAAATAAGCTCTCTGGACATACAATGAGTCCCCTCTGTGATGTTCTGGGGGTGGTTTAATTATGTGCAAAAGGGTTCTTTAGTTGAGGTGACAGTAACTTAGAACACAGTGCCTACACTGAGCTGCTGGACAACCAGGTTTTGCCTTTTGCTCATCATCTTACTGAGGAACAGAACATTCCTACCCCGGTATTCCAAGATGACAATTCTCACATTCACAGGGCTGCAAATGTGACTGATTGGCATGATGGACATTCAGGAGCATTCACACATCTGGACTGGCCCGCTAAATCCCCAGATTTGAATCCTCTTGAAGATCTGTGGGAACTACCTGGAACAACCAGTCAAACTCCAGGGAAGACATTCACCAAATCTGGCCCAACTAACCAATTCTTTGATGCAAGAGTTTCTGAACATTGAACATTGAACATTATTAATAGTTATAATCTTTGCTACTTACTTACTTATGTTCATACTGTACAACCCTTTTTGTATTGTATCACTGTGCTGTTCGTGTAACTCCTATTGGCTGCTAAATTTCCTTCAGGATCAATAAAGTGTCTATCTATCTATCTATCTATCTATCTATCTATCTATCTATCTATTAGGTACGTTTCAGTCAGAGGTGACTCGTTTTTGTGTCAGGGGAGCTTATATCTAAATCTAAATATTCTAAAATCACTTATAAAGGCCATTCAGCATTTATGGATTTGCTTTCTAGACCATAACTTTCATTTCCTTCTTTTTAAAGGGGGCCTAACTTCCATATTAGCTCGAAGTGATGGGTATCAACTAGCTAAATAATTGATTAGATGTCTATAATACAAAATAATTACTTTTTGTGCATTACTTTGTCAATAGTATCAATTCAAATGGTAGGGTTTATTAATGCGTTTATTAAATGTAACAATAAAGTAATTCCTAATGATCTTTAGCAAAGTATTACATCATGTTTCAGCTGCTATTTATTAGGACCTGTTATTAGATGTAACTGTTAGAATGTGTGCTAAGCGAATCTCCATCTTAATAAAACAACATATTTAATAAAACAAAGAAAAATCAAAATCGCCAAAAGACAGAATAGACAGAATCAGTGCTGTACTTTTACAAAGCTAGCATGGTTTGCACTTGATCAAAACCAATCAATACAGACAGGTATGACATTCAGTAAGACGTTTGACCTGAAAACAAATTCAACTCTTGCCCTCAATGCCAAGAAAAGTCAAATTGAGCCAAAAGGCAGAAAATTCATCAAATCACATAAAATAAGCCATCTCCGATTTCCTGTCCTACTCTCTTTCCTCTAATTCAATATACAGGGACGATCTATGTACTTATTGTTATGAAAACAAGCTTCTGTTGAAATGTGACTGGGACCAAACCCTGGCTCTGTATGCTTATCTAAGCTTGGGCAAATCCTGATATGTCCTAGTGTGTTTTAAATGGTCCACTGCGGGAAAGCTATCTGCAATAACAGGCTGAATACAAATGGATCCTCTGGCTCCCCCTCACTCCCTCGTGTCCATCTTTATCGTGCTGTCAGCCCAAAAGAGATTACATCTAACAAGCCCAGCTGTGATCCGGTCAAGGACTTGAAGGCCAGAAGGGTCCATAGGAGTCTACACATGCCTGCAATGTGTCAGGGTGCCTCTGCAACCCTCTTTCCCATAGACAGCACATTGGAACTTTAGGTCAGTTTGTATAGCTATGAATATCTTAGAATATCTTAGTGTAGTCAAAACTGTTTGCTTGATTGCCAGGAGCCAGAAGATCATGAATTTGAATCCCATGGGACTTCAGCCTTCTGTGGTTAGGATCATAGGAGAAGGTAAACCTTTGGTCCCCCAAACAGACTGGGACGTGGTTTGATTATGGAAGCCGTAGCTTTGCTACGCAAGCTATGCAGATACACTATATTGCCAAAAGTATCCATAGGGTTCAATATGATGTTGACACACCCTTTCCACAAGGTTTAGGAATGTGTTCATGGGAATTGTTGACCATTCTTCTAGAAGCACATTTGTGCGGTCAGACACTGATGTTGGACGAGAAGGCCTGGCTCGCCGTCTCCGCTCTAATTCACCCCAAAGGTGTTCTATCGGGTTGAGGTCAGGACTCTGTGCAGGCCAGTCAAGTTCCTCCACACCAAACTCGCTCATCCATGTCTTTATGGACCTTGCTTTGTGCACTGGTGCGCAGTCATGCTGGAACAGGAAGGGGCCGTCCCCAACTGTCCCCACAAAGTTGGGAGCACGAAATTGTCCAAAATCTCTTGGTCTGCTGAAGCATTAAGAATTCCTTTCGCTGGAACTAAGGGGCCGAGCCCAACTCCTGAACAACAACCCACACCATAATCCCCCCTCCACCAAACTTTACACTCGGCACAATGCAGTCAGACAAGTAACATTCTCCTGGCAACCACCAAACCCAGACTCGTCCATCAGATTGGCAGATTGGGAGAAGCGTGATTCGTCACTCCATAGAACGCGTCTCCACTGCTCTACAGTCCAATGGCGGCACTTTACACCACTGCATTCGCCGCTCTGCATCGCGCTTGGTGATGTAAGGCTTGGATGCAGCTGCTTGCCCAAGGAAACCCATTCCATGAAGCTCTCTACGCACTGTTCTTGAGCTAATCTGAAGGCCACATGAAGTTTGAAGGTCTGTAGCGATTGAATCCACGTAACGTTGGCGACCTCTGTGCACTATACGCCTCAGCATCCGCTGACTAAGCTTTTTACGTGGTTGCTGTCGTTCCCATTCGCTTCGACTGTGTTATAATCCCACTGACAGTTGACTGTGGAATATTTAGTAGGGAGGAAATTTCTCAACTGGACTTGTTGCACAGGTGGCATCCTATCACAGTACCATGCTGGAATTCACTGAGCTCCTGAGAGCGACCCATTCTATCACTAATGTTTGTAGATGCAGTCTGCATGCCTAGGTGCTTAGTTTTATACACTTGTGGCCATGGAAGTGAAGGAACACCTGAATTTGATTGGTGAGTGAATACTTTTGGCAATGTAGTGTACGTCAAGCTTTGTATAGCTCAGTGTAGTCAAAACCATTTGCTTGCTTGTCAGAAGCCAGGAGATCATGAATTTGAATCCCATGGGACTTCAGCCTTTCTTTGGTTAGGACCATAGGAGAAGGTAGACCCTTGGCCCCCAAACAAGCTGGGACGTGGTTTGATGGGTGGAGCCGTACCTTTGCTACCCAAGCAATGCAGATACTTCAAAGACTTTCTTTAATTGTTTACCAGTGCAGAGCTTGACGAAGAATACCTAATCTGCAAGATGAAGAGTATGACATCTGCGGGATGATTATCTAGCATTGTCTGACAGACGGTTGGGTGCTGCGGTTGATTTAATGCTGAAACTCTACAATATGTCTGCTCTTCAGTCACCATCATGGCCTAATGGTCTGATTTTTGAGTTTGAGCTAATCACTTCTCAGCTTAGAACTGACTCACTATCAATTTACATAGCCACGGACGCACCATGACACATGGTCCATGCTCTTACGCTGACCTATTTTAACAGCAATTACTGTTCGTTCTATTACCACCAGAACACAATATACAGAGAAATTCCTCTGTGCATTAGGAAACAAGATTCGCACTGCTCCAAGCTTGTGTCTTTTTCTGAAGTGAGATAAATTAGGGTAATTATGGGCCTGCTCATCAGACCCTCTTAACAGGACTGTAGCCATACAGCAAGGTTAATGGTTGGGCAGGAAGAATGCTGAGAGCTCCACGGCTGCTGTCCCTCTCAGAGTTTCCGTTCAGTACAGCTCCCTCAATTATTTCCAATAAACATCAGCAACACGGATATGGGCTACACATGACCGCCACACTGAGCAATAAGGCACAGTATGAGCAACTTCAGGTCTGTCAATGAAACTAGCTGCTGACCAACAGGGTGTTTTTTAGTGGAGTAGTTTCTGGTGGAGGGTAAGAGAACAGTCTGAGGAAACAAGTACCTGCCATATTGAATTCCACATTGATCTCTGCTCCGGGTAAAGTTTACGGCAGAGAGCTGATTGAATTGGGTATAGTTCATGGCAGAGAGCCTGTCTGATTAGATGTAGTTTATAGCAGGGAGCCTGTCTGATTAGGTATAGTTTATAGCAGAGAGTCTGTCTGATTAGGTATAGTTTATAGCAGAGAGTCTGTCTGATTAGGTACAGTTTATGGCAGAGAGCCTGTCTGATTGGATATAGTTTATAGCAGAGAGCCTGTCTGATTAGGTATAGTTTATAGCAGAGAGCCTGTCTGATTGGATATAGTTTATAGCAGAGAGTCTGTCTGATTAGGTACAGTTTATGGCAGAGAGCCTGTCTGATTAGGTATAGTTTATGGCAGAGAGCCTGTCTGATTGGATGTAGTTTATGGCAGAGAGCCTGTCTGATTAGGTATATTTTATGGCAGAGAGCCTGTCTGATTGGATGTAGTTTATGGCAGAGAGACTGTCTGATTAGGTATAGTTTATGGCAGAGAGCCTGTCTGATTGGATATAGTTTATGGCAGAGAGCCTGTCTGATTAGGTATAGTTTATGGCAGAGAGCCTGTGTGATTGGATATAGTTTATGGCAGAGAGCCTGTGTGATTGGATATAGTTTATGGCAGAGAGCCTGTCTGATTAGATATAGTTTATGGCAGAGAGCCTGTCTGATTGGATACAGTTTATGGCAGAGAGCCTGTCTGATTGGATATAGTTTATAGCAGAGAGCCTGTCTGATTGGATATAGTTTATGGCAGAGAGCCTGTGTGATTGGTTATAGTTTATGGCAGAGAGCCTGTCTGATTGGATATAGTTTATGGCAGAGAGCCTGTGTGATTGGATATAGTTTATGGCAGAGAGCCTGTGTGATTGGATATAGTTTATAGCAGAGAGCCTGTCTGATTAGGTGTAGTTTATGGCAGAGAGCCTGTCTGATTAGGTGTAGTTTATGGCAGAGAGCCTGTCTGATTGGATATAGTTTATAACAGAGAGCCTGTCTGATTGGATATAGTGGTTTTTGGGTGATCGGATTATAAGTGAACTGAACAGAGGTGTGACCAGAGTCCTATGCGGCTTAGAAATACTTTGTGATCTGATCATTAACAACTGGTGCGGCCTGAAAGTTTGTAACAGCTTGCACAATCCCTGGACCAAGGACTCACAGTGACCACAAATGGAGCGAGAAACTGACATTGTAAGTGTGCTTTGTACCCTCCCTCCAGTCACGAAATCCAATCTTAACAGGTCACTGGAGGTGCTTTTGAGACACAGAAAAGTGCCAAGTGTAAGCAGCTTTCTATCTTGCTGTCCACTTGTGATCAGATCACTCAAGACAGATCTTAATGCCGGGTATAAACGGGCCAGACAGCCCTGGTTATAGTCTACATCAAAGATCGTGCGAGTCTGGATACAGTTTACTCTAGAAACCTTATCGGTTCATTACATCTGACTGGGTACAGGTTATAACTGAGAGCCTGTCGGATTTGGTACAGTTCATCCTAAAAAGTCCAACACAGAGCCCATACGAATTGGTACAGATGCTATTTACAGTAACAAGCCTACCTGATCGGGTATAGTTTATGGCAGAAAAGCCTGTATAACTGGAGACTTTTTACAGCAGCGAGACCTTCTGACTGGGTACAGTTCTACAGAACCCATCTGACTGGATGCAATCAGTTAAAGACAGCCAGCCTGCTTGTGTACATTTCACAGGAGAGCGCTTGTCTTATTGGGTACCTGTTAAGGCGGAGAGCCCAGTTTTGTACAGCCCTTTCTGACCTGGTTCAGTTTACTGGAGAGTTAATCTGATTGGGTACAGTTCCGTGCAAAGAGCCCCTTTTCATTCGGTTTACTGTAGAACCCATCTGATTGAAGTAACTCTGTAGTTCAAAGCAAAGACTCGATCTGATTGAGGACAGTTTTGCAGACCCACTTGGCTCGATGTAGTCTAGGACACCTGTCTGATTTGGTAGTTGTGAGAGAGCTAATTAATTGGTTACAGTTTACCGCAGAGAGCCCCTCTGATTGGGTACAGTTGACCACAGAGAGTCCACTTGATTCGGTACAGTTTTGTGCCGTCTGATTGAATGTGGTTTATGGCTGCAAGCCTGTCTGAGTGCTGCTTGACTGGGTATCACAGAGCTCATTTACATCAGAGGGACCTTTAAATTGGTACAGATTACCTTTGATTGGGTACAGTTGACCACAGAGAGTCCACTTGTTTTGGGACGGTTTTGTAGAGCCGTCGGACTGAATGTGATATATAGCTGGAAACCTCTTTGCCTGGGTACCACAGAGCTCATCTGACTACCCTTTGAATGGGTACAGGTTACATCAGTGAATCGTCCTATTTGAGCTCATTTGGCTTTTGCATAGTTTACGTCATCTGACTTCGCATTGCTTTGAGGTTGTATTGGTTTCTGAGGTTGCTTTAGCGACACCTTTTAACGGGTGCAGTTGACATCAGAGAACCTTTCTGTTTCTGGTTACAGTTTTTGCAGAAATCCCAGACCTTCTCGGACCAAGTATAGTTTACATGAGAAAGCCCACCTGATTTGTTTACTGCAGGGACACTATCTGACTGAGTCCATAAAGCAAGAAGACAGGCAGCTCCCACCTTGTTACATCTCTCTGCTTATTTGATGGGGTAAAAGATCTCATGTAGTTCCCAAAACGGGAGCTGTGTCTCCACAGCAGTGGCTCTGTTATGCCGGGCAATATTGGCTCCTGGAAATCGAGGCTACCCAGAGTGGTAAATGCATAGATTTAAAACAAAGTCAGTCTTGCTCGAAAAAGAACGGGATGAGAAAATAACACCTCAATCTCAATTACGTTTAATCTGCGAGCCGTTCTGTCTGCTGGGGAGCGGTACTCGGAGAAAGTGCGAGGGCAGGAAGACGGGCCTCCGCGAGTGAGCCGGAGAGATTGGAGATTGAGATAAGACAAGAGACGATAACACATTAAGACAGACGGCCCGAGCGACTGAGGATATCTGTCCGCGGGCAGGCTGAAGTTTCCGGCCTTCCTTTCGCCCCTGAAAGGCTTCTAATTTAGCCAGGAGATGTAGTGAATGTGTCTGTGCTTTAGAACCATGACATATGTCAAATAAACAGCAGCACTACTCATTTGTCTCCATAGCAAGCAGGGATGGAGTTGGCTGGATTAATGTCTTGTTGGGAGGCGCTGGCTAGGCGAGTGAGGCTGGGGCTCTAATAATGAACAACAACGAGGCTGAGTGCACTTGACGTGCCATTAGCTGTCTTTGCCTTTCATTACAGCTAATAAATGTGCCGAGTGTATGAGGGGACGCCGGTGCCCCTGTGGGAGAGAGTGTGTCTGTGTGCGTGTGAGCTAAATGGCCATAGCTCTCCGGATCCTAATGGCCATAATGCGATATGCTGGGTTCATAATTCAAGTTGGGATGCAGGGTGATTAAATCTTCATTACCAGTGGACTGTTTCAGTTCTCTCTCCTGTAATCTGCATTACTCTTTATTTTAAATGATAGATGGGACCCAAATCCTCGGTGGAAACTAAAACAAAAACACGGACGGAAAAATGGGTCCAGGAAAAAAGGAAAAAGGAAAAAAAGAACGGATTATGAAGGAACAGATTGAGATTTATGGAAGGTGTCTCTCATGGGGCTTAGCCACCCTCCTTGCTAGGTAACTACATTAAAGTCACTCTAAACTTTGTTTCCCAGAGATTGACCAGATCTGGGTGCAACCTGCATCAAGACCATCCACTCCAAACACTCCTTCTGCCACAACTGTGGTCAAATGCGCTTCTAAATCCCTACTGGGGCCCTGGCGGAAGAACTTTCTGGTCAGGTTTACAGGGCATGCTCAGCCTAGCGTGTTGCATGTCTCTGCATGAAGTCTGCAAAGAGTGGACAGGCACTGCTGTCCTCTCAGGAAGAACTGTTGACACAGCGTGATATCTGCATGTTGCACAGCCTTCCTCTTGCACTGGACTGCGATGCCCACTGCACTGCCACCTTTCATTTTCAATAGAATAGAGGAAAGAGGGCAGCCCTGACAGGTGACCTTAAACCTCCTGATGTTCACTCTTCACGGTCAGTGGTAAAACTACTCGGGGTGGACATCGGGGGGCAGTCCCACAGTGGCCCATGGCACCAAAGGGGCCCTCATATAAATACTGACACAATTGTACCCCTAGGATACACAGAAGGATGCAATCCCTCTTGTTCCCAATGCATTTCATCCATAGTTACCATCTTCAAATAGTTCCCTCACTATCCGCAACATGATACATTCATTATAAAGCATTTTGAGATCTGAAATAAGTAGTCTAATATAAACATTTATGCTAAGCTAAGATGCTAGTGAGTTTCATATGGAGGGGTACATTCAGGATATGATCTTGTTGCTTCTGTTCCCTGCAGCTGGGTATTATTGTTTCCTGAAGAAAGTTCAGGAAAGAGATCTTGAAGAATTTTGGAGCTGCACCTGCAAATGCCTTCACTAAATCTTTAGTGCTAATACACTGTGAAACTAGCTCTGTCTGCCGAGCATTGTGCACAGCAGCTGCCTTCTTGAAATGTGAAACATATTAGCACAAGAGTTCATAAAGGCATTCAAGTCAGAACCTTGAACTTTCCTGCAATATGCTTTGCTGCCTGCTCCAAGGAGCACACGGCCCTCTGTAGATCCATATTCGAGTGTTCTAAGGTCCTAACTCTTGACAGCTAGAGCTTTATTTTTCTTGTATATTCCATCATACCCGTTTTATGTCTTTTCCAAAGGTCTCGCTGAAGCTTGTGCCCAAAATCTCGAACTGAACATGCGAGTTGGATCCATTGTCCATGAAGTCCATAACTCCAGTGAGCCCCGTGATGCGACCCTACAGAGACAGGAGAAATGGACAGGGCAGTTTAGATGCTTAGTAACATCTCACGTCACGGTTAGCTTGTTGTTAGCATCAGGCAATGATCATGCTTGAACAGCACTTAAACAGTAGGATTTTAGAGAGTTGCTGAATAGGGGAGGCTGGAGTTTCTGAGACCCATCTATCTGTGCCAGGAACCTCCAGGGACAGATTAGGGGCTCTCTGTAGCTCTCTGTGCCTCACAGAACAAGAAAGAAGCATGAAATTGAAGAGCACACACAAGCCAGTCTGCTACCCCTGGAAGCTCAGGAAGGCATCAGCTCTTCTGAATGCAGAGACAGGCTGGTTGGGGGCCTCTGTCAGAGCCCTCGGCCAGTTGGAAAACCTCATGGGAGGATATACCCAGCACTTGGCTCTGTCCTGCGATGTGTTGTCCCACTGGTGGTGTAATAGGAGGAATTGCTATTTGCATTTCAAATAGTCACTCACAAGAGGCCCTGGTTTAAAGAAGAGGAAATGTCTGGGAATCCAGTTGCTTGTTGCACTGGATCACCGAGTGCCTGACCTGGGGTCAGGACTGGGAGGACATGTTTGATTTCTGTACCTTCTGAATGGTCTCTAGCATGGACCAGCCTCCATTCCAGGGCTTGGTTGACTTCCGTATACAGTTCAGACTTGCCATGCTGTGCCACTTTCTGTCCTCCAACTTCCTGTAGAAGGCGTTGGCAAGCATCAGCACACTGTCGTAGAGGTACAGATTGGACACCTGGAGAAAAAGAGACACAGTTGGTTGGTAAATGTAAGATATGAAAAGAAAGAAGTAAGCTACAACCTTCAATTCCAAACGTTTCTCTGGGTTTGAGCATATCTGCAAGGGACTGATGCACAGTGGATTGTTGTCGGAGAAGTCAGCCTTCCAGGTTGTTTACTACTAGCAAGCTTACCTGTGACTGATACCTAATAGTGTGTAATACCGCCATGAACACGAATAACAGCCTTGATTCGATTTGGCATGGACTGGACAAGTTTCTGGATGTAGGCCACATCAATGTTGAGACACTCTTGCATCAAAGAATTGTGCAGTTGGGCCAGATTTGGTGGATGCCTTCCCTGGCACAATTCCGAGGAGAATTCCCTGTAGACTTGGATTTGTGCCACTGCTGGTAGACCTGTATGACCGTGCGCTTCCATACGATTTATAGCCCCATCATTCTCATGCTGCGCCATCTACAGGAGCCTGAAATTACTACCACCTTAAACATTTTTTTGAGTCACCTGGGAGCTTGTAATTTAATAAAGATTAAAGAATAAAGGGAAAGATCATTTCAGCAAGAAATATGGCAGAAACGTAACACTATGGTACATCAAGAGTATATGTGGTATATGTATTGTTTCAGACATCTTATTAGTTGGAACTGTTAAGTGTAAGTGTGTAGAGTCTTAGCCAACACTCTTAACCACCAACATCCATTTAGTTGGGTGTGTCTAGACCTTTGACTGATACTGTAACACAGAGGTAAACATACCTACCCCAAAATGTTTGGGACATGCAGTGCTCCTTGTAATGCCAACCCTGGAAGCCTCAACAATCCAGTAGCTGGTAGCTACCTGGCTGTTTATCATTGCTCAGTAAAGCCACAACTAAGTTCAATTAACCATTTTCTAGAGCATACTTATTTGTGCATTATACAACGTAATGTTCTGGACAATCATCACCAGACAAGTGGGTTTATATGGAACGTGCAGAACCATCAGAACCCTTTCTTTTCGATGCCCTAGTTTGGTGCTCCTTTTTTATTGTTACCAATACCTCGGTATGGAGCAATTAGCTGTAACTAAAACTCTGACTGCTATTCCAAAGTAGATCTAAGATTTGGTTTTATCATTTAAACGTAATAAAGTGCTAATTCACTCTATCGCTTAATGAAGTTTTAACGAGCAGCCAGTTAATCAGCCCTACTGGCTGGGCAAAACTTGAGAGCATTACAAGGGCATATTTATCACATAGTTCAATATTAAGCACATTCCCTATAGACTCAGTGCTGAGGTAGGGGTTGGGCACGTGGTTATCATGATAGTGATATATGCTACACAAATAGCAGTGCTCAGTTACTTAGCTGTTATTGGCTTGATAAGGCTTATTACAGTGTAATAACAGATAACTACAATGTTTAGACAGAAGATTATGAGGTATGATACACACATAAATGTGCTCCGGAAAATGCTTTACTATAGATATTGGTTAATAAAGTAGTAATAAGCAGCAGGTTAATCAGCTGCTATTGACTTGGTAAGTTAGCTACCAGCAATTGGCTTAATAAGGCTTAATACAGTATAATACACTGTTTGGACAGAAGATTATGAGGTATAATACACAAATAAATGTGCTCAGGAAAATGCTTTTAATAAAGTAGTAATAAGCAGGAATAAGGTTAGTCAGCTGCTGTCGGCTTGATAAGTTAGTTACCATCCACTGGCTTTATATGGCCTAATGATGAACATTTAAATGATGTGAAGTCGTCTATATACTGTAAATGGCTTAATAATAATCCTAGTTACAACATAATAATGTAAAAATAAGCAGCCACATAATGAACACTTATTCCTGAGAATGCTTATAAAGGAGTTATAAGCTCATCAGACAAATAGTCACTGCATTCGGGTGTGCCAAAGACCATAGTGTGAAGGAAGTAGCTGAATCTGCAGGTGTATGGAAGCGTATGGTCATACGGGTCTACCAGCAGTGGCTGAAATCCCAGTCTACAGGAAACTCTCCTCGGACTTGTGCATCCACCAAATGTGGCCCAGCTGCACAATTCTTTGATGTGTCTGAACATTGATGTGGCCTACATCCAGAAACTTGTCCAGTCCAGTCAGCTGTTATTGGTGCTCGTGGAGGAGCTACACGCTATTAGGTATCAGTCACAGGTGACTAATTGTTTGTCCAGTGAGTGCTAAACTGCACATATCACTCTTAATAGCAAGCATCAATGAATGGACAGTTAACCACCAGCTCCTAGTTAAGGCTTAATATGAGGGCTTTACAATGTTCTCCTTCCACCAAAGTGTTATAATCAATGGTAACAACAATGCACCAAAAATCCAAACATAAATAACATAAATAGGCAAAACATCACCAACTTTATCTTTATGTGCCTTGTTTTACTGGTTGGGTCCGGTTGCTCCTGGGTTTGCAGTGCTGAGATTGTGATATTTTTATAGGGACAGGATATGTGTGTGGATATCAGTAAACCAGGGAAATGGCTGTCTGGTGGCACTGATGTCAAATCTGGATACTGCGGTCCAAATAATGGCCCAAATGAGACCCACATACACACATAAACCTATATATATATACACACACACACACACACACACACAAGCCTATATACACACAAACCCGACATGAGTGCCACATTCTTCTTAAACCTGACACAACATATAACGGCTCCCAGACCAGATGTGTGTCTGGAGCCAAAATAAATCAAGCGCTATAAAATCAAGCAAGATGCAGGCAGGCCTCAGACAGCTGTGGCTGTTCAGTCCAGGGAGATGTCTCACAGTGGCATTGTGTCATTAATGCATCACATCATGTTCACTGACAGTACCTCATTTCTGTTTAGGCTCAAGTGCGCACACAGCCCATGCTGTTAGAGAAGACAAAAAAAAAAATCCTGGGACTATTTTGAGATTTATTCCTTCAGTGTGCTCCTGTAAGGGAGCCCTTTTTCTTGTGTCTGGTTATGAATAGTTTAAGAACATATGATTATGGTTTTAGGCTTGTGTATATAAAATTATATCCTTAATTAATAATATGATATTAATAAATTAATGAATTAAGAAATGAATTTAATAGAATTATAGTACAATTACAACCTCAAAAACTGAAAATCATCTTTTGCCATGTACGGTTTGTAATAGGACTTTGTCCTCTAATGTCTGACCACCAGTGGTGGACAAAGTACGCAAACCATGTACCTGAGTTAAAGTAGATACCCAATGTAAAATACTCCTCCAGTGTCAGTAGAAGTTCCTCCCTTTAGACCTCCACTGGAGTAACAGTACTAAAGTATTTACCTTCAAATGTACTTAAGTATGGAGAGTAACAGGAGCATGATTTATTATGGCTCTAATGTCCTATTATCATTTCTGGAACAAGACTCTTAATCAGCTCAGTGTAGGTGAAGAGACTCGAGTGTCTCAGTCCACCAGTCTTTAATAGAAGCTCATTCATTAGTCACTGATGTCTATTCAAATGATCATAAGCACAGAACACTGAAGGAGAACAGGTTCCATTAGCTAGAGCTAAAAAATAACTTTTTAATAAAAAATAACAAGTTTCAGTTTAAGATTTATTTGCAACTTAGTTACAAGTTTAAGTTTAATAAAAGTTTGCTTTAAACAGGATCACAAATGAGTTTTCCTTTACTATGTTGCATCTGTACCTCTCTGTTCATGAACATAAACCAGCCAAAATAAATGTACTATAAAAGGAAATAGTGTTTGTATAAAGGCAGAAAAAGACGCTCGCCACTATGTGTACATATTTCTATATTGTGGTCTGTTTACCCACAAAAGTCAGGAACAATATGTTTTATCTGTTTACTAACCCCATCCTGCTTTACATACTGTACCTTCCTCCAGGTGGTCCTTGATGTAGTCCAGGCCTGAAATGGACATTTCCATGGATGTTAAGAATCCATGAATAAGCTTGTTTTGTTCTGACCAATTTTGCATAATGTAGTGGAGTAAAAAGTCAGATATTTGAGTTTGAAATGCAGCGGAGTTAAAGTACAAAGTCGTCCAAAATGGAAACACTTCAGTACAGATACACAAAAAAACTACCTAAGTACAGTAACCAATTCCATTTACTTTGTTACTGTCCACCACTGCTGACCACAGAGACAGTCTAATTCTAACAGTGACACTGACTGGTGTAAAAACAAAAGCAGAACTGCAACATCGAGCACCATACACGCCACCATGTGACTGTCACTGCTGTGCAAAGAAAGGGCTACCACCAAATTAATATCTGGACAACAGCAGTCCTGTGTTCAGAAACTGACCAGTGGTTTCTAATAAAGTGTCCACTGAGTGGAAGTACAACATAGGGATTTCCAATAAAGGGGCCAGTTAGTGGAAGTACAAGGTACGTGTTCCTAATAAACTGGCCAGTTAGTGGAAGTACAAGGTAGGTGTTGCTAATAAAGTGGCCAGTGAGTGGAAGTACAAGGTACGTGTTCCTAATAAATTGTCCACTGAGTGGAAGTACAAGGTAGGTGTTTCTAATAAAGTGGCCTGTCAGTGGAAGTGGAAAGCAGGCGTTTCTAATAAATAGTCCACTGAGTGGAAGTATAAGGTAGGTGTTTCTAATAAAATGGCCAGTTAGTGGAAGTGGAAGGCAGGCATTTCTAATAAAGTGGCCACAAGTGGAAATACAAGGTAGGTATTTCTAATAAATTAGACAATAAGTGACAGCACAACATAGATGTTTCCAATAAAGTGGCCACTGAGTGGAAGTACAAGGTATGTGTTTCTAATAAAGTGGCCACTGAGTGGAAGTACAAGGCAGGCGTTTCTAATAAAGTGGACAGTGAGTGGAAGCACAGCGTAAGGGTTTCTAATAAAGTGGATGGTGATATTATGAATAGCTCAATGAGATTTGAATGTGCGACCTGTTAACTAGAGAGGGCCAGCTGCTTCCTCAGGGCTCCATTCATAATCTTTCATAAAACCCTGGGAATGTTTATACTGTGGATTACTATGGAGAATGTGACGGAATGGTATGTAGGGCAGTGCGGCAATTACAGATTAGATTGCATGTTAGCACCTTTCTCTAATTCGTTCGGGACATTAACCTTGTTGAGAAATAGAAGAGCTTAGTCCTTCGGTCCCAAGCAAATCTAGACCCCAGACTCACAGCACAGGAGAGCTTCGGCCAGAACGGTACAATGATATGAACCTTCGTCTGAGTGAGGACGTGATGTGACTAAATGGGTGGGTTTTGTAGCTGTAAGCAGGAGTGGGGAAACGGCTCTTATGGTAGGGTTAAATGCTCAGGGACAGCAGCTGGCACTGGTAGGCTATGACACTGCTGAGGCTGCATATTCTGGAGACACTCGGAGACCAGGGCAAAGAGGCTGGAAGCAAATCTCTGTAGTTCTCAGACTTGACTGAAGGACCTTTTTTCAACCAGTGGGTAGGAGTTGAAGAAAAGCAGGTAATTGCTCTCTGACAAAATGAACTTTCTGCGGCCAGCCACTATTGAGCTCTTGTATAAAACGTTGTTGTCCTCATTAGCCGGCGATGACAACACGAGATGAACCGGTGTGGTTGATGGCGAATAGCATTTGCCAGGTTGCTGATACAACTTGTACTCCACCATATTGTTGATATCAGTAGAAGTAGGCCAGGTTGAAACCTGCTTTTGGCACTTTCTGTCTGAACGGCCAGAGACAAATTCAACAAGACGGTAATCTGTTGATCTACGGCAGGCTCCGTGACATCCCTGAGGGAGCTTGTTTTGTTGAATCTGCAAATTTGCCAAAGAAATGCTGAAAGCCTGAACCAGAGGTTCTGTTATCCTGAAGGTGGTCTAACATCAGAGAGCGCTTAGACCTCTTTTGCATGAATTATTGAAAAGCAATCATGCTGGAGGAGTTGGTGCGAAGCCCCACCATCTGTTCCCCATGATAGAAGGAGGGAGCTCAGGTTGACTAAGGGAATTTCCAGAGTAAAAAGCTTGGGTCGCTGCCTCAGAAAAACTGGATGAAGTCAGCACAAAGTGTGTAATGATTGGTTACAAACTGGGTTCTAATTAGCCACCTTGCTCGTTTAAGGTGGGAGTAACTTCAGGCTCTTGCAGATGGCGCTGCACGAGGATGATGGGGCTATAAATACCTGAGTGACGGGATTCTTAGATTGAGAAGAGGTGGTACAGTGTTGTGAAGGTCTCGTTCCATGTGTAGAAAATGGCTCCAAAGCAGATGTTAATGATTGGCTAACAGGAGTGACTGCATTTGGGCATGCCAAAGACCATAGTGTGAAGGAAGTAGCTGAATCTGCAGGTGTATGGAAGCGTACGGTCATACAGGTCTACCAGCAGTGGCTAAAATTCCAGTCTACAGGGAATTCTCCTCGGAATTGTGCCGGGGAAGGCATCTACCAAATCTGACCCAAGAGTCTCTGAACTTTGATGTGGCCTACATCCAGAAACTTGTCCAGTCCATGCCAAATCCAGTCACAGTACCTATTAGGTACGTTTCAGTCACAGGTGACTCATTTTTTGTCCGGTTTGTTGTTCCCAGGAGCCAACAGACCTTCTCACGAAGTCCCCCAGGGTTCTCTCCTATCTATCCACTTGATGTTTACCTGTGTTACCGTAACTATGTTACGTAACTATGTTACGTTAAGATGTTTTACACATAGGAGTATAGAAGGAATACTGTACAGCTACTTTTCCAGAATGTATCCATCACGGAAAAGCAAATTCTTCAGGTTTCGTCACATAACTTTTGAAATATATATAATCTCAGCCTTGGGTTTCATCATCTTCACTAAAATATTCAGTGTTGTTTTGGGCTGTGGGTGCGGCATAAGAAGAATCACTGCAGCTCACCTCTCACTGAGCAACTCTCTGTTTCAGCAAACCCAGATTTAAAATGCCTGATCATGGTGCAGACTACCCTCTGGAACCTCAGCATGTTGAAGCAATATTAATGTGCTCCTGACAAGGCATCTCTTTTTTGTTGTTGTTAAGGGCTTCAGATAATTTAATTTGACTGCCTTTGAGGCACTGTGCAGGGTTACATTTAACGAAACAACATGGGGCCCAGGATTGACACTTGTGGGACTCCCTGAGGATTCTCAAAGTGACAGGGAAACGATGGGCGCTGACCTCTAGTGACTGCAGGTAGCCCTCCTGAGGGTCGCAGAGCAGGGAGGAGATGCGATGGCTGTTCCTCATACAGCTCACACTGCTGTCTCTCCACAATGGGAAAATCTGCCGGATGACCGTCATCCTTCCCAAGGCACTGTGGGCCAGCTCCATGATCTCGGTGTCGCTGATCTCCTGCACGGAAGAAGAAAGAAACAGACAGGCAGGTAGATTGAAGTCAAGATAGAGACGCTGTAGGGAAATTAGTCATGCCATTTCCTAAATATCTTAACAGCTGACGATGAATTCGTAACCACACAAGTGATTCTTCTGTTCATTTTGAAGTTATTTGCATTGTCATAAAAGCAAATTGAAACCGAGCCCATGATGAAATTTTCAATGTAACTCAATGATGGTAATGAAGCCCGTTTCCATTTTGATCTCATCTATGCAGAGACAATTATTCTTAATGCTCCTGTTCTTGCTTCAGTAATTAGCTTGATTTAAAGAGAACCGACGCTCACTGTAGTTATGAATCTCGTCACGAGCCTGGTTTGGTCCATGCCGAACACCGGTGGGTCCAGCATAATGCCGGACTAAGGCCGGGCCACAAAACACAGAGCTGGCGCAATGATTTCAACAAATTGCAGCAAGGATTGAAGAGAAGATTGAAGGGGGGAAATCAATTTGCAAATACATTTTCTGGCATATCTGTTGGAGATGGACAGTGGCAGGGTGTGTTATTAAAGCAAACCATTTTTTGACAGATACGTCCATTAAAGCCAATACTAAAGTGCATTGCTCTTTGAGGAGAAGTCTGGATCAAAGAGAAACCATCTCTTGACCACTTTTGCTTGGTGTCTCATGAGGTTTCCCGGAGTACCTGTATCCTATATAGACTCCGTTCACTACTCTGAGGTAGTCATCATACAGGAAAACCTTACAAGAGTGGGGACATTTAGGAGACACACTGTTATGTCCTCATTATTTGTCTTATTTCTCCCAGAAAGTTCTAGAGAAAGCTTTTCTTCCAGAATTACCTGCAGTGCTACAAAGGTATGGACCTCATGACCTCATGGTACCCAGCAAGGCCAGCAAATAGCTGCACCCAGAAGGAACCAACCGACAGGAATGAAACTTGGTGGGTAAAGTGGGTTTGACATTGTGAGACATGCGAATGACTGAAGTTTCACGCTTGGCCGTACATGTGCCGTAAGCAAGGATGGGCCTTAGCGCTGTACCTGACTGACCCAATAACTACGATTGCGGACGTTCAGTGATGCCCTCCATGAGTCATCCTGTTAGTGCAAGCACCTTTGGCAGACAGCTCAACGGTGCAGGTCTACATGGCCACATCTACATCGCCTAAGACTGCAATGGTGTCGTGCCAGAGTGACTCAGGACGGCACCTGGCCATCTTCATGAGCCATGAAACCACCTTGTTTAGGACCAAATCTTAGGGTGTAAATAGGAATGTAAAACCGGATCTGGGCATTTTCACTGCAACCAAAGTCACATACCTTCTATGTAGATATCAGAGCCTACATATCTTTTTGTTCCTATGCAAAGGCTCATGGGAAATGCAGTCCATATCTGTTGTGGTCCTTCAGTTCTTCAGTCTTCAGTCAGTTCTAAGTTCAATACTGGGAAGCTCCTAAAGCTGTGGCCTAGTTTGTTAGTCTTTACTAAATCTAGAAAGCTTCTATATCTAACGGTGTACTTCTATGAGACCAACTAGGGTTGCCAGGTGTTAAAACATCTGGTTGAGTCTCACTTTAAAAGGCACCATTCCTACATTCCTTTGCCTACATACCACTTGGTCCTTTTGTACCCTGTGTCAGAGTTGAATAGAAAAAGGGCCCTGCCAGCATTTATGCGATCTCAGTGCACCTTAATCGACACAAATAGCTGGTTTTAAGCCATGTTTAAGGAGCATAGAGAACGGAAAGGTCAGAATCAATATTAGGCATTCTTTCTGACTGGCAATTTACATAATAAGTACCAGATTAAACAGAGTGTGGCTGTTGTAAAATAGTATGCTACATCACAGTTAGCACAGGAGCACAAGAGCTAACATACAGCTTGTGTGGCAGTGCAAATACAAAGAAGCAATGAAGTCAGTTAGACACAAATGGGACGCATTTAAAGTAAGGCTTTCTAGGTTGACATGTTAATAATCCATTAATATAATAATGCATTAATAACATGTTAATACCACTGGTTTTAAAGGCTGTTAACATGTTTTCCTAGTTTGACCCTTAGAACTTAACCTCCAGCCCATAACTGCTTCTGGTCAGAAGGCTGGTTCCTTAACTTCCAGACCAGCAACCTGACAGACACAAGGCAGGTTCTTTAACCTCCAGGCTGCGACTGCTTCCAGTCACAAGACTGGTTCCTTAACTTCCAGACCATCCAACTGGCAACCTGACAGGCACAAGGCAGGTTCTCTAACCTCCAGCCCAAGACTGCTTCCAGTCACAAGGCTGGTTCCTTAACCTCCAGCCCATCAAAACAGCAACCTTCCAGTGACAAGGCTGGTTCCCTAACCTCCAGCCCACGACTGCTTCCAGTCACAAGGCTGGTTACTTAACGTCCAGCCCATGATGGCTTCTGGTCACAAGGCTGATTCCTTAACTTCCAGACTATCAAACCGACAACTTTCAGGGCACAAGGCTGGTTCTCTAACATCCAGCCCATGACTGCTTCCGGTCCCAAGGGTGGTTCCTTAATGTCCAGCCCATCAAACCAGCAACCTTCCGGTGATAAGGCTTGTGACATATGCATGCACATGAAGAAGAATGGGATTCTGTATTCTTCAGCTTGCCCACAAATGCAGGCATACAGCTGTCCATGGGTAGCAACAGAGGGCTCTAAGCATGTCAGTTGTGTCAGTCTGAATTACACTCCACAACTTAAGTGGCTTTGAAAGTGATAGCTTCATTACTTTTAGCAGACTACACTGGACAGTGTTCCTGGGAGACCTATGGATAAATCAATCAATGAGCATCAAACTAACAAAAGGAACAAGAACCCACAAACTGTGTTACAGGAAAAGCAGGAATGCAACCAACTGTAAAGACTGAACCATGAAGGGAACTAAAAGCTGCATTCATATAATGGCAATAACTTTCCGTAGGGTCAAATTTGAGAGATGAACCACACATAATTGTGATCAAATGTGATTAGCAACATGAAATAACCCATTCTTCACTACGGTGGTTTAGGCCATGCAGAACAACTGGATGATTAAAGAGAGCACGATGCCTGATGAAGCTCCGTGGCCAATTTTAAACTCAGCTATAAATGGACTTCAAGAGGATAGTTTGTGCATACGAAGCATTCCTCTTGATGCCCTTGATCTCCCCCGCCCCGCTTTATCCTCATTTGGCTTTTCACATTTTCGGAGAGATAACAGGGACTGTTGAGATGACGCTTTGCAAATAAATTAAGCCAAACAGCTCCGTTAATGAAATATTCATCGCCAAAATGCCATTCGGCCATTATTGATGATCTCAGCTTGTAAGCTGCCAAGTTTTACAGTACAAGGGAGCCGGTGGACCGCAAGGCCCAGCTGACCCGGGGAGACGGAAAGCATCTTAAGCCATCTTACTTTCCCCGGCACCACGGTTATTAGGTAGAGATAACAGGTAGAGGACTGTCCTAGAAAAAGGTGCCAAAGCTAACATCCTTTTCCCATTTAAAGCCATTTGGATGTGTGTCCTCTCCAATTCCCCCAGCATTGGTGGGATTGAGAGATCTGTGCCTTCTGACTAAAAGCCTGCCAGTGTTTTCACCGCACCAAGGGGCTTGCGATGCCCCTCTTAATTTCACACTCCGTTGTTCTGAACATCTGCGGAAGGAGGGTGGACGGGGGTGGAGGAAAGTGTTCGGAGAAGACAAGCTAAACAGCATGTCTCAAAAAGCGGGCCAGCTTGGTTGAAGTGACCGACTTGGTGGGAAGTGACCAGGCCTGAAGTGATTTAAACCACATACTGAGTCAAGCTCTTAAACGTAGCACACAGAACGGGTTGCCAGAAAGTTGATCCCTTTTATCTTTTTAAATCTGCCAGCAGAGGAAGCGATCAATTAGCGGAAGCGTTCATAGTGCATGCGTCTGATGTCTAATGTGATCACATTATCTAGAACGCTGTTGGCTATCTATGGCTAAAATGCTATGCTGCTGGCAAGCGAGGAGGAGTGGGAACTTTACCCCTTCCCACAAAGACGGACATCTTAATTGGGGTATGCCTAGGTCAACTAAAACCTTGCTCTGATGATGACGACAATCAGACCATGTTGTTTCCAGGCTCTTGTCTTATGTTAGCAGTCTTGGACTATTACAGAACCACTGAAGTACATAAGCTCACCAGACCAAAAATGAGTCACCCGTGACTGAAACGTACCTAATAACCTGTAATACCTCCACCCGCACCAACAACAGCTGTGATTCTGGAAGTTTCTGGATGCAGGCCACACCAATGTTCAGAGACTCTTGCTCCATCAAAGAATTGCGCAATTGGGCCAGATTTGGTGGATGCCTGTAGACTGGGATATTCACCACTGCTGGTAGACCTGTATGACCGTACACTTTCATACACCTGCAGATTCAGCTACTTCCTTCACACTATGGTCTTTGGCACGCCCAAATGCAGTCACTTCTTTCAGCCAATCATTAACATCTGCTTTGGAGCCATTTTCCATACATGGAATGAGACATTCACTGCACTGTACCACCTCTTCTCAATCTATGGATCCCGTCACTCACACCCCACAGGTATTTAGAGCCCCATCATCCTCGTGCAGCGCCATCTGCAGGAGCCTGAAGTTACTACCACCTTAAACACACAGGGTGACTCATTTCTTGTCTGAGAAGCTTGTAAACGTAGGTAACTGCCTGGCATTCATGGCTCGGGGCCAGTTTCAGTTCAGCTGGCATATTGCATATATGCCAGAACTATTGCAGCTGGCTAAAAGTGTATTTGCCATTGTCTGGAGACTAGAGCATATTGCTAAGTGTTTCAGGAGATCTGAAATCCAGTCATGGACTGGCACATTCCTGACAAATAAATTGAGTATTCTCTCTGTTGTTTGCTGGAAGGACCGTATATAGAAATAAAAAAGAGCCATTTCAAAGCAACCGTGAGAATCTTTGAAGTACCTTAGATCAGCCCAGAAATACAAATGCAACTGTCTTTCCACGGCTAATGATAATAGCACACCATGGACAGTTCAGTTCTGAGAGGATGGGTGATGCTTTCAATGTGACAACAATCCAGCAACAATGAAGGGAGCAAGGTCTTGACAACTTATAGGGTGCACTACATAGGGAGTGAGCTAATGTCTTAACTAAGGACTGTACTACATATGAAGCTATTGTTTTAGACTACATAGGACATGAGCTAATGTCTTAACTGTGGTGTACACTGCTTATAGAAAAAGTCTTTTACACTTGATAAAGTGCACTACACAGGGAGCAAATGGTTAACATACTATTAAGTGCACTACATAGGGAGTGAGCTAATGCCCTAACTAAGGACTGCACTACATATGAGGCTATTGTTTTAGACTACATAGGGAATGAGCTAATGCCCTAACTAAGGACTGCACTACATATAAAGCTGTTGTTGTAGACTACATAGGGAGTGAGCTAATGCCCTAACTAAGGACTGCACTACATATGAGGGTATTGTTTTAGACTACATAGGGAGTGAGCTAATGTCTTAACTGTGGTGTACACTGCTTATAGAAAAAGTCTTGTACACTTGATGGCATGCACTACATAGGGAGCAAGTGATTTATTTAACAAATTATGAAGTGCCCTAAATAGAAAATGAACTGATGTGCACACTACGGTGCACACCGTTTATAGAGAAAGTCTTTTACACTTGGTGGTGCACCCTATATAGGGAGTGAGTGGTTTATTTACATCTTATAAAGTGTAGCTAATGTCTTAACTATATGTACATTGTTTATAGAAAAAGTCTTGTACACTTGATGGCGTGTACTACATAAGGAGCAAGTGATTTATGCAGCACCTTATGAAGTGCACTATATAGGGAGTGAGCTAATGTCTTAACAGTGGTGTACAATGCTTATAGAATATGTCTTTTACACTTGACAGCATCCACTACATAGCAACAAGTGATTAATTTAACATCTTATGAAGTGCACTATATAGGTAGTGAGCTAATGTTTGTCATGTACACTGCTTATAGAAAAAGTTTTTACACTTGAGAGCTTGCAGTACATAGGAAGCATGTCATTTACTTAACATAAAGTCCACTAAATACGGAGTAGGCTCATGTCTTAACTATGGTGTACACTGCTTATAGAAAACATCTTTTACACTTAATGGTGCGCACTACATAGGATGCAAGTGATTTATTTAACATTTTATAAAGTGCACTACATAGTGAGTGAGCTAATGTCTTAACTATATGTACATTGTTTATAGAAAAAGTCTTGTACACGTGATGGTGTTTACTACATAAAGAGCAAGTGATTTATGTAGCACCTTATGAAGTGCACTACATAGGTAGTGAGCTAATGTCTTAACAGTGGTGTACAATGCTCATAGAATATGTCTTTTACACTTGACAGCATACACTACATAGCAACAACTGATTAATTTAACATCTTATGATGTGCATAGGTTTTACATCATGTACACTGCTTATAGAAAAAGTTTTTACACTTGACAGTTTGCACTACATAGGGAGCATGTCATTTACTTAACATCTTATAAAGTGCACTAAATATGGAGTAGGCTAATGTCTTAACTATGGTGTACACTGCTTATAGAAAACATCTTTTACACTTAATGGTGCGCACTACATAGGATGCAAGTGATTTATTTAACATTCTATGAAGTGCACTACATAGGGTGTGGGCTAACATCTACACTATGGTGTAAACTGCTTATAGAAAATGTCTTTTACACTTGATGGTGCACCCTACATAGGTACACAGAGCTTAAACTTAAAGGGTGCACTACATAAGGAGCAAACTTACATCTTAACTATGAAGCGCTCTACATAGGTAGCAGTCCATTTCTTTTACAACTTTACATGAAGTGTAAACTACATAGGGCTAATGTCCTAACTGTGGAGTGCCCTACATAGGGAGCAAGCTGTTTTTTGCACCTTCTATGATCTGCTACATAGAGAACAAGATAATGTCTTAACTGCAGAGTGTACTACCTAGGGAGCAAGCACCTGTGTTTTGCTTAAAGGGTGCATTACATAGGGAGCAAACTTACGTCTTAACTATGGAGTTCTCTATATAGGAAGCATTCCATTTCTATTACACCTTTAGATGATGTGTACTACATAGGGCTAATGTCTTTACTGTGGAGTGCACTACATGGGGAGTGAGCTATTTTTTGCACCTTATACGTTATGCCACATAGGAAACAAGATAAGGTCTCAACTGCAAAGTGCACTACATAGGAAGCAAACTCTTAACTAAACTAGTGAGTGCACTTTAGTGGGAGGGACAGATTTCTTTTACAAAATATGGAGTGCACCAAGTAGGGAGCAAGCTAATGTCTTAACTATCGATGTATAATACATAGGGATCAAGCACTTGACTTAACTCTACATAGTATACGTACGGAGCATTTGATCGCTTTTTAGGGTGCAGTACATGGGGAGTAGACTAATACTAGTACTGACTACAAAGAAAGCAGTTCCTAAAAGAATGTCTTAACTATGGAGGGCTTTTGCATAGGGAACAAGCATCTAGGGGGGGAGTGGGCACTACATAGGGATCATTCCTTTCCTTTATGTCCTTTATGGAATGCACTGCATAGGAAGCAAGATATTGCCTTTTTAACACCTTATATAGTGCACTAAGTAGGAAGCAACCTAAGCACTCTATTTTGGTGCTGGTTCCTGCATGTCTGCTGCAACTTTGGGACCCTCTGTACTGGAAAGAAGATGGAGCAGATGATGAAAACACCCCAGCTATCAGCCCTCATAGAGGAAGCTCAAGAAGGAGCTTAGAGGTTACTGTAGCATTTAATATTCACTGAGCACTGATAAGCCTTTGACTGAACAAGTAGAATCACTTCTACACAGTGCATATCTTGACACTTAGCAGTGATAAAGGGTGGCCAGTGGTGACCCTTTAGTCCTTCTTATTAATACGTAATGGGCACCAAAGCCTGAATAAACCATGAGAACCAGAGATTCAAGGCCACATATTATTGGTTCTGAATCATATGGAACAGATGATCTGCGCCTAGAAGGTGCATACATGAATACATAACAGCCGCGTATGGCACATTCCAGCATGCGTGACTCATAACTGTAATCTTGTAAAGCTAGCGCAAACAAAAACAGTGTGTTTCAGGGACAGCATTTGTAAAGTTGGCAGCAGGCGAGCTGGAGTGCCGCAAAGTGAACGTGCTCACATAAGATCAATTAAATGCCATCTGCTCATGTATCATCTTCTCTGCATGCAAGATGATTAGAAAGTGTAGTAGTCATCTTTTATACCTTATGGAGTGCACAGTATCTTGAGCTGGGAGTGCACTACATAGGGAACGAGTGGTTTCTTTTACAGCTTATGGAATGCACTATATAGGGAGCAAGCTGAACTACAGAGTGCACTATTTAAGAAGCAAGCAATTTCTTTTACACCATGGTAAAAGAAGGGTGTGATACATAGGGATAATGAAAATGCCTTAACTTGGCAGTGCCCTACTTAGTAAGCAAGCTGAGACACAGGCTTGTTTACCATATAGTGCACTCCGTAGTTAAGGCATTAGCTTGCACACTTTGGAGTGCACCACTTAAGAAGCAAGCAATTTCTTTTACACCATGGTAAAAGAAGGGTGTGATACATAGGGATAATGAAAATGCCTTAACTTGGGAGTGCCCTACTTAGTAAGCAAGCTGAGACACAGGCTTATTTACCATATAGTGCACTCCGTAGATACTTTGAAAATGCCTTGACTGTGGAGTGCACTACTTAGTCAGCAAGCTAATGCGTTAACTGTGGAATGCATTACATAGGGAGCAAGTTAATGCCTTAACTATGGAGTGCACTACATGGGAAACAAGCTAGTGTCTTATCTAAGGACTATATAGTATAGTCAGTAAGTAGGACAATAGCCTGCTTGCAATGTAGTACACTCCTATGCACTACATAGAGGGCAAGCAAATGTCTTGACTGTGGAGTGTACTACGTAGGAAGCAAGGTCTTAGCTATATACACTACATTGTGAGTAGGCTGATGTCTTAAGTATGCACTGTATGTGTCTTAATTATTATGGGCATTAAATAGGGAGTAAGTGCTTGTCTTAACTAGGGTCCATTCTACTGAGGGAGCGAGCAAGTGTGTTACCTGTGGTGTACACTGCATGGGGAACCATCTAATTGACCATGGAGTGCGCTACATAGAGGGCAAACTAGTGTCTTGAGTATGGAGTGCACAACAAAAAGGGCACCATGTAGGAAGCAAGGTCTTAACTATGAACACTACATTGCGAGTAGGCTAATGTCTTAAGTATGCACCATTTAGGGGACAAGCTAGTGTCTTAATTATTATGGGCACTAAATAGTGAGTAAGTGCTTGTCTTAACTAGGGTCCATTCTACTGAGGGAGCAAGCAAGTGTGTTACCTGAGGTGTATACTGCATGGGGAACCATCTAATTAACCATGGAGTGCGCTACATAGAGGGCAAACTAGTGTCTTAATCATAGAGGGCACTACGTAGGTAGCAAGTATTTGTGCTGCCTACGGAGTTCACTGCATACAGAAAAAGCTACTGTATGTTACACTCTATGAAAATGCTAATGTGCTAACTATGGCGTGCACTACATATAGGGCACACTAATGTCTTCACTATGACGTGCACAACAAAAGGGCACCATGTAAGAAGCAAGGTCCAAACTAAGAACACTACATTGCAAGTGGGCTAATGTTTATGTACGCACTATTGAAGGGGCAAGCCTGTGTCTTAATTATTATAGGCATTGTATAGGGAGTAAGTGCTTGTCTTGACCGTTCTACTGATGGAGCAAACAAGTGTATCGCCTAGGGTGTACACTACATGAGCCACAGTCTAATTAACTATGTAGTGCACTACATAGGGAGCAAGCTAATATTTAAATTATGTAGTGTACTATATAAGGAGCAAGCAAGGGTATTAACTTTGGAGTGTATAGGGAGTAAGATAATGTCCTACACATGGAGTACACAACATATCCACAAGGGCTTAAGGCATGCTTAATTCCGTAGCTTCTGCCCGTTGAATCAGGCCCGGTTTACAGATGGAGTCGGCACTGTACGCTGTTGTCAGCCTGACACAGCTTTGTGCAAGCTAAAACGGTGGTTGACAACCGCTTGTTTCTGATAGTGCGGTTTTTAGGCAGTTGGTGAAAGCGATTTTGACTGACTGGTAAGCACACATTCATCAAGGCCTGCCTGACTTGTCACATCCCCTCACAACTTTCTGCTGCAAGACGCCTCATCTACAGGAGCCAGGCTGGGACTTAAGCGGGAATTTCACAGATTTGGGGAATTCCACATAATTAAATGAATGAGATGTAAACAAAGCAATTCAGAGACGTTTGGAGTCAGAAGTTAAGGTTGAAAACTGAGGCATGATAGTGCAATGCCTCGATTGGGGTCATGTCAGGCGAACATGCAGGCCATGTCATTCATCAGACCCATCCTCCTTGAACCAGTTCTGAAGAACCCAGGCTCGGTGGCATGGTGCATTATCCTGCTGGAATACCCCATCACTGTGGGGGTACATGAAGTCCATGAAGGGCTGTAAATGGTCACCAAGCAGCGAAACATAGTGGGCACGGGTCAATGACGTGTTTAAGTGAACAAGTGGAGCCAACCCATGCCATGAGAACACACCCCACACCAGCATGGAACCACCACCAGCCTGCACAGTCCTATGTTGACAACTGGGGTCCATGACCTCATGGGGTCTGCTCCACACATGAACCTTACCATCACACTGAAACAACTGGTACCGTGACTGATCGGACTACACCAGATGGTGTGACACGTGACAACAAGCCGTTCATCTTGGTGCTGGCCACGGTGCCTCCACACACAGACTCATTGGTCGTCTCCACCAAGACAAAAGCGGGACTCGTCACTGAAGATGACCCGCTGCCATTCTGAGTCACTCCATGGCAGTCTGGCACGACACCATTGCAGTCTTTGGTGACGTTGACGTGATGTTAAGGACAGTCATTGTAACGGTCTGTGTGCATGTAGTCCTGCATCATGCAGCCGCCTGCCAGTGGTGCTGGCACTAACAGGATGACATCAGGGCATACTTTTTGGGTCAGTCAGGTACAGTGATAAAGCCCATCCTTGCTTACATCGCTTGTGTGGCCGAACATGAAACTTGAATCATTGGCATGTCTTATGATGTCAAGCCAACCCACCAAGTTTCATTCCTGTTGGTTGATACCTTCTGGGTGCAGCTAATTGGGTCTAATTGTTCAGAGTATTGAGCCATTTTGTGGCCATTTGTGATTTTCACACAGAGGAATTTGTCTTCCGCATTTAACCCATCCATGAAGTGAAACACCCACATACGCACACACTACTGAACACACATGCACTAGGGGGCAGTGAGCACACTTGCGGTGGGCAGCCCTATCCACAACGCCCGGGGAGCAGTTAGGGGTTAGGTGCCTTGCTCAAGGGCACCTCAGTCACTACTGTCAGTTCAGGGAATTGAACCGGCAACCCTCTGGTCACAAGGCTGGGTCCCTAACCTCCAGCCCACAACTGTTCTTTTAATGATGAGTGTAAATACACTCTTAGGGCTCATATCGTTCTAAATTCTAGTTCCAATTCAAACTTTCAAAAACCTTCTTTTAAAGATGTTGGTCTACACCAGGTATGCACAAACTTTTAGACCCCGGGGACCAAAGTACAATTTGTGGCGGGCCAAAAAAAGCCAAGCAATATACAAATAAAGACGGTTTGATGGTTTCAAATCAGGTTTTTATGTATTTTGTAATATTACACTCCTCCAATACTCCAAGACTATATTTAAGAACACATAAATGAGATTCATCATACTAGCTGGGCTAAAAAACTTCTAATAACTCTGGAAGGCATTCTGCAGGGGTATCGACTGAATAAATGACATAATACCACAGCTGAAGTCAGCAGTTATACGACCACAAATTGGAGTTTGTTTTGATGAGGGCTTGATTTAAATTGGAAAGAGTTACACAGAACCTATTTCATCTTACTTTGTGGAGTCCTACAAGGAGCGATCTGGCAGGTTTTCACTCCCAGCGCAGCCCACACATCTAAATACACTCATCACCAAAAGAAAAGCTGCACCCAGAAGGAAGTGTGGGCCTGCAGTGCTATTGGGAAGGAAGATAAAGGTTACCAGGAACAATAAATGATGATAAATTTAGACTGATATGATCAATATTTATTGAGCTACACATACAGAAGTAGTGTCTCTCAGTATGGCGTCGGACTAACTCAACATGCCAGACGTCTCGGCATGGAGTTGTAGAGGTTCCTAATGGTGTCCTGTGATAATCCATCCCATGCAGCTTGAATATCCTCACACAGTTCCTGCAGATGGTGCTGTAGGGGTGGAGGTGGAGTGACACCAGGTCTTCTGGACGTGTGACGCGTGACAACAAACCGTTCATCTTGGCCCTGACCACGGTGCCTCCACACACGGATTCGTTGGTCGTCTCCACCAAGACAAAAGCGGGACTCGTCACTGAAGATGACCCGCTGCCATTCTGAGTCACTCCATGGCAGTCTGGCAAGACACCATTGCAGTCTGTGGTGATGTTGACGTGGTGTTAAGGACAGTCGTTGTAACGGTCTGTGTGCATGTAGTCCTGCATGGTGCAGCCGTCTGCCAATGGTGCTGGCACTAACAGGATGACTCATGGAGGCATCACTGCTCACTGAATGTCTGCAATCATGGCTACTGGGTTAGTCAGGTACAGAGATAAGGTCTGTCCTTGCTTATATCACATGCAAGGCTGAGTGTGAAACTTGAATCATTCCCCTGTCTCACGATGTCAAACCTACCCACCAAGTTTCATTCCTGTGGTTTGATTCCTTCTGGGTGCAGCTACTCTTTTGACGATGAGTGCATGATTAAATGCTGGTGATTGACAGGCAGAGAAAACGGCGCCTATCGTTGCATGTGCTAATGAGGTGTGATCAGGAGCCACACCCGGAACCGCACATATTCCCGTTTCCTCAGAATTGATCGTTTGCCTGCGAGAAAACACTCAGACAGACAGAAGAATGACAAGGCAATCACACGCTGCCTCCAACATCACTGAGCCATTTTCCCGAGCTTTATGGCAGCAGTGGAATGACGAGCTCTGCTTTGCCTGTTCCCGTGTAATGTGTGGCAGTCTTGCGTGTCGGGACATGTTTTCCTCCTGAATCGTGTGGTTTTCTCCGACGCTGGGGCATCACACAGCATTGATTTGCACGCCATGGTGAGGAGACATTACAGTAATAAGAAGAAGATGATTCACAGTCACACCTCACGTAAAGCACCATCAGGAACCTGACAGGTATTCCAGGCACAAGAGCCGGACGCCAACAGAAACACTCTGTACTATATACACAGACTAAACAGGATGATGGAAAGGAGGAAGGAAAAGAGGGATGGCAGGAGAGAGAGGGAGGGTGGGAGAGAAAGAGAGTGAGAGAAAGGGACATAAGACAGATAAGAAGAAAGAGCGAGAAGAAAAGAGAGAGAGAGAGAGAGAGAGAATGGGCAATAAGAGAGAGGAATGGAGAGAGGAGAGAAGAAAGAGAAACATACAGAGTAAAAGATGGGAAGAAAGAAAGGGAGAGAGAGTGAGTGAGACAGGGAGGGTGAGAGAGAGAGAGAGAGACAGAGAAATAAAGGGAGAAAGATAAGGAGGAGAGAAAGAGAGACCGACAGGGTTAAAAAGATGGGAAGAAAGAAAGAGAGAGAGAGAAAGAGAGGGAGAGGGTGTAAAAAAGAAAGAGTGAGGGTTAAAAAGTTAAATAGGTGAAAGAGAGAAAGAGACAGAGACAGACAGAATGAAAGAGATGGAACAGGAGTGTGAGAGAGAGAGACAGAATGGGAAAGAGAAAGAGAGGAAGGGAGAGATAGCAAAATAGAGGGAAATGAAAAAGAGACAGACAGAGTGAAAGAGATGGAACAGGAGTGTGAGAGAGAGAGACAGAATGGGAAAGAGAAAGAGAGGAAGGGAGAGATAGCAAAATAGAGGGAAATGAAAAAGAGACAGACAGAGTGAAAGAGATGGAACAGGAGTGTGAGAGAGAGAGACAGAATGGGAAAGAGAAAGAGAGGAAGGGAGAGATAGCAAAATAGAGGGAAATGAAAAAGAGAGACAGACAGAGTGAAAGAAATGGGAAGAAAGAAAGGGAGAGAGACAGACAAAGAGATGGGAGAGATAATGGGAATGAGACAGAGGGAGGGAAAATAGAAAGAGAGTAAAGAGAGAAAACGAGACAGAGAGTGAAAGACATGGGAAGAAGGGAAAGGGACAGAGGGAGAATAGGAGAGAGACGGTGAGTGAAAAAGATAAGAGGAAAGAGGCAGAGAGAGGGAGGGAGAGAATGGAAAAAACAAAGAGGGAGAGAGAGGAAAAACAGAGAGAGAAGAGAAAGGAGAGAGTGAAAAAGATGAGAAGAGAGAAAGGGAGACAGAGAATGGGAAAGAGAAAGAGAGGGAGGGAGAGACAACAAAATAGAGAGAGGAGCAAAAGAGAGGCAGACAGAGTGAAAGAGATGGGGAAAAAGAAAGATAGGAGAGAGGGAGGGAGAGAGACCAAAATGGATAGAGAGAGGAGAGAGATGGGAAAAGAGTGAGGGAGAAAGAGAAATGATGTGAAAGCGTGATGGGGAAAAGAGAGAGAGAGAGAGCAGGACATAGGGAGGAAGAAAGAAAGAAAGAAGAATTAGAGGCAGAGAGTGATGGTGGGAGAAAAAATAGGGTAAGAGAGGAAGAAAGAAAGAGTTAGAGGCAAAGAAAAGAGAGAGAATGAGAGAGGGATAGCAGAGGAAGAGAGGATGAAGTGATGAAAGAAGTGAATGGTTAGACTGGTCCAGGAGAAGAGCAGGAAGCGGTTCTGTCTCACCTCATTCACAAACACCCAGTGGCTGTCTTTAGAGGCCAGGTTTGTCTCCACCGCCTGCGGAGAGAGAGAGAGAGAGTGAATGAGTGAGTGAATGAGTGAATGCGTAGGAGTACAGCCTCTTCTATTACAGTGTTACCGTGCGTGCTGCAGCTCGGTTGGGCAGGGGGTGCAGCGTTACGTGGCGTTAAAATAGACTTCATTTATTGAGGAGTGGCTTTTTGCACACGCTCCCACTGAGCTGTTAAACGTGACATTCACACAGCAGCCTCCCACCGTGCGGCCTGCTGCAGCGCCGGAACAGCCTCTCCTTACAGACGCTGCACGCTCACGGAGGGCACTGAAGTTACTACACGTACCCTGATGATGTCTAATTCTGGTGCTTAAGATGGCGAAGGGTCAACCTGCCGTCACACCTGCCATCAAACATGCTCACGTCAAGCGCGATTCCTCATATCGCATCAGTTAAAAGACAGAATTCTTGTTTTCCCATAATCAGATACAGAACGGAATGACTTTTGGCCTGCCTGAAAATATCATATCTCATCTCGCCATGGAGAGAAAACGCTCAGCTGGCTAGTCAGAAACCTTCCCTGATACCATCACTCAGAAATCCATACCGGTAAAGAAGGACAGTTCGAACCGACTTCATGCCTTTGCTCATGCTGTTGTCATACGGCAACAATGACCTTTTGCGCCCGACTACAATATAAAAGTCATTTCTTTTCTCCTCCTTTGGGAATAACACGGAATGCTTTTATCTGATTAAGTGCCTTCCTGTTCCAAACCATACCTTTTGTTTTCCCAAGCATCATATGGATGAGGCTTCAGGCCCTCTCAGATTCTGTCTATAGTTTATTATGGTCATATTGAGTCGACTTGCAGAAAGAGAACTAAAAACTGCTAGAAGTTTCCCTAAATAAAGAAACTACCCTGTGGGAGCTAAACGTGTGCGAAGCCACTCCTTGACTCGTGTGCATTCGTAGAAGGAGAAAACTTCCACAGGACTCCGTTTAAAAAGGGCAAAAGGGTTTATTCCGGAACGTTCAGGTAAAACCCAATTCACTTTTAACAAGAGTAAATCTAAAGCTAAGTTATTCCTACAACAAACAGCGACACGGTAAGAAAACTGTATAGCTCAGAGGCCCCTGCTCCTGCACTAAAACACCACCAAGCATAAGTGTGCAGACCTCCGGTATTAAAGTGACAGTACACTAAAAATTATCATAATAAAGCTAATAACTAAGAAGGGAATCTTTTTTCTGGTTTTGTTATTGCTATTCCCCATAAACTTTATACATATATGTCCAAAGCACTTTGGCTCCCACATACCCTATTTTATTTGTTTAAGAGAATTAGCAACATACACAATTGTTGCCATATGGCAACAACATAGTACAAGGGAACTCCAGTTTGCAAGAAGAATTCTTTCAGATTTCTTTTATTATTTGCCCTCATTCAATATTCACACATAAATTATGAAAGAGACAATAAACATAAAACATGGAGATAACACACGTTTTACTTTTTCATTATTAAAACCAATTTAGATTGCATGGCTTTTCTATAAAGTGCTTAAATCTAATTGTTTCCATATGGCAATAGCAGGTTACAATGGAATTTTCCATTGTCTATTTTACGTTGTTGGTTTTTATGAATATGTTTTTATGAAATGTGCATGTTTGGCTGATATATGCATTTTTTCATGCCTAGAGCACATACAGTTCCATCGACGCATGCTGCTGTTGCCGTATGATAACAGAACAAAAGTACCTCCCCAAAATTCTTTCTGATTTCTTTTAATAATTGCCTTCATTAGTGAAAAATCATTTATTTACACTGGATTCACATAGATCTGCTAGAAGTTTCATTTCATTTGTTCCATTTCATTTGATTCACAGAAAACAGGAACATATAATCGTTGCCATATGGCAACAACATAAAACAATGAAAGTGAAATCTGCAATGGCAGTGTGTATAATTTATTATAATTTATTTTACAAAAGTATGGAGGGTTTTACGTCTTCATTAATAAAACTGGTTTAACTAGTATGAGTTTTGTATTAAGTGCTAAAATCTAACCGTTGCCATATGGCAACAGCAGGTGACATTGGAGCCGTAATCTGCACTGCATGCAATTGGAGAGCAAATGAATGCATTTCCATTGGACGCACTGGACACTGCAACTTTGACATAACTGTTCTGCAGTCCATGTTGGTGGTTTTATGAATACAATAAGCATATTGTCGCTGTCCAAAGAATAACCAGTATCTCCAAAATGGTAACTTTACAGGAGAGGGCAAAAACCTAATGTAATTCTAATGTAAGTCAATGGAACCAGACTTTTTACCAAGCGGTTTTGGATCACTTCTACTGGTCCATTCATCATGACATTTTTACCCAGTGTAAACAGCAGCTGCTGTATTCAAATGAGGCAAAAAAGTAAAAATCAACTAAAATTGAATTTTTTTTTTAGGGTAGAGACAATATGTTGCATTTTTTCATGCCTAGATCACATACAGTTCCATCAACGCACGCTGCTGTTGTGATAGCCCTGTGATAGTAAAACACAAGTTGATTTATCTTACTATTTGCCTTCATTAATGCATTAATGAAAAATCAGTGGATATTAGATTCACACAAAGTCAGGCTGTGAAAACCCATTTGGACGCCAAAGCAACAAGGCCACCCACAAAACGTATGCTTGTAGAACAGCTGCATAATCAGCGGCCCAATGAGGTGGCCATGGATCGCAACACACGAGTGAGTCCAGATGGTCTTCGGTGGTACCTCATTTGCTGTTCTTGCAATAGACAATGTGAATGATTGACTTCCCACGCAAATAACTTGCTAGGTCTTGGATTTCCAATGCTCAGTGTCGGCACGGCCTTCAGTTACAGACCCAGCAGGTTAATGCCAGTTTATATTTTAGTTGAGCTTCATGAAATGTAGACCATATGCAAACCAACTGTCGTTATGTCACAGGTCAGAATGCTGTATGCTAGAATACTCAGCATTACCAATATCACACTGTAACTGTAGTAATCTACTACTCCAATCAAACGGCTTCTCTGGTTGAGGTGACAGTAACTTTGAACCACAGTGCCTACACTGAGCCGCAGGTTTTGCCTTTAGCCCGTCATCATAAACAAACATCTGGAATAACAGCACAAGCGCTCGCAGGTAATCCATACGCTCCGCCATCTTGGTGCTACTGCTTCCTACCGCTGTGCAGTGCCCTCTGTTGACATTGATGTCGTATCCTTTGACACTCCTTAGTAAAAACTGGTGCAAATGCAGACTGGTTCCTCGAATAGCACCAAAGTTCTAAGAAGCCTGACCAGAACCAGTTCAAAAACCAGGGTTCTTTAGGTGGAAAAGGGCTATGAGGAAAAGCAAGGCCTGGGTCAACAGTTCAGAGCGTATCAAGTAATCGTTCCATTGCTATGTCTACATGGTTCAGCATGTAAAGCTTACAAGACATGCTCAGAACAATGCTGTGTCACTAACTTAGTTACCACGCACTCACCACAGTACAGGTTTGATTCCTAACTAACTACCTAGTGCATGGCTGACACAAGTGTAGACTCGAGGGACTGCTTCAGTGCAAGAAAGCCAAAACTGAACCTGATTTGGGATATCTGAATCAGTAATCTGCTAACTAAGGTAATGCTAACTTAGTTAGTGGGCTAAAAGCACCACACGCCACAGTATAAACTCGGCTCTACCTAGCAGATGCTTAGATTACACCAGTATGAAGAACAAAGGCTCATATCTGAGAGACAAGTTGAGTCACTGTTGTTGACATCCACCAAAGACCACTCTAGTGTTCTGTAGTGTTTGGAGCTGGTAGCTTGTTAGCCGTCGCCAAGCCTCTGTTGTGCACAGCAAGCTCCCTGGACAAAAACGAGTCCCCGTTGTGATGTTCTGGGGGTGGTTTAATTAGGTGGAAATGGGTTCTTTGGTTGAGTTGACAGTAAATTTGAACCACAGTGCCTACACTGAGCTGATGGACAACCAACTTTTGCCTTTTGCTCATCATCATCTTACCGAGGAAGAGAACATTCCTATCCCTGTATTCCAAACTGATAATTCTGGCATTCAGAGGGCTGCAAATGTGACTGATTGGTATGATGAACCTTCAGGAGCATTCGCACATCTGGACTAGTCTGCAAAATCCCCAGATATGGATTCTCTTGGAAATCTGTGGGACCACCTGGAACGACCAGTGAAATGCCAGGGAAGGCGTCCACCAAATCTGGCCCAACTGCACAATTCTTTGAGGCAAGAGTGGTTGAACATTGATGTGGCCTACAACTAGAAACTTGTCCAGTCCGTGCCAAATGGAATTGCAGCTGTGGAGGTATTACGCGGTATGTTTCAGGTGCCCCAGGTGACTCGTTTTTGTCCAGTGTGCTTGTAACTGCATAAATATATAGGCATACTATATACAGTTTGGTAAGTCTGAAATGTCTCAACCTCTGTTGTAGGGTGTTCACCACCCAGAGAGTTCAAATGAGTCAGGTTCTCTTGGATCCAGTTATCACAGCAAAACACACGGAGCAACGTTAGAATGTTTCATTTAAAGCAACATTATTACAGCTCTCAAACTAGATCGTTACGAGAGTGAGAGACGGGGTCTGAGTGCAGCAGTGAGTCTGTCCCCAGTATGCTGCCCTTATACCTTGATGGCATGTAATGTTATATCAGGCCATCTTAGTCATTGAAAAGGTTCCACTGAACTACTCCAGCCAAGAATATTACTTTGGCAAAAACGTAGCACTTAACTGTACAGTATTCTGAAAACGCTGCCAATTTAATTTTCCATGTATTGGTTGGTTGGCTGGTATAGTGAAAGTACCTTGGGTCAGGTGCTTTGTCCTGCTCTACTCAAGGCTATGATGACAATAGGTTGTGCAGAACAGCATGCTTTACCTTATTCATGCTCCCGTTAGCCTTGGGGACTAGAAAGAGAGCTTTTTGTTATGGCCATCTGGGATCTGAACCCCAGTTTGCCATCTCTAGCACTGTATTCAGTTCAGTTCAGGTTTGTTTGAATGGCGCTGTCTACAATAGACAGTGTTCCAAAACTTGACCAGAGGTGTTGGTCAAGACCCCTAATTAGTAAGACAGGGCTTCATTGGCATTGGCAAGACAAACTCCCCAAGACTCAGTGAGAGCATAAGGAAGAACCACTGATGGGACAGGTTCCATTTCTGGAACCTAATTTTGAGCCTTTCCACCAAATCCATAACTTCAGAACCTGAAAAGTTTGTTTCCAGCTGGAACCAAAGAGTACTAGGTTCTTCAGCACAAACCGTGACGACATCTGTGGGTGTGTCAGTTGTTGAGGAAAGAGAAGGCAACAATGGCGACACTCAGTTGTCTGCTTGAGAACCTCTTCTACATCTTCTTATCACCTGTAGTTGACCCGAGCTCGCTTTGTGCATATAAACAAACATCTGGAATAACAGCACAAACGCTCCTTTGTTCCGATAGAAACTGGTGCAAACGCAGACAGGTTCCCTAAATAGCACTAAGGTTTTAAGAAGCCTGACCAGAACCAGTTCAACAACCAGGGTTCCTTAGGTGGAAAACGGCTATAAGAGAAAGTAATGCCTGTTGTACACAGTATGGGTCAACAGTTCAGAGCATAGCAAGTGAATATTAAGGTGGCTTTAATTCCCGTCTCACCTTAAATGATGTAGCAGTCACGTTCAGATGAGTTGACCGGCGTTGCGTGTCCGCATGACTTTTTAAGGTGGGATAGGAATTCGAATAAGAAGCTACATTCAGACTTGAGAAATCAGTGAGTCAAATTCAGTCTGACTCTCTGAATCTGAACACACCCACGGAAGCCACTAGGGTTATGGATGGAAGGGACAAACATGTTCCTATGCCCGCTGTGGCAGTGCTGACCTACAGTGATTAGATCTGGGTGTTTAGGATTGCTGTGTTTTTCCTTGTATTCAGACATCAGCTGTTTGATTTAACTGTCATGTCCTCTGTATTGGGTCTGTCCGCTGTGGCAGTAAGCTGTATGTGTTTTCGGCATCTTTAACTCTGTATGTCTAACTGTCTAACGCTACCTTATTTGTGGTCTTCTTTCGACAGAGGTGTCTGTGGTAAGCGGCCGTATGATTTCTATGTGAGTCCAGCTTTCTGACTGGTTGCTGTTGTTTGGTATCAGGGTATTGGTATATGTAGGGTGAGGACTGTTCTGCTGTTAGGAATGCAGTCTGATGCAGTGATCCCCATTGCTGGACATTAGTTTGGGGTGGGCTGGTCTGCCTTATGTAGCTCCAGGTCTGAAAAAGTCCCACTCTGGAACTGGTCTCACATTGAGGAATCATCTGATCTGGTGTTCAGTACTGACTGCTAAAATGAGAATCAACCTTTTTTTTCTTAGTAGAGATTCCAACAAAGTTCATTTCAAATTCTGGATGATGAATGAAGTTCTAGTATAAATCACCATATGCTCAGTTTTGTACACACACAGCTTTAACCCTCCAAGAAAGTTTAAAAACTGAATTTGAAATCATTTTATAAAGAAATACTTTTTTACTTTAAGTACATTTTTGAGTCTGTACTTTTATACTTCTACTTGAGTAAAAAATCTGTTATACTGCAACTTTTACTTAAGTAATTTTTTGCTTACATTACTTGTACTTTTTTAAGTAAGGGGCTTCTGTACTTTTGCTACCTCTGCCGAGGAACATAACATTCCTATTCACAGGGCTACAGATGTGACTGATTGGCATGATGAACATTCAGGAACATTCACACATCTGGACTGGCCTGCAAAATCCCCAGATATGAATTCTCTTGAAGATCTTTGGGGCCACCTGGACCAACCAGTAAAACACCAGGGAAGGCATCCACCAAATCTGGCCCAACTGCACAATTCTTTGATGCATGCAATTATTTGGGTGTGCCAAAGGCCATAGTGTGAAGGAAGTAGCTGAATCTGCAGGTTTATGGAAGCATACGGTCATACGGGTCTGGCTAAAATCCCAGTCAACAGGGAATTCACCTCAGAATTGTACCAAGGAAGGCATCCACCAAATCTGGCCCAACTGCACAATTCTTTGATGCAAGAGTGTCTGAACATTGATGTGGCCTACATCCAGAAACGTGTCCAGTACATGCCAAATCCAGTCACAGCTGTTTTTGGTGCTCGTGGAGGTATTCCATACTATTAGGTATGATTCAATCACAGGCAACTCGTTTTTGGGACAGAAGATACAGTTCTACAATTCTTACTATGGGCCACTGACATAGACGATCAGTCATTAGAAGCCAACACCCTGAGTTAAAAGTTATGCATCTGATGCTTCAGATTACAGTACGAAATCCTGCAACTCCCTCCACAGTCTTTCCCTGCCGTTAGTTAATTTGATTGGTTACTCCTTCACAGCATCGTCAAAGGTCTTACAGCAACAGCACTCATGGGAGGCACAGCCCGCTCTATGATTTTCCATCCCAGCAAAGACTTCCTCCAAGAGCCAGCGGAGGGGAAAGCCATCGAACGAATCAAAGCAAATCAGCCCCAGTCCCTGAGCCCCTCACTTGCTGGATCTCTGTAATTTGGGCCGAGAGGTAGTGGCTGCCAGTTCCTTTGTAGCCCTCGTAGCTGCAGACGGAGGGCTGTGATTTTAGCAGTGTGCCAGAGTGGCAGACCCAGGGGAGGCCAACAACGAGGGGGTCGGTGCAGCTTGGGCAATGGATCTGACCGCCATTAACAAGGCAGGGATCACGTTTTGACCTGGCCCAATGTCCAGGGGGATCCGTCGCTTTTAACATAGGCGGCAAACACTGTGGTCTGTGATGCTTTGGGGTGCTTACGAGTCGTTGTAAGGTTTGCTTTGGCTTCTACAAAGGGAGCTCAATCTGCCCAGGTCTGCGTGCTTTCTTTGCTCTCCCTCCATCCCTCCATTTCCCCCTCCCTCACTTTGTAAACTGACAGGGCGAGCACGGAAAGCCCAGCTGGCTCAGGTACCTCCAGTCCCGAGACGCTTTGCTTTAAACGGCGGCACCTGAAGAATACCGAAGCAAATATTAAAACTGCCCAATTAAAAGTGTTGCGCCGTGCTTGGGGTTTTCTCCAGGATCTTTAAATTCACTCCAGAGACAGCGCCGATGGGGAGGGGGAGAAACGACCTGGGAAAAGAATTACGCCCTGTTCTACTGCTTCTAAGCCTTGCACTGGAAACCGAGACAGCCGTCTTGCTTTCTGTCAAGCGCTTTGCTGTGTTCAATGCATCAGATCACCAGTGCAAAACAGGAGATGTCATTCCATGTGAAGACAATGATAATAAGACAGTCAGCCTTTGTCTCATCTTTGATTAATTGCTTCTGATAATGAAGCCGTACGGCGTAAGGAGACGTCTGCTGTCGCTTTCCTTCATTTATCAATACTGCGCTGAAGATGTCAGTTGTCAAAGCAAATCAAATAAGTGAGCACTTACTATACGCTATATTTAGAGAACAACTACAATCAATGACATATTGAGACTACGCTTGTTCAGGGAGAGAAGCCGCTCAGCAGGTGAGTGCTCCGTCAAAGAAGAGGCAGTGAATAAGCCAGATTAGAACATACCTTCACCTAACACTGCCAATAAAGCTACTTGACCCCAAAGCCTGCTACCAGCATGCTGCTGAAGATGCAGTGTGCACATTTGATTTGTTCTAGTGATGTCTGAAGAGGAAAAAACTGGAGAAGATTCGAGTTCAACCAGCTCGCATATGCCCTTGGGAAGGTTTCAATGTGGCAATTCACGATACATGGCATATTTATCCAAGCAAGTGCGAACTACACCACTATAGTAGACCTAGCATGTCCAGAGAGTCCGAAACCCATTTTCTAGCCCAGGTCTATTGGAGTGTAGCTTGGGGGTCTACTAGAATACATTTTATGATCCAATTACACATATGTCATTTAGCTGACACTCTTATCCAGAGCAGCCCACAAGGTTGACAGTATTACAGGCACGCTGGTGTAGTGTGTTACGAGTTTTGCCCAAGGACCCTTATTGGGGTAGCGCAGCATAGTCACCTAGTCTGGGAATCGAACCCCTGTCTTCCATATGGTGTGGTAGCACCCTGGCAGGTAGTGGTGTGACTTGTTGCACCACACCACCCACCAGTTTTCCTAAAACCCAATAACTATTTCCTATAATGTACATCCATATTCACTCTCTGTTAGAAATGCTCTTTGTCTTTAAGCTCCACCTCCCAATGTAAGAAGCCCAGTGTGCTTTGATAGGTCAGCTCTGCCCTCAGACTGCTGTGGTTATTCTGCTGTGGTTATCAGTTTGAGCCAGAGTCAGATCCTGTAACACACTAAAGGGAAGGGAAAAATTCTACACTCTCTGTAGAATTGTGGTCCTCCAGGACGAAAGCCTTCTAGACCGTTGGCCAGCCTTCTAGAGCCCTGGCTAGATAGAAGTACGATTGGCACCAGCACGCTTATTCCCACCCACTTTTGTCATCGGCCTCCCCAAAATGACTGCCCAAATGTATTAAAGCCTTCTGAATTGGGTATGCCAAAAGGGACTTAAATATAGGTTATATACAGATGAAATTACATTTTTGGTGTCAACCAATCAAAATCGCAGTTTTACCAGTGACTTCCTGATGAGCCACCACCAGTTTCTGCTGCAGACACCCAGCTGCAGTTTTCAGCGCTAACTCTAAGCAGTTCCCATTATGCTGTTATGAAATGCTGTTATGAAGTTTATAGAGTCCTGTATTACCAACGATGCACCAGGATTTTGGGGCAAATGTTAGTAGTGGGGGACCAGTAGGTGTATTTAAAGATGAGTACCCAACTTATTTTAAGCAGCACAAAAGTAGCTGAGCCCGATATCTGGCACTGGATCAGTGTAGTCACTGGTTATCCAATTCTGAACATGCATAAATGTCCTAAATGGCAGGATATTAAATGCGTGTTGGTCATTATTGCAGATATCATGCGCAGTCATGAGCTGACATAGTAATATAGTAGTAGTAATAGTTCGAGGTAGTTAGGCCATAGTAATAGATCATAGTGCAGTAATTCAACATAGTCATCTTACCATCGCTGGTAACGGTCATGACAGGTGTTGTGATGTTTGGCTTGGGATGGTTTGGTTATAGCATGACTAGATCAATACTATGTTGCTGGGTTCAAGTAAACTGTTACCAGCACGCCTTAGGCATGAAGTCAAGGACATCTTAAACATAAAGGTTCTTTGATTGCTCTTGACGTGTGGACACAACAACAGGCTACCGCCAGAAGAAGATTCTCTTCTCCAGATACACTATATTGCCAAAAGTATTCACTCCCCCATCCAAATCATTTAATACAGGTGTTCCACTCACTTCCATAGCCACAGCTGTATAAAACCAAGCACCTAGACATGCAGACTGCTTCTACAGACATTAGTGAAAGAATGGGTCGCTCTCAGGAGCTCAGTGAATTGCTGCGTGGTACTGTGATAGGATGCCACCTGTGCAACAAGTCCAGTCGTGAAATTTCCTCACTACTAAATATTCCACAGTCGACTCCAAACTCCACGTGGCCTTCAGATTAGCTCAAGAACAGTGCGTAGAGAGCTTCACGGAATGGGTTTCCTTGGTGTCTGACCTCACAAATATGCTTCTGGGAGAATGGTCAAAAATTCCCATAAACACATTCCTAAACCTTGTGGAAAGCCTTCCCAGAAGAGCTGAAGCTGTTATAGCCGCAAAGGGTGGGCCGACATCATATTACAGCCTATGGATTAAGAATGGGATGTCACTCAAGTTCATATGCATGTGAAGGCAGACGAGCGAATACTTTTGGCAGTACAGTGTATCATGGTGAAGGAGAGTCTCTAAGCACCTGCACTGTTGTTTTTGCATTTGTACCAAAGCATTGCATCTTTGTGGTTCAATATTTATGTATCCTACTTAAAAAAACAAAGTAGTAGAGGGGGACCAAGGTCTGTATGTTTAGTCTATGTTTATTATGAATAATATATGAAGTCTTATGTAAATATGCAACCTTGCCAACAGCAGGAGAAGATTTACATGCTGGATGTCATGATACTAAGTCTCCTCTGTAAGTCGCCCTTAATCTCTTGCTTATAACTGAATAATTCAAGGCCTCAGTAAATATGCCTGGGATATGCCGAGGCATGTTGTCCTTTATGAAATCTGCATGCTGCATCTCTGCTTTAGTTTACCTTCCGATTACCTTCCGAAGCCTCAGATCCATTAGGCAGGTTGCACAACACAACTGAGTTTGTTAAAGCTTGAATTAACACTTCATTGGCATCATTGCACTGGCACTGATGAACACTAGGTATGAGCACAAACAGGCATGGTGCCTATACAGTGTGTACCGTGAACAGGGACCTTGCGAGTGGGCTGTAATTGCAGCCGCTGGAGTTCTCAGCAATTTAAAACACCTTCCCGTGTCCCTATAGGTGTGACATCCACCATAAATAACAATAGGTCACCATGACAGACGACGCATGCCGAAAGAAGGTGTGCTAGCGATATGAACTGCTTCTCCTCTGAGGTTTCTGAATCAAACGTGGAAAGATATCGACACTGAAAGAGTAACCTGCCACGTCGCTGTGATAGCAGCGGCACGTCCTATTCCCAAAATGATTATTCCAAGTTTTCCATTCACCGGACCGTAGCCCCTTGCACGCATTCCATTACTGAATTTTCATACATGCCGGGGGTGCGCTGATCAAGTTCTTATGAAAGCATTAAAAGGGACCGGCTCGAGGCACCGCGGGTCTGAATTGGATTTTCCGTACCACGTCTCTGATACCAGCTGGTATTGTCCCGTCCAATTCCCAGCAGTGCCTCAGAAAAGTTACTGTGGTGGTCCTGTTACTATGGTAACGGACGGCGGCGGGGGGGGTTGGTGGGTAGTGGCGGTGTGCGTGTTTGTGAGGATTGCCCAGGATTGCAGGAGCTGCAGATGACTTCTTTGATGCCAGAAAAACAGAAGGACGAGAAATAAGGAAGGCTCTAATGGCAAACGAGGAGGATGTACGTTTATGCCTAAAGGCAGTTCATACTTATGGTAAGCCCATTGATATGCACAGTACAAGATAGTATTGCAATCCTTCACAACAGTGATGCTGTGGCCAGTCCAGGGTCAACTGCTCTGTCAATTGCCTATGCAAGATCTTCTAGCCTTGTAGCTGAACACCACTGTAATGCACTTACTATCCAGTCTTTGCCACCTACACTGTACAATTACAGACTGTAGCCCATCTGTTGCACAATTACCAACCTCCTCAATTCCTCATTCATCATCTTCTGTCCGTCCAGATATTCCTTGGATGCTTCTCAACACAGCCATAACACTGACATGATGGTGGTCACGTGTATGGTGCTGGTAAGGGGACCTCTAGCAATGGTGTTGAGGCTTTAACAGCTAAAGAGAGACATCATAGACATCATGAACTCTTTATTACATTGGAAAATGACAATTTCAGAGTGTTTTGACCACCTTTGGTGTCCAAAACTTCAACAACAGTCTACAGAATGGAACATGGAAAAACAGCGATGCTGTAAGATGCCTCCCTCACCAACGATGGCCATTTTACTGCTCCACTTGTGCCCTTAGATGCAAGGGTCAAATCAATCAATCAGTCAATCGTTATTCTGATTGATCTCATTTATCCTATGATAGAGTATGGAAGTTATGGCCTTCATACCCTCCAGATCTCAACACAGTTCAAAGTATATGGGAGGTATGGACTGATGTGACAGAACATACCATCCACCACCATCACCAGTGCATCAGCTGAGTAAATATACCTTAGAAGATCATTGTCCCATCCTTCTAGCATAGTATCCAAGACTTGTAGGATCAGTACCAAGGTGTACTGAAGTTGTGGGCCAGAGTGGCCCAACACCTTACTAAGAAGCATTATATCAGTTTAATCAGTCACTCGTTTGTAAAACCAGATCAACATTGTAAATTGACCATTGTTGTGCTAGCACTGCTCCATTCTGGTATCACCATTAAGAGGAACCCACTGAACTTGTGACGCTGGATTGACGAACCAGAAGCTTGTGGAGGTAAAATATAATGAGAGTTTAATGCGCTGACGTGAGTGAGTCAATTCAGAGCCAGGAGACAAACAGAGGAGCCAAACCAGGGTGACCAAAACAGACATGGGCAAGACAGGGTGTAAATCATCGCTGTCCAAAGAAAAACAAGTATCTCCAAAATAGCTAACTTTACAGGAAAGGTCAAAACCCAATTTAATTCTAATGTAAGTCAATGGAACCAGACTTTTTCCAAGTGATCTTTGGGCCATTTCTGCTGGTCCATTCATCATGAAATTCACACACAGTGTAAACAGCAGCTCATGTGATCAAATGATACATAAAAGTAAAAATCGTCAAAAATGGAGATACATGTTTTTCATTGGACAGCGACGAAATACAGATACAGGCAAGGGTCAAAAACCAAGACAGTTAGAAACCAGGCAATCGGAACAAGAGGGAGAGGCAAAAGGGGGAACGAGGGTCATACACGAGAATACATAAACAGAGAACAACGGGGAAACCCTACGTATGCAACACTAGAGTTGGCAATACTTCGCAAAGTGTTACAGACTAGGGGACAGGTATATGTACACAGCAAAGATGATGGGAAAACAGGTGAAGGTAATCAGGATTCTGGGGAAATCTGTTCCTAATTGGAAGAGGTAGAACTTGTGGTATTGACATCATGGAGTGGGGGATCATGGGAAGTGTAGTCTCCAGAGGAAGAGTCCCGACGCGTGACAGATCCTAATAAGTCTTGAAGTTTGGCTTTTAATTTTCTTTCTATTTCTGCTCTGTCTGTGTATTCATCCTTCACCGGCGTAATGAACGCATCTAATATCAGGGAAATGTCAGGACGGAAGTATTAAAAATTCATATTACATGACTATCTGGTGCGGCTTTGATGTTTTTGGAGTACCGAAGGGAAAAAAAAAAACCTTTATCCTCACTATATTAATTTTGTCTATTACAAGTGGTTAAATCCCTTGAAAGGTGAACTTGACAAAGTCAGGAGGGGTACAAGCTTGTTTGCAAAAGTATAAGAATTGTATCTTCGCTCATGTGGAATGTTTGTCTTTTTCTGTCTGGCACAGAATCAATTTAGGGCATGTAACGTTAAGTTCGGTCTGTAATTCTAGAAAGTAATGAATGCATAGTAGATCCTCCCTCGTGGAGACGGCTGACAGCGCATACAACATGGGCTGCTTCTTTTAGCTACACTACATTGCCAAAAGTGTTCACAAAATTTTCATTGAATTCCAATCACTTCCATGGCCACAGGTGTATAAAACTGAGCACCTAGACATGCAGACTGCTCCTACAGACATTAGTGAGAGAATAGGTCGCTCTCAGGAGCTCTGTGAATTCCAGCATGGTGCCGTGATAGGATGCCACCTGTGCAACAAGTCCAGTCGTAAATTTTCCTCAATACTAAATATTCCACAGTCAACTGTCAGTGGGATTATAAAGTGGAAGCAATCCGGAATGACAGCAACTCGTAAAGTCCACAGGCCACGTAAAGTGTCAGAGCGGGGTCTGAGGCGCATAGTACGCAGAGGTCGCCAACTTTCTGCAGAGTCAATCGCTACAGATCTCCAAACTTCATTTGGCCTTCAGATTAGCTCAAGAACACCGTATAGAGAGCTTCATGGAATGGGTTTCCATGGCTGAACAGCTGCAACAACAGTGTCTGACCTCACAAATGCGCTTCTGAAAGAACGGTCTAAAATTCCCATATCCATATTCCTAAACCTTGTGGACAGCCTTCCCAGAAGAGTTGAATTTGTTATAGCTGCAAAGGGTGGGCTAACATTGTATTAAACCCCATGGATTAAGAATGGGATGTCACTCAACTTCATATGCATGTGAAGGCAGATGAGCAAATACTTTTGGCAATATAGGTGGAAAGGCCATGTGTGATTCTATGAGCTTTCAGTGGTCCGTAAAGGGGTCAGCAAAGGAGAGGATGAAAGAACACGAGGAGTCACGAGGAGTCACGAGGAGCCTTCCGCCATTAAAACAAATCAAGCACAGCTTGGCCTCAGAACTGGTGTCTGTAATGGCCAGTAGGTATTACACTAGACATCTACAGTGGTGCATGAAAGTTTGTAAACCCTTTAACATCTTCATAATACATTTGACCTAACTATAGTTAAAGAGAAGTATGTGAACCTCAACCTCAACTTTCAGGAACTGGTGAGACCCCCTGGTGCACCAAAGACTGGCTCCTATAAACTGTTGATCAGCCTTGCACTGAGACTTGTGCCAGTCTTAGCCTGTTTCTCCTTATAGAAAACCCAACTCCGTTATGTTGGTGGGCTTTCAAGCATGGACATGCTACCTTAGTCTCTGCCTCACTATTTCAATCAAATTAAGGGTCTGGATTTCAACCAAGTCATTCCAAGATGCAACATTCCTTAGGCTTGAACCATGTTTTGTAGACTAACTGGTGTTTTTAAGAGTTCCCACCTTCCACGTTTTTAGAGACCCCCCCTTTCATGAAGTTCAGTTCATGGACAGATGCGCTAACATTGTCCAGTAGAATTTCTTGAATAGTTCAGCAAATGACGACAAGCTGTCCAGGTCCAATAGCAGCAAAATCCCCCGAATGGTGATACTGCCACCACCGCGTTTCACTGCTGAGATGAAGTTATTATGCCGGAATGAAGTGCTCAGAGTTTTGCTGTTTCTCATTTAACCTCTAAAGATGTGTGTTTGCCTTATTCTTCCAGATGACATAATGACTTCAGTAGTCTTCTGGCTTAGTCAGGTGGTCTTTAGGAAGTTTTAAACAGGCAGTAATGTTCTTTCCATGCTATCGTTCCATAAAAACTAGTCTTGTTCATTGTTTGCCTGATTGTGGACACATTAACACCGACATGGGCCAGTGTAGGAAAGGTCTGCAGATCCTTAGATGTTATCCTGGGGTTCTTTCTGATCTCCCACAATATTATATGCCTTGGGGTCATTTTTGTTTGATGACCACTCCAGGGATGGGTAACAGTGGTGTTGAGTTTCTTCCATTTGCGCACTGACAGTGCATCAGTGAAGTCCAAACTCAGAAAGTTTTGGTACCTCTTCCAGCCTAATGAGCTCTAGCAAATCATTTTCTGAGGTCCTCAAAAATCTTATGTCACTGAGAAATGCCATGCGCTAACAAACAGGTGTGGCTGAAACCAGACTTTGATGGTGAAGACTTTGAAACAGACTGAGGTGGGCCACTTTCACGCCTGATAACTCAACCTTCTGACCCTCATTATCACCTATACCAAACTGATCTTTCTAGAGGTTAACATAAATGTGCCAACAGGCATTTCACTGTGGATCTGATCAATGAATAGATGAATAACTCTATTAGTTTTTGAGTTATTCATTTTACTGGGTTCTCTTAGTTTATTGTTATGACCTAAATGAAGATCACATCTCTTTTAAGGTCAGATTTATGTAGAAACGAAGCATCACAAACTTTCAAGCAGGCATCCAGGTCCAATAGCAGCAAAATGGCCCTGAATGGTGATACTGCCACCACCATGTTTCACAGCTGAGATGAGGTTCTTATACGGTGTTCAGATTTGTACTGTTGCATTGCTTACAAAAGACCTGATGGTAAACTCAACGCATTTGAAGAACTGAATGTCGAATGAACCCACTGAACTAGATGCTTGGTTTGGAGGCTGATGAATCATTCAATCAATGCAGGGCCAAAGTACTTATCTTCATTCTCTGGCATGAACAAAAGGCTGCACGGAGAGAGAAGCAGAAATACACACTACAATACCTTAAAGAGGATGGGATATAGAAAAGACCATCCTGACTGTCAGCTGCAGCCATGGCATATTACAGACTAATCATTTGGCCACACAGTGTCAGTTTGGCTTGCAGATGGTTTTTCTGATGTTCACTGATGGTCCTGAGTTATCAGCCTCATTCCCCCAGTGGTCTTTTTTTCATGTGAAGAGAGTTAAGAGCCTGTTAACAGATCTGATTACACCGTCTGGCCTTTGAACATCAACCAATTAATCCCTTGATTAACCCTCATTTTTCAAGTAAAACACATATGACGTATATTTAGCCTTTTTGAATTGGAAAATGAGCTCCTGTTTCAAACCTTCGGTGTGAGATCATCATTTCCTGCTTGATCAGACCTGTGAACATAACAGCCTCCCAAGTTCCAACCTTCGTTCCTTGCTTGGAATGATCCTCCTGACACTTGTTAGTTCTACACTCCCAAGTACAACGCTTTTTACTAATTGTTTTGGCAGATTTAAACCCTATGGAGCTGGGCTTCTTAAGGTTAGTGGATTTCCTACTTTAACACCCCCCCTGCAACTCTGAAAGGGCTTGCTAATGAGCTGGTATACTGTATTCTGAGGGGGACCAGCAGTCTGTAGTGGACACTTTGTCTTGAGAATTGGTGAACAAAAGAATGGCTTAACATTGAAAAAGAAATTTGAATGTTTTCAAACTGTTGTTAAATATTAATTGTGACTACAAGTCGACACACCAAGGTAGTTTGGTCAGTTTTCTGCTCCTTGCCTCTAAGAAACCAAATACAGTTCCCTAACATTCTCCTTAATTTGCCACCATTCTGCTCGATTTCTAGTGTAAAACAAATTTACGTTAGCCAAATCTGTGGATATTTAGTTCAGAGAACTAAAAAAAAGCCAAAACCAGTTTTATCCTGTGGTTCTTTCTGGCCTTTTAGGAATAAATAGGTGGGCCTTGAGGTGTAAACGGTTGACAGCACCCACTGTAGCGAATATTTTGTATTCAGGTATTTTTCAACTGTTTGAAGCCAATCAGTGCTGAGTGGAACAATGATATATAGTCTGCAGGTTTACTCACAAAAACTTCACTATTTAGAGAAATTTAAGAGTAAAGGTTCCCATACTAAGTCACTCTGTCTGTTGGATTTGTTGTTAAGACCATTAAAAGCTTAATGTTTTGCTGTCTTGAGATTGGTCCATGTTCTTTTTACCTGGGAGTGTGGATAAACTCACCAGATCAAAAAAACAAAAAACAAATTAGTTACCTGTGACTAAACGATACCTAACAGCATGCAATACCTCCATGGTCTTATTTGATGTCTGGAAAATAGGTCTCAAAGCAGATGTTAATGATTGGCTAAAAGGAGTGACTGCATTTGGGTGTGCCAAAGACCATAACGTGAAGGAAGTAGCTGAATCTGCAGGTGTTTGGAAGGGTACGATCATACGGGTCTACCAGCAGTGGCTAAAATCCCAGTCTACAGGAAATTCTCCTCGGAATTGTGCCAGGAAAGACATCCATCAAATCTGGCCCAACTGGGCAGTTCTTTGATGCAAGAGTGTCTGAACATTAATGTGGCCTACATCCAGAAACATGTCCAGTCCATGCCAAATCCAGTCACAGCTGTTACTGGTGCTCAATAACATTTTAATTCTTTGTGGTTTTATGGACTTTAGGCCCTAAAATTGGAAATTTGAATTGAGGTTCTTGATAATATTACCCAGAACTACTTAAGCATGATATCTGAAAGGTACAGAAGTGATGAAACCTCTAGTTTCATCAATTTCTTAGACTTTCCAGAATGACCTTTGTTTGGTGAAGCCTAGTCCCAATCTGGCACAGATACCTGGAAGCACTTAACACCTTTCAGCCTTTGAGAATCCAGTGAGCAGCTTTTCAAAAAAGTTCTTCAGTCAGATCTTGTCTCCTTCTTGAGAGGTTAAATCCATGAAACGGGCTGATGAAATGGACAGATTGCTGGATTTATTCGCTCTCAAAACTACAAGGAGAAGTTTAAGGAGGAGGGACTGTCCCTGGAGCATCTCAGCAGGAGGGACCTTCTCCTTTTCTCAAGCTTCCTTGAGACAGGTGGTGGAAGGATGACGGTGAAGGCTACTCACATGAACTCGTTCACTTCCTGCGTCCTCTGCTGACTCCGGCCCTGCGGACCCTGCACAGCCTTATAAGAGCCTGTACTGGGATGACCGTAGCGCAGCCCTCTGAGTCACAGGCTCCGGACTGACACCCAGAGGACTCGGAGGTGTAATCTCAGCACTAATAGCAAGCAAGCAAGCAGCCAGGAGCCACTCAGCTCCGGCGGCAGGCGCGAACAAGGCGTGAACGAGTCAACACATGCAGTCCCTCGCTCTTCTGAGGCTCTTAACACTTGATGCTTCATCACTAGTATGCTTTAGCCAAGCTTCTGGGACACATTTACAGTGGCAGATATTTGTTTAGGTTCTGCTTCCCGGTATGCCAAAGTTTGACTGAGCTCTGTTACCTGTCGTCAACCAAAGAAGAGAAGAATCAATCATTTGCAAAATAGTGATTGACGCAGTTCTCAGTCACAACCGTGTCTTGTGAAGTCCATGAAGTAACATTATGTGTTAATATTAAAAGTAATAACATCATTTATATAGGTTAGTTACAAGTTATTAAAAGAATGTGTGTGCAAGATGATGAGTTCCCCTCATTATGTAATGTGGCATCAACTATCTGTAGTTGTTACCTTTAGCATAAAAGTTTCCCTAGACCTCCTTTTTTAGGCATGGGAATGTACCCCTTCAACATCCAGTGGCCCAAGAATTCCATTTTTGGATCTACGTGTTCCTTTCTGCTCCTGAACTTCAGTAAGTGCTATCAGGTGGGCTGACCTGAATGTTCAGTGGACATCAGAATTCTGGCCATGGTCAATCCATCACTGTAGTTTAGTATCTCTTGTGTGTTGCCTTGTCACCAGAAGTAGCTAAAAGCATGTAATACCTCCACGAGCACCAATACCGCAAATTGATTTAGCCTGAACTGGACAAGCTTCTGCATGTAGGCCACATTAATGTTCAGCCACTAATTGTGCAGTTGGGCCAGATTTGGTGGATGCCTTCCCTGGCACAATTCCAAGGAGAATTCCCTGTGTACTGGGATTTTAGCCACTGTTGGTAGACGCGTATGACTGTACGCTTCCATACACCTGCAGATTCAGCTACTATGGTCTTTGACGTGCCCAAATGCAATCACTCCTTTTAGCCAATCATTAACATCTGCTTTGGAGCCATTTTCCACACATGGAACGAGACATTCACTGCACTGTAGCACCTCTTCTCAATCTATGGATCCCGTCACTCACACTCTGCAGGTGTTTACAGCCCCATCATCCTTATGCAGTTCCATCTGCAGGAGCCTGAAGTTGCTACCACCATAAACATGCAAGGTGACTAATATTTTGTCTGTTGAGCTTAACAATAACATAATGGTGGACATCATCTGGATAAATCTCAAATATTTTTGGGATTTGGAGGTCTTTCTGGTGGAAAACCTGTGGAACAACATTTTGTAGCTTTGGCTTGTACTTTGGACCCCTTCCACAAATGTATGACTGAAAAAGAAACGAGAATTCAGTCAAAACTTGGTGAAGGATTGTATCTTCTGAAGATGTGAGCACATCATGTACTGTTGCCATCATATCTTCATCAGTATCATGTTGATTCTAAGACCTTAACATCAGCCGGAAGGGATGAGGAATGAGAGGGTGATTTGTGATGTACCAACCAAATAGGCAACAAGGCCATGAGCAAGTCCCTATCAGGTTGTAAGAAGCTGCAAATACAACCCTGTCTAATTCTGGCCATCACACGCTTATCTGAAGTCCAGCCTTTACTAGACCTTGCCTTCCTACCTTATGTCATCCACAAACCCATCCTACAAACTAAAAATTACTAGAGTCCCCCCTATTCCATCATCTGCGATGCTATCAGGCCTTTTTCCTTGCAGGGACATCAGAGGACCTCATGAGGCATATCGCATCTGATGGTTGTTTGGTTCAGGGCTGTCTGATGCCTGACCTGCTATCTCCCATCACATAGTCACACATGAGTCACTCCTCATGGCCTGGGGAGCCACGGTAGTAAAAGTCTGCTTAGTTCCAATTAATGCTACGCGGTGATGAGCTGGCTGCCTCAGTTCACTGGATAAAGCGGCCCCTTGGGCAGTACCTCCATCAGGACCACCAGGACATGATAGGACCATCGCTTATAACAGACGTCCAAATGATCACACAGGAGAGAAGAAAGATTATCAATTTGAGATTACTAAATAAGAGATATCGTGTGCAGACTAAAGGATTTGAGGATTAGCTTGAGCCACGGGGCTTTCTGGAAACCAGCTGGAAAATATGATGCAGCAGCTGTCATAACAGTCAAGTTAATCAATGGGGCAAAACTCCTGCCCCGCCTACAAACTTCTTGAGTTTGGCTTGTGAGTCTCAGAACATTTGCTCTTCTAAGAAGGAACGTATGGGTCATTAAAAGGGATTAGGGTGTAACTGGAAAGCTTTTCCAAAGGCCGCCATGACCACCGCAAGCCTGCTCAACCGCAAGACTGGGATTGGCTAGATGGTCTCCTTTTCCTATGAGACATGTTTTGCGATAGCTATAGATAGAGTAGAGCGACCCATATGGAACATCCAAAAATACATGTGCCGTGTATGTGAGTATCCCTGATTTCTTAGCCCCAGACTAGGAAGAGTACATTGCAGCTTCCCGCTACTGGCTGGGGTTGCCTCAGCAGAGATTTCAGCAGCGGTGGCAGTTAGAGCGACCACTCATACAGGGTCACAGGAAGCACTGTAGGGAAGACCTTTAAGGTAAGAAGTTGTTGTTATGGACATTGTAGTACATGCACATGTTATTTGCATGATTGTAGTGATGCTGTGGGGTAGTATGGGTAATGTGCTGTGGGGTAGTAGCACCACTGTTAGTCCCTACCGACGGTGGACAGTATATGACAGTGTACAAGTGACCTACCTACCGTCCTGGACATGGCCTCTTGTGAGTCTTGCTCTATATAGATGCTACAGTGGTGTTGGAAGTGGGATAGAGGCTCTCAGTGCTCTGACATAGAATGGTGCTTCAAAAGCAAAAGGGAAACCATCTAAGGGCAGGAATGGTGTGGGAGAGCTATGGTGAGCAGTGGAGCAAGGTGGTGCCACATGCCTGGGCTAACAAGGAAACGGGTCCTGGCCAGGAGATTCAGCAGTGAATGCGGATTAGGGACCTGCCACTGGTTTGCCGATATGCACATCCAATGGCATGAAGGAGACCATTGTCCAGCTCAGCACACGAATGGTATTCATGCCATCATCAATGGTTGTTCCTGGCTCTGCTGGAATCAGCACAGTACGTTGTGGAGTTTGTGCTAGGGACAGTCAACCTTTGAATAGCCAATAATGGCCTCTCCTGTGTGGGGATACAAATAACAGCTGCTATTCAATTTGGTGTGGACTGGACTGTCTCTGGGTGTAGGCCACATCAATGTCCAGCCACAAAGAATTGTGCAGTTGGGCCAAATTTGGAGAATTCCAAAGGAGAATTCCCTGTAGACTGGGATCTTAGCCACTGCTGGTAGACCCGTACGACCGTACGCTTCCATACACCTGCACATTCAGCTACGTCCTTAACACTATGGTCTTTAGCACGCCCAAATGCAGTCACCCCTTTTAGCCAATCATTAACATCTGCTTTGGAGCCATTTTCCACACATGGAACGAGACATTCACTGCACTGCAGCACCTCTTCTCAATCTATGGATCCCGTCACTCACACCCCGCAGGTATTTATAGCCCCATTATCCTCGTGCAGCAGCATCTGCAGGAGTCTGAAGTTACTACCACCTTAAACATGCAAGGTGAGCTTAATAGTATTAATAAATCACTCCTTTTTGCCAATCATTAATATCTGCTTTGCAACCCATGTTGCCTCATATACATATATAGGTGCCAGTGTAGCGGACAGTGTAGTGGCTAACTCTGCTGCTCCATATGTGGGAAGGCTTTTATCTGATGGGGACGGTCTTACGATCTACCAGGTCTTGCAGGTGGTTGCTAGAGGGTCCATTTTCTGTGTAGCTTGTATGCAGTCTTTGAACTCCAGCTTATTGGTTGGAAATTGAATAAACATAATGGTCTCTGGTTTTTGCATAATTCTGTATGTATATTCTGTATGTCTGTATTTTGTACATGCAAATATATTTCCTTTGTAGAAACCCAGGAAAAGAGTGAACAAACATTGTTTAAAGAACATAGAATAAACAACAAACTGCCTAAGGCAATATTAAATTAACACAGATGCTCCAACTCAGACAAGTCATTTCAGGCAGAGTGATATAAAAAGGAAAATGCATGCAAAAACAATGTAATGCATGAACAAATCAGTCCTGTTTTTGTTTCTGACTAACAAGTCTGTCTGAATTAGCACGCTGAGTGACTCAAAGCCTGGGACCGAAAAAAAACATGCTCACATTAACCAGTACTAATTCAGAGATAAATAGAGTTTCTGCAGCCGCTAATGCTCGCAAGAGAATGGACTTTGTATGTAATTGAGACGTTGTTATTACCAGGCTAGACTGGCTTACAGGGAGACCCTCAAAGAGAAAAGCTCCATAGACTATAAATGTACAAATAGCATGTTAAAGATTCACACTTATTCGTTCCCACTTTATACTGAAACTATGTCTGTAATAACTGTGTAGTTACACATTAACAATGCCTGTAAAACAATGTGATTACTACTGTGGTAGTCAAAAGCACAGTAGTACAGAGTACAGCTTATGTAATTACACATGTGGGTCTATGAGTGCATATAAAAGGTAGTTAATAACATGTCATACAGCATCATAATCAGATTATAACACCTCCTGTCGTAATCAGAAAGGTCCTTTCGAACAAACAGCAGTTCACCACACTGAGTGACTCAAAGACTGGGACCAAAAAACCTGGCAAAATAACATGAACCCCATAACCAGTACTAATTCAGAGATAAATAGAGTTTCTGCAGCCGCTAATGCTCGCAAGAGAATGGGCTTCGTATGTAATTGAGACGTTGTCATTACCAGGCTAGACTGGCTTACAGGTTCCTACAATGAGCGCCATTGTGCCGCATGCCATTTCCATGAAATAAAGCCGCCGAAGGACAAGCAAGTACGACGTGGCCATGGCCGGGCTTTAATAATTCACTGTGACTACTCAGCAATTCATGTTGTCTACAGGAGCAAAGTAAGTCCTTCTGAGCCGGACAAGAGGGGACTGATTAAATATGCTGGTGTGCGGTCAGACTCATGCTCGGCTCGGGGTTGCAGTGGTAGGCACTGAGGCAGCTGGATGGAAGTCAGCAAGCAAATGAACCCCAAAACTGAGAGAAGAAAGAAGCTATTTATTCAAGCAGAATAAAACTGTAGGCTGTAACGAAGCAATTAAAAGGTATATATTTAAGAATTGCAGAGTAATTCATTAATAGAGCTCATTAAGTTGCAACCGAGGAACCCTTGTTCCATGAAGAGAAAAGCTCTGTAGAGTATAAATGCACAAATAGCGAGATAAAAAAAATCACACTTATATTGAAGTCCCACTTTATAACTATGTCTGTAATAACTGTGTAGTTACACATTAACAAAACATGTAAAAACAATGTAATTACTACGGTGGTGGTCAGCAGTACAGTAGCACTGAGTACAGCGTGGATGCGGATTTTGAAGTGTTATAATCAGAAAGGTCCTCTTAAACATACAGCAGTTCACCATTTACAAAGGTTTAATTACATAACTTGCTGTTTTATAAATACCGTCCCCAAAATGGCAACTTTACAGGAGAGGCCAAAAACCTACTTCAACGTTAATGTAAGTCATTGGAACCAGACTTTTTTCCAAGCTAGTTTGGGCCATTTCTGTTGGTCCATTCATCATGGAATTGTCACCCAGTGTAAACAGCAGCTGTTGTGTTGTGGTGTCTGGGGACTATATGACATACACTGATTGTGTATGTACTGTACAGAGTTGGGGGCCCCCTTTTTCTTTCTGCTATCTTAAAGCCCCCAACAGTTGAGGTCAATTCCA
>CM067491.1:30134870-30179849 GCA_034552555.1 Semaprochilodus insignis | reverse complement strand
TAAAAAAAACAAAGCATGCTATAATGGACAGTGTAATGGTTAACACTGTTGCCCCATATGTGGGAAGACCTTTATCTATACAGGGGCAGTTCTGTGATCTGCCAGGTCTTCCAGGTGGTTGCCAGAAGATCCATTTTCTGTATTCATTATTCCGAAGACTGGCTGTCCTGTTGTCATGTTTCAGCATTTTTGGCTTCCGAGTGTGAGCCTGCTGAGTCAGAAGAAGCAAAGTTCTGAGAACAACCCCACAGAGTAGAACAAATTGATTCTCAATCAGAGACAACGGCTGTGGTGCGTTATTTACAGAGAAGCATGACTTTGAATACAGAACAATGCAGCCGAGCGAGACCGCAATTTATCTTTTCCTCCGGTTGCCCCAGAACACAGTCTAGACTATCGCAGGCTCTGTGGGCTAGCCGCAGGCCAGGTCAGGGCCCGCTCTTCACCGCAGATCAAGGAGGACCTCATCGTTCACATGCAGAAAGCACGTCTGCTGCCTCTGCATGAGAACAGAGACAGGAGATAGATTGCAAATGCGATCTGATTTGCCGTGAGAGCGTCCGTCTCCGGAGACTGTCCAAACGAACTAGTCCATTTAGTTCCAGCCAGGACTACACACGTCATCCTTTGCATTTATTTTAAAGGATGTTTCCGCTGGCGGGTCGGACGTGCTGCCCATGATAAACTGTCATATGGAGAATTCTCGAAGAATAAGCTTCAGCACTAGGGATGGAGCCAAATATGAATACAGATAATATATTCTAAACAGATTCAGACATGAACGAGGCGATGCATCACCATTTTCACTTTAATTCTTTTCTTCGCCAGGCGTGATGTGATCTGCAGATAGCAGCTTGCACTTCACTTACGTTTTAGAACCCGGGACACAACACAGAGTACACCTCAAAATGTGTTTGCCTGTGTGCATCTGTCACATCTCCATTCTCCACCAATCTGAACCCACATAATCCCATATATCTATACCCACTCTCCTGCTACCCAGACCTAATCTCCAAGATAATCCCACATTTTTATACCCACTCTCCTGCTAACCAGACCTAATCTCCAAGATAATCCCATATTTCTATACCCACTCTCCTGCTAACCAGACCTAATATCCAAAATAATCCCACATTCTATACCCACTCTCCTGCTACTGAGCTTTAAACATAGCTTTATTGATCTCCAAAACAATCCCATATTTCTACACCAACTCTCCAGATTTGAACATTCCTTTTTTAATCTTCAGAATGATCTCATATTTCAATACATACTCTTCTGTTAACCAGATTTAAACATAACTTTATTAATATCCAGAATAATCCCATATTTCTATACCCACACTCATCCTAACCAGATGTAAACACGGCTTTATTCGTCTCCAGTATAATCCCATATTTCTACACCTATTCTCTTGCTAACCAGATTCAAACACAGCTTTATTAATTTCCAAACTAATCCCACATTTCTTTACCAACTCTTCTGCTAACCAGACGTAAACATAGCTTTATTAATCTCCTGAATAATTCCACATTTCTATATCCAGTATTACCAGATTTAAACATGGCTTTATTAATCTCCAAAATAATCCCATATTACTATAGTCACACTCCTGCTAAACGGATTTAAACATACCTTTATTAATCTCCAAAGTAATCTCTTATTTCAATACCCACTCTTTGGCTAACCAGATTTAAACATAGCTTTATTAATCCACAAAAGAATCCCCCACTCCTAAACTAACTGCCCTTCTAACCAGACCTTTAAATGGCTGTTTTAATCTCCAAACCAATCCCATAGTTCTACGCCAACCAGACCTTAATACCACTTTATTAATTTTATTAATAATTACAAAATTCTATACCAACTGTCACACTGCTCAGACCTTAATACATGCTCATTAATTTAGAAAAGTAATCCCATAGTTCTACACCCACCAGACCTAAATACCACTTAATTAATCTGCAAAATTATTTCATAATTCTATACCAACTGTCTGGCCAGTCAGAACAAAATACATGCTTATTAATCCACAGTTCAACACCAACAAGACCTAAATAGCACTTTAATAATCTGCTAAATAATTACATAATTACATCAACTGTCTCACTGATCAGACCATAATACATTAATCTAGCAAAATAATCCCATAATAATCCCATAATTCTACACACATTTTATTAATGTGTTATAACTGTTTATTAATACTTTGTACAATGTTTATTACCCAAATAAGAACCATTAATGAACACATTTTAAATCAGTCATAACCTTATTATAAAGGTAGCCTTATTCTACAGTTGTACCATCTGCATAATGGACCCATTACATAATTCCATATCACCTAAATGCATGCTTATTAAACTCCAAAATAATCCCATAGTTCTAGATGCACTGTCCTGCTAACCAGAATCAACACATCTGCAATAATCTGAGCTTTAGCGTAGGCTGGTTTAGTTTAGGGTTAACAGACACCTTAAGAGTCTTGTGTGACCTGCCTGCTGATGATACAATGTGGGACCTGTCAATACCCGCGAGAGCTTCACAGCCTCCAGACAACACACACACCCCCTCCTTCCCCACCAAGACCACCGGGAGGGCCTGTCACGGACACTACTCTCCACTCGGTTTGGGGAAGAAAAGTAGCAATTTTTGCACGACAGTGTGACAATGTGACAGCTGGTGCAATGCCAGAGCTTCCTCTGGCGCCGCACCGCAGCCCACTCCAACCAGCTGCTGTGTTTCACAGGGACACCGGTCCCTCTAGTGCTCACGTCTCCTTCTAAACCAGTCTTCAGTAATCAGACTCCTTCTTTTCCCTCCTTTATTCCTGCAAAAAATCTCCCAGTGAGGGAGAGCAATCTGACTCATGCTTCTTTCACACATCATGGCTTTGCGTCACTCTGGAGGCAATGTTCCTGGAGATGGCATCATGCCACTTTTGCTTGGGTATCCTTGAGTGTCAGCTGATGTTGACTTGTAGGCCCATGCCAGCAACTGAATGCTCTTAATCACATGGTGAACCTGGTATTTGGGCTGGTGGGTGGGTTAAGACAGGGGAGGGATTTTGTTTACACACCTAGCAATAAAAATAATAACATAGTCACAATTATTACTTATTAATATTAAGCAAAAGTAAATATTAATATACTTATTCATGTTAAGGAGCACATTTCAAGCAAAGTACTGTTTTGTGTGCTAAGTACAAGAGCTCTCTATCTATTTATCTATCTATCTATCATCTATATATATATAGTAATAATTGTAATAATGTATATTACATTTTACCTCAGTAATGCACTAGAAATGTACTTGTAAATGTACTTTAGTATATTGAAGTGAATTTATAATAATGGTGTCTTAAACAGTACAGTTCGTTCAACTGAAGTATAATATTAATAGCACTATTGATATATATTTAGCGTACTAGGTACATAGTTAGTAAATCAAAAACAAGACTCTTTCAGTTTTCAGTGTACCTTTCTTTCTCCCAGGAAAGGTTTCTCCCAATTCAGAAAAAGGTAAAGTCATAATATACAAGATCTGCAGTTTAAAACGTTCCAAAATAATTTCCACCTAAATTCATCAACAGACAGTAAGAAAAGAACATTGGTGATGGTGTGTCAAAGACATCCGTGTATCATGTTGGAGAGATATCTACTGAAGTTAGCATGCTAACCAGATAGCCCCGGCCAGTTCTCCCAGGAGAAAAAAAAAGATTCTTATTTTAGGTATACTTCCTTGCACTCATGAATAATGTACTGGAGGCGTGCTATTGACTATGTACTTGGTATGCTAATATAATCATTACTGTTATTAAAATATACTTAAATAAAACTATAAAAAATGTGCTTCACTTGGTCTGGGGAAATTCTAACTGCACTGTAAAAAAATCTATACAGAAAAATATATATACAGAAAATAACAGAAAATCACCGTATTTACAGTATGTTTTCACATAGTACAAAACTAAAATGATGTACCTAATCTGTAACTGCTATTTGAAGTACTATCACAATAACAATGAATTATATCTATTTCTTATTTTTTTACAGTAAAATTACAACATTATTTATATAGTTTTTTTCTACTATTTTAAATTACATACACATTCACGTAAAATGACAATAAATATCTGTAAATAAATATGCAGCGAGGTTTATGTCCATACTAACAATTTAAAGGTCTTTTTTTCTGCTTTAACGGTAAATGTATTTGTTTTGTATTTATGCCCTGCAAAAAAAAAATAATAATAAAACAACAATCAAATAACTGAAAGCACAAAATGTAAAATAAAAGTCAAATATCCTAATTTAAAAAAGTACAAAAACAGTAAATATACAGCAGAATTCTTTAAAGGTTAAAAATAAAACCATTATTTTACAGATTTGTTTCATGTTATTGAATTATTCTGATCAAACACCAAAATTTCCTTGTAGAATTACAGTAAAATAGTGGCAGCAGGGTTTCCTCTTTCCCATGGGTTACTGGTTTCATCTTTTTGCATACTGTTATATGGTGTGTCTCTTTGAGGTTATTGGCCGAGCCACACTGCTGTAAAACCATTTCTGAATTTATTGTTTTTTTCTGTTAGCTGAGCACTGGCCTGCCAAACTGATCAATTTCTTTGGATAACCACCAAGCATCGATGAGCTGTGTTAACCCTATGGATCGATTCAGTTCTTGATTCTGGAGATGTTCCCTGTTTGAATGTGCTGCTAGAGGATCTACAGCGTGTGCAGGTTTGCACTGAACCAAGCTAAAACCTATCAGCACGTAGCGCCTGTGCTTTCCATGTGCTTCTATATTCCAGGATAGATTTGTTGCAGAATTGGATCGGAATCATTCTTTTATTCCGGAACATTCGGCAGGTATTGAAAACAGATAGGGCCAGACTCATAAAGCTCAGGCGGTGACTGCGCACCATCACGTAATAGGTGTGTGATGGTAAATAAGAGCTATTAATAAAGTCACTGCTGTGGTTTTTAGTGCACTGTTTCAATGCTGCAGTACTTTGAATTACGTTCTAGCCAAGAGCCAACCAGAATTGACATGCAAATTAGCAGCAGGTAATAACATTCAACTGTACAACATTAATTTTTATTTATCATTTTACAAACTTATCATTTTACAAACTGCTAAAACTGAACATTTTGTTCCTATTTTTGATAACGTTGAGTGAAAATAGATTACAATATAAAAAAATTGTTATATTTATTTGTTATATATTTGTTATATATGTGCATTGTTTCTACTGCTGAATACTGTGACATAGCCTATAGTCATGTGATCCACATATATCCACCATATATGATCCATATATGATCCACCCTTGAAAGTACTACAGTGCTTAAGCTCCAAGTGTGTACCATATAGATATTATTTAAGGTTTAGAAGCACTTCCTATGACTCCTATATTCATAATGCACTATAAATGTATGAATGAGGCATTATACAGCATACATAACACCTTATAATACTGGACATAAGCTTCTTTAATTATCTTAAGTAGTCATAATGACATGCAGAGTACTTTATAATACAAGAGCATGCAACTTTATAATGTCAGGCTTCATAACACCTTTATAACACCTCCCCATAAGAACACTGTAGACACTAATGCTGTAATTCACCATGTAATGCAGAACCTTATAGAGCTTTATGCCAGGCCATTACAGGCTTCATGGGTTTAAATGTTATTTAAATGTTTAATAAATATCATTGCAGTATATTATATCTTATAGAGCATTATAAGTGGTCTTTACAGGCTCTTAGTGAAGTGAGACTGTCTAAGTGGTAATACAGGACATACAGTGTAAATATGCTGCTCTGCTTTCATAAGACCTGAATAAGCAGAGCTTGTTTAAAGCCATAGCTGACCTAGTACAACATTCATGCTTATAATGCTTTTATGAACTGATGTTATAATGCATTATGAAACCTGATATTATAAAGTTGCATACTGTTGTTTTATAAAGTGTTGTGCATGTATAACATTATAACTAGTTGTGAGTAATTATATAAGCTTATGCCTGGTACTATATGGTATCAATGTATGCCTTATAACACCTTATGAATGCATCAAGATTCTGAATACATTATAAATACAGGATTCACAAGACTCAAACTTTATGTTTATGCCATTTCATAGCTTAATGTTTTAGAACAGAACAATACAATAGGCAGGCTGGAAAGACGTAGCCTTGAAGGCACCACTCCGGAGATGATTTAGTACCTTTAGAGCCCCCTGTAATGCTATGTACATGTTCCACAGTACACAATCAGTAAGTAAGTACTGAGCCCTGGTATCAGATCGGAGCAGTCTCTAAACTCCACATGCAAGCAGCCGGAGTCATTTCCCCTGCTTTCCAGAAAGAACTGCCATTGTGCCGGAGCAGTTCAGCACGGGGGGCCTGAAGCAGAGGATTCATTTCCCCTGGAAGCCATTAAGAGAGCTTTTCAGATCTGAAAGCTACGAGTTCTGGCATTCCATAAACTCCAAAACACAGAGGCAGAAGAGAGAGAGAGAGAGGGAGAGAGAAGGAGAGAGAGAGAGTGAAACAGAGATAGAGAATGAGAGAGATAGTGAGGGAAAGGTAGAGAGAACAAGAGAGAAAGGGAGAGCAAAAGAGAAACAGTGAGCATGAAAAAGAAAGAGAGATAGACTGAGAGTTTGAGAGTGAGAAAGCGAGAGAGAGAGAGAGAGAGAAAGCGAGAGAGAGAGGGAGCGTATTTATTACAGTGAGTTAGCACCCAGTGTACCGGCCCTGATTGAATGGCCACAACTGAGGTGTTAAACTCAGGGGACAGAAATGAACCGAGCAACAGAGACGCCAGGAAGGGAGGCAGAGAAAGAGAGCCAGAGATGAAGACTGACCTCAATTATAGTATGCAGATGCAAGAGACCTCTCCGAGCCTGTACAGTGAAAGGTGGCGAGTCAGGTGTCCTCCATCGGGGGGCTTCATTCCACCAGTATAATCACACGGAGGTATAGGGAGGCTGTTGTCTACCAGCAACACTACAGAGCACAACCCGCTGTCCATGCGGCAGCTTAAAGCTAGAACAGAGAATTATGGGTCTAATATGCGCTAGGGGTGTTAATAATGAACCAATCGACTACTATCCCACAAACAAACAGCTCGAACAATGCACTCGATTGAAACCTCAGAAAACGGTATCAGTTGGTATTTAAACAGGCAGGTTCATCACCGGGCGTTTCTGAATTGTAGGCATGCTACAAGTAGCCATGTTCAAGCTCAGGTGAAGATTTAGTGATATAGCAGGAGTGGTGGGCACAAAAGCTGGGTTCAAGCCCCAGATGGGCAGCACCTAGCGCGACAGTAGCTAGGAAATGCTCTCTAAGAGCAGTAGACTGAAACCTTGAGAGGAACCATCATTCAGTTATTCGGGACCACTGAAACTACAACAATGTTAGGTACCACTTTAGATGGTGATAATAAGATTATGAAGGGTTGAAATGCATCTATAAATGGTTACTAATAGGTTATAAACACATTCAAACATTAATAAGCAGTTACAAACCCTCGTTCTTTAATACCTCCGATTATATATATATATATATATATATTCATCCAATAGCACAGCTCAACTTTTGCCCTTTTAATTAAATAATGTGTTATAACCGCTTATTAATACTTTGTAAAGTGTTTATGACCTATTGAATAGCCATTAACTATCAAAACTAATTTTTAACCATCCATGAACTTATTACAAGGAAGGTCTTATTCTAAAGTGGCACCCAATATGCCCAATCAAAAACATCAGTATACAGCTTCAATTCCTTAATAAGTAATAACTTTTATGATGATGTAGGTTTGTTGGAACAGTAGCTATTATGTACATGTGAGAACTGTCATACTGAAAGTGTTTTACAGGATTAAGATGAAGTCATTTTTGAGCTGCGCCTTATAACTGGCACTATAACAGAGCGATTTGAGGCGTGTCCCAACTGCACTCTTAATACTAATAGAAACTAGTGTTAGCACTAGCGTTAGTATGTAGCATACAGTAGAGCTATAATTGTCACAATTGAGCATGCTCAAAAACCCACAATGCACGCTTACAACCAGCTGACGTTTGAGTATGGCCATGATGTACACTATTGTCCCACAATGCAATGGGAAAAAGAAAGGGAGGAGCTACTCTGGTGGACGGTGACGAGATGGTGACTGCGGTGGTGGCAGCGGCGGTGGGACCAGAAATACTGTATAAATGTGAGTTCAACCCAAATCTGTCCAAACAACCTGTAAACATAAATGTGTTTTAGTAAATAATGTGCTTGTTTGTTGGTGTTTGGTAAAGAAAGCCTCCATCGAAGCTCCGCCCTCAGAGTGCAGCCTGGTATGATGTAAGCCTCATCACTTCCTGTTAGTAAGGAATGATGTAGTATCCTAATATTGTGCATACTAGCCTGCAGAACTCAAAGTATTAAGATTAGCACAGTGTGGCACAATGGATAACCCCACTACCTGCCAGTGAGATACCACCCCCATGCGGGAGAAGGGGGGGTTCGATTCCCGGTCTGGGTGACTATGCTGTGCTACACTAATGAGAGCCTTTGGGCAAAACTCCCAACACTACATTGACCTACCTGTAATATGATTAACCTTTTAAGTCTCTCTGGATAAGAGCGTCAGCTAAATGCCATAAATGTTAATGTAGTACAGAGTATATACCATGTAGTATTAGTGTGTAGTACACAAGCAAATGGTTGTTCTAGTGTTGGGCACAGCTCCTAGTTCTATGCTCAGGCATTCTATCTACATCAGTCTGGCGCTAGGTAATTTGATCCCTTCTGTCATCGCAGCCATTAACAGTGTGCCTATCATGAGAACAATGAAAGTATGATGAATCGTGCAGCACTACAAGAAGGAGGCATGTATGTATGTGTACAGAGACGTCCCTTTCAAAGTCTCAACATAAGCCAGATCACCCTGAAACACGTCAACAGTCATTTCTGTCCCGCAGTTGCAAACCCGAAGCAAGATTCCAATTCAACATATCCAACCAACTCAACATATCAACCAAATGGTGACCCCAAGGCTTCATCGGCAAGTCTGATCATTGGAAACGCAGCTGTGAGGCAACTGCGTTCCAACACTTCCACCGACAACATTTGTGTCCAGCACAAATCTGACTGCTCAATGTCCAGTGGCAATGGGCACAAATTCCCACAGAGACATTCCGAAATCCTGTGGAAAGCCACAGGATTTCCTCACAAATGCTTTTTGGACATTTTGGGAATGGGTCCAAATTCCCACAGAGACATTCTCGAAATCCTGTGGAAAGTCTTCCCAGAAGAGTGGAGGCTGTTATAAACCCAAAGAGGGGGCAACTCCTTACTAATGCCGATGGTTTCAGTATGGGATGTCAAGCATGTTCATATAGGTGTGATGGTTAGGGGTCCACATACTTTTGGCCAGTTCTGCGGGAGACCTGTCAAACTGCTGGTCAGCCTTGATATTCCTGATAAGGACCGCTGTAGTGGCACCCTGAACAAGCCTGGCCAACTTATGGCCTACCATCAATGTACTTTCATCTGGTTAGGTGTCAGGGCTGACAAGTCTCCTGCAGAACTGGCCAAAAGTATGTGGACACCTGACCATCAGACCTATGAGAGCTTGCTAGACATCCCATACTGAAACCATGGGCATTAGTATGGAGTTGCCCCCTCTTTGGGTTTATAACAGCCTCCACTCTTCTGGGAAGACTTTCCACAGGATTTCGAGAATGTCTCTGTGGGAATTTGGGCCCATTCCCAAAATGTCCGAAGAGCATTTGTGAGGATTTTTCACTGGGACTAAGAGGCAGCCCCACACCACTAAAGTTTACTGTTGGCACTGTGCTGTTGGACGTGCCCTTGAGCAAGGCACCTAACTCCCGTCTGCTCACCGGGCGCCATGGATAGGGCTGACCACGTCTCATCCACCAAACCCAGATTGGTCCATATGACTACTGGAAAGTGAACCAAGAAAACATGTTTCCACTGCTCCAGAGTCCAGTATCCAGTGCTTTACAGTCATTGCAGTCAGTTCTTGGCATTGTGCATAGAGACCTAAGGCTTGGGTGCAGCTGCTCAGCCATGGAAGCCCTTATTTTGAAGCTCTTGATGCAGAGCACTTGCGCTGATGTTGCTTCCAGAGGCAGTTTGGAACTCTGCCTCTGTAGTAGGTAATGCAACAGAGCACCGGCACTTCAACACTTGGTCTACCAATGTTTATTTATGGCTAAGCTGTTGTTGCTACCAATGGCATTTACAGTTGTCTGGGGCAGATCTAGCGGGGCAGAACCTTCACAAACCGACTTGCAAAGGTGGTGTCCAATGATAGTGCTATCTTTAAACGTGTCCCAATACTTTTGGCAAACATTGGCAATACAGAGTATGATACATCATCACCTTCAAAACGCCTTCTGATTCTGTACAGAAGGACCAATGACTGGGCATTGGCGTTTGCGCTCTTTGCGGTGACTATGTTCCTGGCCTAAGAAGACAGCTTGAAGGGCCATCTCATAATGTGGGCCCGCTTTAAATATTCCCCTCTCAGCCACCTCCGCCATTAAACTAATCAGGACGTAAAAGTTTTAATCTCTTTTCCTCTCAAGGATAATCAATCACATAGATAAATCCTGACACCTTTCTGACACCGTGACTCATCATGGCATTTCCGCGCATCCAGAGGAGCGTATCCATCGACGGGGAGACCATTACAGCAAGCAGGCCGGGGCCCTATTAAGACTGGAGGGTGTATGATTGAATATAATGGGCCATTGATCCTCCGACAACAAAACGGTGCGCGAGCGCGGAGGGGGAAAAAAAAAGGAGGGCCCAAACAATCTGTCGTCGCTCTTTGTTAAAGAACAAGAGCGAGACGAGGGCGGGAGAGGCCCGAGCAGATTCGAGAAACAACAACAACAACAACAACAATGCTAGCATGCCTAGCGTGACTAGCATGTAGATCCACAAGGCAATTTTGGATCCTCGGCAGAAATTAAGGCCCAGGAACTCTGGCATTGACGTGTCTATTCAGAAAGCCTTCGAAATAACTACCTTCTCTAAACATCAAACACTTTTCTGGCTTTATACCTTTCGATTGCTCCGTGTACGCGTGCATGTGTGTGTTTTTCTTTTCCTTTTTTTTTCCCTTTCCCCTTTTTCCATCCAGCCACCGCGTCCCCTGCTTCGCACAGCCCCTGCCACTTTGGGGAAGAGTCTGGAGTTTCAATTTGCATGTACAAACAACTTGTTGTGATGTTCTATTAAAAAGGTGCGATGTAATTCAAAATGCTTCTTAGTACGTATGCAGCTCCTACCTCTCTCAACCCCTCTGGGGCCTCATTACTGGAGTAATACAGCTGTCACTCAAGCTCTCTCTCTCGTTCTCCCTCTCTCTGCCATGTCAGTCTGCCTCCTGACCCACAGAAACATGAGCAGAGCTCCTTAAACACCTACGAGCGAGAAAGGCAGCAAGCGCGCAGGAATACTAATTTTAGATCTAATCTGGTTTTAATGACACATTAAAGTATAACCAGGCTAGGAGTGGAGCCGGACCCTCTGTGGTGAGCTTCACATATATATTTGGACCCTCTACAGCCTGGAACCATCTGGCACCATCTGCATTCAAACACAGGCTAGAATTAAGCTCTGCACTTTGCTGAGAAAACAAGGCAGGGTACAGCATCTCAAACTAGCTTTTAGACCGAGCTGCGCAGCTACATAATGCTTGATCAGTCACCAACTTTCAACTCTCTGTGAAAGCATTAGCATCTGTTTGTAGACCAATGGACCTATTGTTTTGCTCAGGCCTGCCGTGTTACCATAAGTCCATAATTAGCATGTTAACACAATCCATGTTTCTACTGCATCATGTTCACTGGTTATGAATATGATTTGTGATTGTTGGTTATGATGAATGTGCTATACCTGCATTTTGTTACTTGAATGACTGGCTGTTATAAATAAGCTATAATTCTGTACAAATGATCACGATTGCAGATGATCAATGATTGCATATGAATTTGATCAAATTAGCTTCTATTGACCTCTGTTATAATTGATTGATTGGTTATCAAACTCTTAGTCACCTTGCGTAGTATCTTCAGGCTCCTGCAGATGGCGCTGCAGGAGGATGATGGGGCTATAAGTACCTGCGGGGTGTGAGTGATGGGATCCATAGATTGAGAAGAGGTGCTACTGTGCAGTCTCGTTCCATGTGTGGAAAATGGCTCCAAAGCAGATGTTAATGATTGGCTAAAAGGAGTGACTGCATTTGGGCGTCCCAAAGACCATAGTGTAGAGGAAGTAGCTGAATCTGCAGGTGTATGGAAGCGTACGGTCAAACGGGTCTACCAGCATTGGCTAAAATCCCGGTCTACAGGGAATGAGCTTCACAGTGCATCCAACAATAACGGAAGCCCAGTTCATATTTCATACACTGTTGGATTGTAGAAATCCCCCTACATACTATTCAGGGTGCAGTAATGGGATGGACATTAGGGAACCAGGCTTGTGACTGGAGCATCGCCAGGTCGATTTCCTGAACCAACAGGACACGACTGAAGTGCCCTTGTGACTAGAGCGTCACCGGTTTGATTCCCTGAACCAACAGGACACGACTGAAGTGCCCTTGTGACTGGAGCGTCACCGGTTTGATTCCCTGAACAACAGGACACGACTGAAGTCCCCTTGTGACCGGAGCATTGCCGGTTCGATTCCCTGAACCAACAGGACACTACTGAATTGCCCTTGAGCAAGGCACCTAATCCCCAATTGCTTCCCGGGTGCCATGGATAGGGCTACCCACTACCCTGGGCACTCACTCCCCTTAATGTGTGTGCGTGTGTTCACTAGTGTGTGCAAGGATTGGTTAAAGGCAGAAGACCAATTCCTCGGTGTGCAAACACAAACAGCAAATGGTTCTAACTTCTAATCCAGTAAGTCAGATGCTTACTTGGTCAGGTAAAGAAAGTGAGGGCATCTGTTTCTAGACAGAAATATTATTCATTCATAAGCAGATGCATATTTATACAAGCCCTCCATCCGACTAGAGTCACCAGAGATCCGAGGTTCCCTCTTCTCCAAAACTGGACTACGCCCAGCAGATAGCCCAACTGTATCTTCTTGCTTGGCAAGGCAAACTAAAGCGCTGAACGCTGGTTTGAATGACAAGGGTGAGGAAAAACATGATTAAAGCTTATATTTGAGATCACTTATTTCTCCATTAGTATGATTAATGTGGCCGGCTTATGTCTCAGGCAGGGCACCGGCGTGAAAAATGACGCAATTAGCCCCTTTTTGAATAGGGAAGGGAAAACGAGGCTCGAGACAGCACAGCAGAGATACACTCACTGCCAGTTTGGGGGAGGGGAAAATTATGATGTTCTTCCTTTCTTACTTACATTTTTCCTCATCCACAGATACGCCATCTGAACGTAGGGAATCTGTGTAGTGGTGTACTGTTATCGGCTGTCTTTTGGCCAAGGAGGCCATTTTTGCTGCAATGCTTTAATTCCTACAGGGTTTACTATAATATGGGCAAATCTTGCTAAGTTCGGCCCCACTGGGAATACACAACACCAACGTTTCCTCTGGTTCACTTTTTGGTCCATTGAGCGTCAATAAACAAGCTGAATAACTGTAATCGGAATATTTGCAGACAAACAGCCTGGCGGGATTGCTTTCCCACTCCATTACACAAGACACACCTTTCCCACCTGAAACGCCACATGTCTTCTTGTGGCTCGTTGCCTCTTCTGTCCGTTTGGCGGAGTTGGGCTGAATAACAATAAAAGTCAGAAGAAGGAAACAGAATTGCGTCACCAGATGATGGTCAGCACCCAACGACCTTTCGGGTGAGAGTAGAGGCTGCTGGCCGTCTAATCAAACTGGCACTAACAGTTATTGTGGTAATGAACCTAGCGGGGTGCCTCAGGGGGTTGTACTAAACCAAAAGAGGGATGACACATTTGGGATGCGGACACTAGAATAACAGAGGTGTTGGGAAACTCTCACACGTTCTCAGCCCTCTTCCTGGTCATCTACTTTCCAACCTCCATCTAACACTAATGCATCTGATCCAGCAAGTCAAGGAATTCCAAAGAGCATAATTTGCTGGGGCAGGTGGTTGGAACTAGGCTTCATTGTAGGGCCGACAACTAGCAGTCGTTTCCATGCTATGCCAATGAGAGTAAGACATGGGCAAGACTCCTACATTCACCGTCCTCTGTAACACAGTTAAAGTGTTGTTAGGCATTGTTTAGTAGTGCAGTTTAATGAGGATCTATTCTGCATTTCTGTTTTTTCCCTTTCCCGTTAGTGTGTTATGGAGCTTTTTGCGGATCTGTGCGAAATGATGAATCCCAAAGTACTTTCTAGAGGGAGAAACTCTCTCCCACAGAAACCACTTTTCTCAGCTGCCTGGAACACCTTGTTGGAATTCCAGCCTTATTCTCTGTTACAAGGCGATGTCATTTCGTAACACCAGCTGAAATGCCAATTAACAGTACTTGTCGTGCAAGGTGGACATGTTGTAGACAGTCTCTATTATATACATTTGTGATGTCATGTTAAATGGGGAGTGCAAGTGATGCCAACTCATTGTCTTGTCAGATATCAATGTTTTCATGATGCCACTACAGGAACAGAACTTGCATTTCACGCATTTAGTACAGGATCTGAGTCCTGGGAACAGGTTATCATCAGGGGTATCTAGCTGTAGGTTAAAGGTCAAATACCTTTAGGCTATGTTCAGAGAGTTGACCATTTGGTGAAATGACACTAACACACTTAAGACATCATTGTCTTAAGGGGGGTGAAACGAGCTCTTAAACTGTGTGTCCAGATACTGTTTTCGGACAGCGATCGCCTTCCTATCAACAACTCCAATCCTCAGCCTGGTTCCTGGTTCTCCCTTCGGTGCAAGAAAGAAAGGGATCAACTTCAGTCATCATTGTCACCCAGTAATAAGAGACACCACCAACTATATCATTTGATGTCATTATATATATATATATATATATATATAGATAGATAGATAGATAGCAATATGCCACAGCAAGGTAAATATCCAGGGTTGTGCTCACGTCACTGACAACGCACCCACCCCATGCCCCCTTTGCGTACATTTAGCCTACAGTATTCACACCACGTCCATTTTGCACTAGGCATCTGAAAGAAGCTGTAGGTTATGAGTAATGTCTCTCATGCGCGGCGCTGAATCCTTTGCAACGGAGGCATTATCACCATTCCCTGAACACTCAGAAGCGGGATAATGGCTGCGCTTTCGAAATCTCATTTTATAGGAGCAGCCAAATTAGAAGCTATCTTTCCGTCCTTGAGAGTGGGCATTAAATCCATTTGGCCATTTTTCCCTGCTGTTGAATATGTAATATCTCTCTGTTGCTTTTTGTTGGTTTTAACCATCAAAACGTCTCGGCTTTGTTCTTCCTAACGACGGTTGTTAGCTGCCTTTTTCCACCAACCCCCACCCGCCCGCCTGCCTCGTTCCCCTAAACCACTCTCTAAAAGAATGGAATATTGGAGCAGAAGTGAAACTTCAATTCCGAGGGCTTTTGCTCCTTTGCTTACTGGTGTTATATTGTTTTGCGGGTGGAAACATATTCCATCTGGTTTGATGGAAATTGCAGCTCGGTGCTGGACAGTTTTCTGTTTCATTAATTCTCAGCAAACGCATCTTTGATCACAGTTGTTACGGTCAAGTGGTGAAGCATTATCAAAAACCAGAGCGTAACTATGTTAATTCAATTTTCCCTTTCGCAAGCAGTGAGTAAATCCTGTGAGTGGGGAGAATCCCAGGATAGTGCTCTCCTGCGGATGCTACACTGGGGTTCATTTGCCAGAAAGCGGCAGAGTTAGTGGACTAGAAAAGTGCAGGACATCTCTATCAGCCTTTGCTCCAAGCCCACACCAACCACATGGCCGACAAGGGAGAGGAATGGAATAAGATGCTCAGCACAAGCTACCATCTGAAGTTTACTTTCCACCCCCATCCCACACCATTTCTGGGACATACAGCTCATTGTCAAACAACTAGTTAGCAAATAGCTGCACCCAGAAGGAATCAACCGACAGTAATGAAGCCTGGTGGGCAGGTTTGACATTGTGAGACATGCCAATGATTCAAGTTTCACGCTCAGCTGCACATGTGACATGTGATAAGCAAGTACAGGTCTTAGCGCTGTACCTGACTGACCCAACAGCCACAATTGCAGACATTCAGCGAGCAGTGATGCCCTGCATGAGTCATCCTGTTAGCGCCAGCAGATGGCTGCACAACACAGGACAACATGCATGCAGACCATTACGACGACTGCCCTTAACACCACGTCAACATCACCAAAGACTGCAACGGTGTCGTGCCAGACTGTCATGGAGTGACTCAGAAAGGCAGCAGGTCATCTTCAGTGACGAGTCCTGCTTTTGTCTTGGTGGAGACGACCAACGAATCTGTGTGTGGAGGCACCGTGGTCAGCAACAAGATGTTGTCACGCGTCACACGTCCAGAAGGTCTGGTGTCACTCCACCTCCACCCCTACCGCAAGATCTGCAGGAACTGTGTGAGGATAGACTATCACAAGACGCCATTAGGAACCTCTACAATTCCATCCTGAGACCTCTGGCATGTTAGCAAAGATGGCGGCCTGACGCCATACTGAGAGACACTACTTCTGTATGTGTAGCTCAATAAATATTGATCATATCAGTCTAAATTTATCATCATTTATTGATCCTGGTAACCTTTATCTTCCTTCCCAATAGCACTGCAATCCCACACCTCCTTCTGGGTGCAGCTATTCTTTTGATGATGAGTTTATTGCCCACACTGCCACCCATCCCGGAACTACTACCGTCCTTTTAGCTTTCATGCAGAGAACTTATGTTCCATCTGTGAGTGACTCGTCCACGCTCATCTAATAGAGATGCTCGCTTCTGTCTTGCTAATTGCATTAAGCATAGCCTAAGCACCTCTGGAGGAAAGACTCCAAAATAAACATCACATCCGATTACTCCGTGTTTCACTCACGTCTCCGAACGAGAGATTAGCCGTCAGATTCTTGAAGAACAAATTAGCACATGCTGTTGTTCGGTAGCGCTCTTAAAAATAATGGTGCTTAAAAGGTTCTTTGGAGCAAAGCCACCGATGAAGCACTTCTGTTTCCCTCAAAGAACCTTTCACCGATAGATCTTTAAAGGAACAGCATTTTTTCCCAACCTAATCATGATCTACCATATTTGGGCGTTGTCCTATGAGTCAATGAAACTTGCCAGACATAAAAAAATGAGCTACTGTGTATATTTAAGGTGGTAGTAACTTCAGGCTCCTGCAGGTGGCGCTGCACGAGGATGATGGGGCTATAAATACCTGCAGGGTGTGAGTGACAGGATCCATAGACTGAGAAGAGGTGCTACAGTGCAGTGAATGTCTCATTCCGTGTGTGGAAAATGGCTCCAGAGCAGATGTTAATGATTGGCTAAAAGGAGTGACTGCATTTGGGCGTGCCAAAGACCATAGTGTGAAGGAAGTAGCTGAATCTGCAGGTGTATGGAAGCGTACGGTCATACGGGGCTACCAAGCGTGGCTAAAATCCCAGTGTACAGGGAATTCTCCTTGGAATTGTGCCAGGGAAGGCATCCACCAAATCTGGCCCAACTGTGCAACTCTTTGGTGCAAGAGTGTCTGAACATTGATGTGGCCTACATCGCAGAAACTTGTCCAGTACATGCCAAATCCAATCACAGCTCTTACTGGTGTCTTCTTCTTTCTTCAGTAAAGCCCATAATAGACACTTCCAAATGGTCATTATGCAGTAAGCTTTATTAATTTTGACCTGTATTAGTGCATAATTAGATGTCTGTAATGTGAAAATCACCAATAATTGCCTAATAACGTTCAATAAACACCCCACTAAGCCATGTATACGACTGAGCATAAATGAATCACCCAAATTTACATCTCATTAGTATTTGATTGGTGAAATTGTTTTCTATGTTGGCTCTGGATGGCATTAAATTACTTCAGGAATTTGGTGCATTAGAGTTAATCAGAGTTTAATAGGTCGCTAATATTTGCCCACTCACTAGATGTGTTCTATATTCAGTCAGTTTGCATCACAGATGACATGCCTATGGATAATAAGGTAAAACATGTCTTGGTTTTTGGCTGTTCATTTTTCGGCTCATGCCCTGGTATTATATTTATTTAAGACGTAGCTCCTTTTAAACTTGTTTAGCACTTTTTAGCATCTAGTTAGTGATGGCTAAAACTCAACTGTAGGATATGGATTGCATCTTGCACTAAATTAATAAAAAATCTACAGTAAACTCAATTAGTTACTTTATGCTACCCCGAATATGTAGAATCAAACCAGCATAAAATGTCAATAAACTCAGTCAGTAATTTATGCCTCTTTTAATAAATCTGCCCGCTATTGTGCCATGGTGTTTAGAATCATATTTATAGATCTAAATCTATAGATTTCCTGGTATTAGGCAACCAAACTCCCATGGAATGATATTTTATTAAAAACTGGCTCCTTTAAAACTTGTTTAACACTTTCTGGCATGTAATGAGTGATGACTAATACATACATTGTTGCTGTCCAAAGAAAACCACGTATCTCCACTTTTGTGGATTTTTACTTTTATGCATCGTTTGAACACAGCAGCTGCTGTTTACACTGTGTGAGAATTTCATGATGAATGGACCAACAGAAATGACCCAAAACTGCAGTGATGGACAGTGATGATATATAGATAGATAGATAGATAGACAGATATGCATGTATTAGGGAAGCGCCAAATGGTTGGCAACCGAAATTATTCATCCAGAATTGGTGAAAAAAAAACACTTTCGGTGTTCGGCTGAATAAGTGAAAAGACTAAATAATTTATACTGAACAATGACATCATTAATGACAATGTTACCTTTTCTAGTGTGTTTTGTTGGTATGTCTGCTGGGATGTTAAAATGTTCTGTGTTTGTGTTTAATCTGCAGTTTAGTAATAGTTTTTCCTTTGAAATCCAACACAAAAATACATTTGCAGTGGTTCAGAAATTGGCAAAATTAATGAGAGACTGTGAAAAAACATGTTAGGTATTCGGCCTTCGGTCAAATGTTTCTTCTTGTTCAGTTTTATTCTTCATTTTGGTGCATCCTTAGTATGTACACTCCATAGACAAAAGTTTAGTTACAAAATTATTTAAAACTTGTTTTGCTTGTAACGACTGATAACTACAACTGATTACCACATCTCTCTCTCTCTCTCTCTCTCTCTCTCTCTATATATATATATATATATATATATATATATGTATATATATAGTCCATTGACAAATTTAAATAGTAAGTAATTGATGTGTCTTTCTAGTTGCCATTGTGTTTAGCATTCTTATAACAAGCACACAGTGTCCAAATGAATGATGACCAGAGATACAGGTACAGCACATTAGTAATTAAGCTGAACATTGTGAGTATTCCTGTTTCCCTGTCCTCAGTCCCATGCTTAGCTCTGCCTTCTCATTACTCTGTGTACCTGTTTCTTGTTTGTTTCCATGTCTTTCTTGTCTTGTCACTTGTACAAGTTGCCCTCATGTTTCTCTGTGTCTTTGTCTGGTCTGTACTTCCTTGCAGACAGCCCGGCAAAGACCTATCAAAGAGGACATACCCCATCTGCAGGAGGGATGTGGACTACTTCAAAAGCTCCAGTTCCTGAACGTCTGCCGTGCCAGGTAATGGTACCCTCCTTGTGGTGACGTGTCATGCAGACCCCTGCCCTTTTCATAGCTGGTCCCCAGCTCCTGAATGGAGCTGGCTAGTGGGGACATGGTTGCTGTAAAGCCAGCCATTGCTTGACCCAGCCCTCCCTTAACTAGCCAGGAAGAATTCAGCTGGCTAGGAAAGAAGTAGGTTCCCCTCGCGGCTATATTACACAGCACGCAATCAAGCAGCCATTCTTTGCCCACAGCGTCAGGTAATATGTCTCGTGCAGCCCCAGTGCTGGGCCCTTTGTGCAGGGGTTCATCTAGGGCATCACTCTGAGGAACACCCAGTGTAGAGCATTCATTGGCCTCTTAAACGTGTCCTTAAGGATGGTGGACTATGTCTACATTCATCCTCAGCACCAGAGTGGAGGGAATACGGCAGGGTTAGGAAACTAGACTGTGCCGAGTCAGTTGGCAATGGAGACACAGGGAGCCCTTGTAGTATGGGCACTGATGGAAAGAAGGATGTAGGGATAAAGAGGATGATCGCGCCTTTTTTCAGGGAAGCTGAGGCCGGATGAGCGAGCCAGCTCTGTGAGGAGCCACGGCAGCTTAGAGCTGTGACGAAGCATTGGATCAGAGGCTCAGCTGGCGGCACAGTGGGGGGCCCTCTCTGTTCTCACGCTCCATGCTCACGCTCCATGCTCCACAAGACGTCGGCGAAGCATGGCACTCTGAGAGATGGACAACAGGGGAGTGAAAGAGATACAGAGAGGGAAAAGACCGGAATATGGCCTAAGCTATACAGGAGTCTGTCTGTCTCTCGTTTCCATCAATGAGTTTTCCTCTCACGCCTCCGCCGGGCTCATACTCCTTAATCCCAACCCCATGTATATGCACTGATGGTTACTGTTACTCAACAGAGCAGACACTATTCCTCCATCTTCGTCTTCCTTCTGAATCCGCCAAGCAAGCCATCTAGCAGCAGCTTTTGAGTCATACTATTGATGATGTGTACCAGAAGTATTGGGAAAACAACAATACCGGATACAAAGCCTCTTCCTTTCTTTCCCTATAGCCGTGAACAAGGCATTGGCCCTTCAATGGACCCAATCTCATTGCTAAATGCGTGGAATGGGGTGTGGAAATAAAGCTATCGGGGTGAAATCGACAGCGATGAAATTGCATAAGCCAGCCAAGTGTTTCTGTTTCCTCTTCAAATCGGCAGTTGATATGACGAACTGGCCCCTGCTACCCCGCCGAACCAGCCTGTTGGGGTTGGGGGAGGTAAGTCAGCAGAGGTAGAAATCAGCATCAGCGTACACCGTATCTGACAGCAGGATTAGATGTTTTGTTTTCCTACAATGAGCCGATACTGCCGTCAGTAATGGGATTTTGGGAATTATGCAGGAGGGAATAGACCCTCGAACTGTAATCCTTGAGGCTGGATGCCTAGGATAGCCAAAAACAGATACAAAACTCGCACCTGTATAACAAGGAACACAGTAGTGCTGACTAATGAGCTCCAAAGAAATAAGCCGCTCAGTTACTTCACATAACACGTCGAGAGAAGACACATGCAACTTCCAGTTCCAGGAACCCTACCGAGATCTATTCTATAGGTGCCCAATCACGGACGGTGGCCAATCTGTTGCTGTGAATTGTATTAGCAGCTCTCTAGTCTATTCATCATTGGTCGCTTTTTGGCCACAGGATCACTGTAGATTTCTGTCACCTACCAGACATGGTGTAATATCAGCTACATTTCTAAGGAATAACTCTGTTCAGATGGCATATTTCATCAAGTTAAGCCACCTCTCTACCTCTACCAGGAACAAACATATTATATGGGCCAAAATACAGAATCTTCTACAATTCTAGTGCAGTGGTTGTGAGTGCTGTAACTTTTGCACAAGCCACATTTTGCATTATTTCTCCCAATATGTAAAATTCACCACATAATAATTCACTGGTAATTGTGCATTAAATTGTGCATTTGTGTAACAGTAATAGTAATAATAGCTGTAGTAGTAATAGTCAGAGTAATAGTACTAGTAAAAGTAGTAATATTTGTGGTTATATTCATAACAGTAGTAGTGGTACCTGTAGGGGTAATAGTCTGTAATAATAGTAATAGTATTAATAGTTGTAGTAGTAGTGATAGTAATATTAATAGTAGTAATAGCAGCAGTAGTAAAAGTAGTGATATTTGTGGTTGTAATAGTAATAGTAGTAGTAGTAGCTGTAGGAGTAATAGCCTGTAGTAATAGTAGTAGTATTAATAGATGTAGTAGTAATAGTAATAGTAATAGTATTAATAGCTGTAGTAGTAGTAATAGTAATAATAATAGTGGTAATAGCAGTAGTACTAAAAGTAGTGATATTTGTGGTTATAATAGTAATAGTAGTAGCTGTAGGAGTAATAGCCTGTAGTAATAGTAGTAGTATTAATAGATGTAATAGTAATAGTAATAGTAATAGTATTAATAGCTGTAGTAGTAGTAATAGTGATATTAATAGTGGTAATAACAGTAGTAGTAAAAGTAGTGATATTTGTGGTTATATTAGTAACAGTAGTAGTAGTAGTAGCTGTAGGAGTAATAGCCTGTAGTAATAACAATCATAGTAATATTAGCACTAATACTAGTAGTTGTAATAGTCATAGTACTAATCTAACATTACTAAGTAGTAATGTTAATAGTTATTCTGGTTGTGGAGGTAGTAGTAGTAGTTTTAATAGTCATAGCAGTATTAGCAGTTGTAGTAGCAGTCGTAGCACTAGCAGAGCTTGTAGTTAGTAGTAGTAGTAGTCGCATGATATGTGTACACTTATTCACCAAACTTGATGGCCCAGGATTATGGGGTCATTTCATAAATATCAAAGTGAAACTAAACTTCCCCCTACAGAGGTGGAGGTAGAAGACAGGGGTTTCTAATAAAGTGGCCAGTAAACACAGTTCTTTTTCTTTATTAGTCAGATTATGTATGTTAAGACAAATGAAGGCATCATAACACCCAGTATTAAAGTGGACATGAGCTTAGCGAGAACTCTCTATTCTGTTTTATTTGCCATATTAAAATAGAAATAGGACTTCATATTAAATATATCTGTTGGTGCAGCTTTCATTGCATTTGCACTGACGTGGGCAGCAATGCAGTGACCTGCACTGACCAGCCAAATACCACCGAAGCACAGGGCCTGAGCATTCTGGGGTCAGATCAGATGATAAAGTTGCAAACTTTTTATCCCACACCGGCTCAGCAGGGCTCGGTGCTGCTTCTAGGAAACGAGCATGGGTCCTGCTAATGAGTGGGCGGGAGGGGACGTTTGGAGGACTGAGAAAAGAAAAACAATTTGCCCACTGCATGTAACAGACTTGGAAAAATGTCTTTACCGATACACTCTGTCCTTCTTCCTCCCTCTCTCTCTCTCTCTCTCCAACTGTAGTACTCAGCTGTCGCCAATCCTGAGCATGACACCGCCCCCCAAGGCTGAGAATGGGAGTCCTGATTCCCCTGATGGCGACATGGATGTTGTTTGTGCGGTAGGCTAGGTCAAGTCATGGCTGAGGGTAAAAGGAGCAAGTTTGTGCAAGACACCCGCAACCCGAGGGCACGAGCGTTCTCCTGTGACCGTCCAGAAGGACCTGCTGTCCTCTCCGTTAGGTGTGAACAGGAAAGCACACGTGCAATGCCAAGTGCAACTGGCTCCACCAGGGCCTAAAATAAGGATGAGCGGTCAGAATGCTGATTTGTAGATGCCCTCTGTGGGCTTTTGGAAGGGTGTGGAGATGCACATATGTGCACAGAGAAGGTAAATGGATGACTTCTTTAGTGAACACTGGCGATGTCGCTAACTTTTCAGAACTTTGTGCATCTTTGTATTGTATTTTCTTTGCATCCAGTCAAAGTTAAGTACCATTAAGAGCAAGTTCCAATGCAGGTACAAAAGACACGTCCCACTTTATTTGGCTACTCCCCACCCCCCCTCTAATAGGTTGTCTATGGCCAACAAACTGATGAAACTTAACAATGTTCGGGTCTGGCTTAGGATTAGGTCACGGTTTAGGACCAGGGTAAGGGTTCCGTTTAGGTTTTGGGTTGAGGTTAGGGATAGGGAAAGTCAAGACAAATGTAATAGACAAACAATGGTATAATATAAGGTAGGCCAGGTACGGTAAACATCTACAAAACAAGGTAAGCATCTACAGTGGCTCTCTAAACAAGGTGTTCCCATTATAACAGTATCCGCTTGCATGAGCACTGGGAAAAATCCAATGGAAATAAATGACAAACATGACTTTTCCAAAACTGGATATTAAAAAAAAAACCCTAATCTAAAGACCAGAAAAATAAAGGAAATAAATAAAAATAAAAAAGCTGTATAAAAATAAAAACAATAAAAAGCTAATAATTGAAGCTGAATTGAATGCTAAAGTAAATAAATACGTTTTTAACTGTTTAAAACACAGTAATTAATTAAGGGAGCCTGACGAATATCTACTGGTAGTCTGTTCCAAAGCTTTGGCACATAAACCAAAAAGCTGTTTCTTTGGTCTTTTTGAGTTTTATGCTAGGGACCTGGAGAACACTAGTGGTACAAGGGAAGTACAAACCAGAGTAAATGCAGAAGGTTTATTGAAAAGATGTCAACCAAAATCAGGGTGAAAAACATAAAAAGAAGCCTTTACAGTTCTGGAACCACATCCTATAAACAGACATCAATATAAAAACCAGCTTGTACCAGAATGATGGAAGTTAACAGTATGGGGAAGGGAATGAACTCATCTGTGAAGCATGGTGGAGGTAGTGTTATGGCATGGGCATTGATTGCTGCGACTGGTTCCCTTGTATTGCTTGATGATGTGATTGCTGATCACATCAACAGCAGGGTGAATTCTTAAGTTGTATTATCCACCCAAATTCAGCCCGATGCTTTAACACAGTGCAGATGGACAACAACCTGAAGCGTACGGTGAAAGGAACTCAAGACATTTGGAAGGCAAAGAAGAGGAATGTATGGCAATGGACAAGTCAATCACCTGATCTCAATTCAACTGAACAGGCATTTAATTTACTGAAGGCCATACTGATGGTCAATACTGACGAGAGAACGAGCAGGAATCGAAGACAACTACAGTCAAGTTCAGCCAGGGAATCACTAGAAAAAAAACCCGGCATCTTGTTACATATCGTCGCTGTCCAAAGAAAAACATGTATCTCCATTTTTGTCGATTTTCACTTTCATGCATCATTTGAACACAGTAGCTGCTGTTTACACTTTGTGAACGTTTCATGAAGAATGGACCAACAGAAATGGGCCAAAACTTCTTGGAAAGATGTCTGGTTCCATTGACTTCCATTCAAATGAAATGAGGTTTTGGCCCTCTCCTGTAAAGTTGGCATTTTGGAGATACTTGTTTTTCTTTGGACAGCGACGATATACGGGTTCCAGACTTTTAAAAACAAGTATTAGAAAAGATTATTTAATTCATGATTACGTTGGTTTGGCCAATTACTTCCAAGTCCCTAAAATAAGGGGCGAAAGCTGAAATTCTGAGCTCATATCCGTTATTTGGTGATATGCTGGACAGTCTAGAGGATGTACAAGTGTGAGTTGATGTCGACTAATCACTGATGATGTCATGAATAAAACCACAGGAGAGTGGATTGCTTCGCAACAGGCAACTTTGAAACGCTGTGATTAAGCTAAATACCCCAGGAACCTTTCCATTGAGCCACGGAATGCATTTCTAGCCCTCAAAGTACCCGGAAATACGGACGCCGGAATCTTTCAAATTTGTATCTGACGGCCTTGCAGAGACATTTGCCCAGGGTAGAGGTCAAGAGAAGCAGAGAAGTAACAAAGTCAACCGATCTTTGAGGCACTGTCAATCAGCAGAGTAACTCTGCTCCACAGGTCAGTAGAGCCTGATCAATCCTCTCCAGCAAGCCACACCTGTGTACTATAATGGGCCAGTGGTTTTAGGAATAATCAGAGACCCAAAATTAGGTTCTAAAAGATGATAATTGGCTGAACACAAGCCTTAAAGAGCTGGACAGGAAGTTCTTGAGTTCAGTTGCTGGAAAGCTCCAGATCCTGAAGTGCTGAAAACCAGGTGCCGACCTGATTCACACCGGCTACTGAAGGACTCACACAGTGAAGGCTCAGAAAACAAAGAGGTTTATTTTGCTATCTTCATCCCGGCAGCGAAGGGGCTTAGCAGAGTGGCAGCGTGACAGAGAAACTACCAGCATTCCTTCATATTTAATGGACTAATCTTAAGTGTCTACATTAGATAAAAGTGGCTTTTCAGAACACAGAACGGGAAAAAAAGGAAAAATCAAACATTCCCGAGAGAGAGCATCGGGAGTTGAGCCCCAGGGCTTCATTAGAGATCAAATGTGTCAGCCGTCGCAAACTCTAGCTTTAATACCTCTCCTGGTCCCCGAGAGTCGGGAAAGCGTTCCGTTTCTCAGACGGATGTTTTTCCATACTGTCGTGATGCGGTGACTCACAACGCACAGCGTGGCTCTATCTATTTCTCCGACAGCCTAAGGGGAGTAAACGCCAGAGCTCTGAACCAGGCTTTTAGGGAAGTGGAGAAGGTTTCAATCACACTTTCAAATAAGCTTCAACACCTGCTCCCGTCTCCCGAAGAAGGGAGGCCTCGGACTGAACGGGTGGTCAGTTTTGCCTGTGATATTAGCTGGCGCCACATGCGGTGAGGCAGGAAGATGGGTGTCAAAACCTAGAGGTGGATGAAACACAGATTTTCAAGCTCGGCTAGCTTCAAATTTTAAATTGCGACTCAGAGGGCAGTTCCAGACTGAAATGAAGTCGGAGTTGCTGTTATCTTGAGATCTCCATGAATGAGCTTATGGAAATTGAGCACTGGCACCTGATCTTGTACAGCCCTTACAGCGCTCAGGAACAATTGTTTAGAGAAAGAGCTTAACCAGGAAAGGAACTGATGGAAGTTTCAACTGTCAGCAATGAGTGTTGCATGGACTGGTTGACTTGGCAATGGCATATTAAGCTTGTTGTAGATGGTCACTGATCATGTGATTATGACACTAACAATATGGACATCTTAGAGAAGATAGCAGTTGAGGAACCTTCTGATTTTGGGGTCCGTATGTCATGTGTCTTGAAGGTTAGCAATGCAGTGCAGGCTGATGCTCTACTGACCTTCAAAGATCAGTTAATGGATGCCGTTATTTCTCTGCTTCTCCCGACCTCTACCATGAGCAAGCGTCTCTGCAAGGCCATCCGGGGTGCACCTAAGTCAAATACCAATTTTTGTGAGATTCCGGGGTCCGTATTTCCATTTCTTTGAAGGCTAGCAATGCAATCCAGAGCTAATTCGGAAGGATCTACCGACCTGTGATATTTAGCCTCATCACAGAGTTGCCTGTTGCAAAGAATTCCTCCTGTGGCCTTATTCATGATATCATCACTGATTAGTCAGCGTCGACTAACCTCGAGTCTCCACTGGCTAGTAATCTACCAATTATTCTGACCTCAATCAAAATGAGCCTAACCAAACGATGGCAAGTTGTGCAGCTCATTTCAGCATTCCAAAATATGTAGAAGATAAAACATATTATTACAATGTGTTTAAATGTGCCCGTTAGGCTCAGTATCAAACTGCAAGTGGCAATAGAAGAACTGAAAATACACACATTATTAAGGTAGATGTCAGAGATAACCTGAGTCCCACCACTACAACAATGCTTATATCTCCAAACACATCAAAGGGAATTTCAATGTTATACGCCACTTTTACATTTATGGCATTTAGCTGACAGTCTTATCCAGATCAACTTTAACTTAAGGTTAATCATATTACAGACTACAGCCAATGTAGTGTTAAGAGTCTTGAGTAAGGACTCTTATATGTGTAGCACAGCATAGTCACCCAGACTGGAAATCAAACCCCAGTCTCCGACATGGGGTGGTAGCTCACTGGCAGGTAGAAGGGTTATCCATTGCGCCACACCAACCACTACAAAGGATGGCCATTTGTAGCATCTACAGTCCTCCGCTCTACCAACTGAGCTATCGAAGCTACCTGTGATGTACATCCTCCTGGGTTAAGTAATACTTAGGCTAGTTCCAGAAATTTATTTGACAATATTCAAACTGCTAAACAATCACGATGACCCGCGGTTACCCTCTTACCCTCTTTATCATCTTCAGTAATTCAGGAAAAATAGACTGTAATTGGGTAACTGTGACAGCTCCATTGGAGATTAATTACAACAGTATGAGGAACGTCTTAATATCTCTAGTTTGTACAGCAACAATTTAGTTCGTCAAGACAACAGTGGTGGTCTCAGAGAGATCCAAATCTTAAATCCCAAAACTGAAACTTCCTTTTTCCATAACGGCATCAGCCAAGTCTTGGCAGGTAAAGGAAACAACTAAACAGGGGAACTTAGGACATCCAGGGGTTTCCGCAGAGACAATCTGAGACAACTGGCAACACTTCCTATTAGTCCTGTATTCACAATGCTTTATAAATGCATCTATAAGACATTATAAATGCCTTGTAATGCCTGGCATAAGCATGTGTAGCTGCTCTTAAGTAGTTATAATTACATGCATGCATACGTTCATTTTATAAAACAAGATTATATGACATCGTAATATCGGCCTTCATTATGCATGTAATATCCACTCACTGTGAACATGAATATAATAAAGCACTACAGCCTTCTGCTGTGTTGCCTGTATTAAAACCCAGACCCAGCACACTTGAGCATGTTCTGTAGTATTGAAAACCCTTTGACGTTTATATGGAATCTGTATTTGACAGAGTCATTTACTTTAGCTGGTAACTGAACAGATGTTATAATGCATTACAGCACCTGGCCTTATAAAGTCATCTGCTCTTGCTTTATAAAATGTTTTGTAATATTAATAATTACAGCTACTTAAGAGCAACTATAGACACCTGTGCCTAGTACTGTAAGGTCGCAAGTGTGCCATACAAGGCCTTATGAATGCATCTATAAAATATTACCAATATAGGATTCATAAGAAGTGTTACCAGACAAGTTAATAAGGGTTAATGGGTCAATTATGGCTTTGAAGTGATGCTGTAATGGACAGTTCTTGTAGACCCGGATGTTGAAATTGCCCAACAGAAGTCCAACACCTTCCATGATGAACAAGTATCTCCTTGTGGTACATCAGCAACACAGTGGGAGAGCCCTCCAGAGAGGCGCCAGTACAGCCCAGAAGATCATTGGCTGCACACTGCCCACTCTGGAGGAGGTGTTCAGGTCCTGCTGCCACAACAGAGCAGCCAACATACTAAAAGACCCATCACATCCTGGATATAATCTGTTCAAATTACTACCCTCTGGAAAACGCTACAGATCCATGATATCACAGACTAACAGATTTAAAAACAGCTTCTACCCCAGTACGATAAGAGAACTGAACACTAACCAACACTGACACTACCACCCAAACAGCACCAAAAGCACAAGAACAACACCACTTAGGGACACTATATGTTCAGATCCTAAATCTTTTCTAAGTACTTCTGTGACTATCCATAGCCTGTAAGTTAAGTATGTGTAATATGTATGTTTATGCAATATGAATATATTTGTATTCTTTATTTTTCCAGTTACTGTTGTGATGTCGTGTTGACCTCTTTTTAAAACTAAATGTCCTGTACTTGCACTGTAAGGACTGCTACACAATTTCGATGTGCAATGACAATAAAAGGAATCTAGAATGTTAGAAATGTTCACTTTAGAATTGGGGGTCAGGTGGTCTGTATTCAGAGGCAATTGCTGATTTGCTACTAAGGCATTCATACAAATCAATGGACAGTAAGTACATTAGAGACCCAACACTTGGGCTCACTCTATTTACTGCTACATAATATAGTAACGAGTTGCCAGTTGTGCCTGGCCCATGAAATACCACACACTTCCAGAGTATCCACACAAACAAGTGTCCCAACCAACACGTCCAGTGCTCAAAACCATGCAGGAGCTTCTTGCAAACTGCTACACTGGGGGATTTCTCACCAAACTCCCATATGATGATTGCCTGGCTATTGGTGTGTTGGTTCTGCACAGTGTGGTCATAATTACATGCATGCATTTTATAAAACAAGATCACATGACATTATAATGTCGGCCTTCATTATGCATCATAATATCCACTCATTAGAATACTGTGAACATGAATATGATAAAGCACTGCAGGGTTCTGGTGTTTTGCCTGTATAAAACAGGCAATAACAAGAAATACTACAATTTAATACAAATTATGTATAATATGAATGGTAATATAAAAATTACTATGTTGTATATATTATATATAATAACCAGACTACAGGATACTGGGTCATAAATACTAAACATGTTTAATATTGGCAAATCACAATTGGGGCAACCCCCCACCACTGGATTGGTAGTAGATAAACGAAATGGAGATTGGACACCCCACACTAGAGGATAATCTGGGAAGATCATCCTTTAAGATCACCCTGATATTGGGAAGAGTCTACCCTGTCGTGTGGACCAGATATTGCTTAGCAGTTATTAGCTTCTTTAGTTAGTTACCAGTTACCGGCTTAATTAGAATGAATGCCATTATAATAATAATAATAATCAAGATCAAGATATAATACACAAGTAAAAGGGCCCAATTTGCCCTAGCAACTGTTTAATAAAGTCATAATGAACAGCCAGTTAATTGGCTGGATGATTTAGTTTAATTTAGCCTAGATCATTTTGGCTTGTTAAGGCTTCCTAAGCTTGTGGATGCCCAAACTGCTGTGCAAAAGATTGGTGCTGCATAATGCACAAATAAAAGTGCCCAGGAAAATTAAAGGCATAATTCACCTTAATTAAGGTTAATTCACTAATGAGGAGCCAAATAATTATCAGCTATTAGGCTGATAAAACATAATAAGGACATTATTCGTAATTACCCCCTGTGCTGAAGTGGTTATGATTGTTTGTAATAGAAACTAGACTAAATACCTCAACTTTAGGTACTTGACTAGTACCATTTAAGGTGGACCCGTGCTGTATTTCATATATGCCCAAATTTCACCAAGTTTCATATTAAAACAATGCCAAAGTCATGTACGTCTACAAGTCGGTTCTTTGATGCTTACAATTGAGTTCCAGTTCACTTCAACCATCATTCCGTTACTAGCCTTCTCAAGAGGTCACTGGACAAGGTATTGGAAAATCGTATTTATCTTCCGCTGACCTTTGAAAGAGCAGGGTTCAGGCTAGGGCAGACTTCACAGCAGTGCAGAACTTTCCACTGACAAATGGAAGCTGGATTAGCATTATTCTGAGAGATGCAGTACAGAGCAGAGCAGAAATAGACATAGAGTCCATCTGCCCTGGTCATCCCTTGTCTAGGACAGCTGGGCTTTCTCTCTCTCAGATGGAGAAATACAGTCTAACCTCCAGCAGGCCATTGCTATTTAGCAAAATCTCCAAACAGTGGTGTTAGCCCTATAAAGTCTGTCATGATTAGCGCAGCAGGCTTTTTCCTTCTTATTAAGGAGAAATTTGTCCAGTTCTTTGTTTCACAATATCTTTCTTTAGCATGCCGGAGTCCCTTGAGGACCAGGCTAGTCACGCTTCGGCGGAAGCTAACTGGCCAAGAGAAATATCAGTATGTATGCTGTTATTAGTCTGGAGTCCAATAAATGCAAGTAGTGCTGAGATATGTTGGTCTTAAGCTGTGGCTTATCTAAATAATAAAAACATAATAAAACATTAATTTGCTGTAAGCTCCTCGTGCACACCATGCCATAGCAAATCCATTGCATTTAGCTGCTAACGGCACCAACAGAATCCAGTTCTTGTTGCGTTTGTAATGCTGGACAAACAAACCAGACACTTGCGGATATCTAAAAAGGTTTGGGGTTTATTCACAAATGGACGATCTGGGGTAGCAGTCAGGAAACCAGGCCCGGGCAAAACCGTGAGAACCAATATCAGGAACATGGGGAAGACAGGAGGCAAAAGTCAGAAGATGAGCAAGAGTAAATAGTCCAACAAACAAAGTACAAATCAACAATCAAAGAGAGAGAGGTCAAAAAATCTGAGCAGGTCAAACAAGAAAAACGCTGAGTAAGCAAACAGGAAGTCGGCAATACCTTGCAAGGAACTGTCTGAAATAAACAGGTATATATGCACACCAGGTGAGAGCCATTAGTACTCAGGGGAGAGTGATCTGTAGACTGATTCCTGATTGATGGTTGTGGGACATGTGACAGTAAAGTCATACACCAGTGACTTCTGGGAGTTGTAGAGTGGAGGTAAAGCAAGAGCAGAGGGAGAACCGGGAGGTGTGACAGCGTTGACTATATACGGCTGGTCTCAGGGAATATGCCAAACCCTAAACACAATCCCAGAGTGCAAAACAGTTTGCAAGGTTGCATGAAAGTCTACCTCACGTATAAAAGTCAGCTCTTCTTTACAAGCTCATCCTGGTGGACAGTGGAGTCGGGGGATTCGGATCCCTCTCAACTGTTCCGCAACCTACATGATGTGTTAGTGCAGAGAAAGGCTGACAGGGCGTAAAATACAGAGAAACCCACTCTGCTGCCATCCAGTAGAATCTCCATCATCTCTGCAATTGATCAATCGCTGATGGCCTGTGTCCAGTGCACAGTGCACTCACCTTCATGTTTGCGTGCATGGTGACGATGGGACTTGCTATGGACCTCATTTATTTATGTATCATGTATCACTACAGTGGCGCTTGAAAGTATGGGAACCTTTGCCTTCAGTATCTGGTGTGACCCCTTTGTGACTCTCTTGAGACACCCTTGTGACAGATCAGTCCTACACATCATTGTAGCCCGTTCCGTCATTCTGTCAACAGCTGCAACTTTGGGATGCAGGTGGGTTTCCTCGCCTTCCTGTCTTGCTGTATGGCCTAAATTCTCTTAAATATTCAGCTCATAGACAGATGTCCCGACATGTCCTGACGTGTCCTAACATGTCCTGACACGTCCCGACATGTTGGCCTATCAGGACTGCTGTACACATACTGTACAATCACTGAACTGACCACATTTACATTTATTTAGTGGTTCTCGTGTGCACTTTACTCTCCACTGTCAGTTTACAATTCCCACTACACTGTGCAATAATACCAATGCTTACTGCTCCAGTGTTTATGGCATATAGCTTATAGTATAATATTCACACTGTTTACAGTGTTCACGTTCATACCATGTTTATTATGTTTACCTTGTTCAATAACACACCATTGCGTACAATGTGCAATATTTCCATTTTCTATTTTTTCAACCATCGTTCAATGTTTTTAATTTTTCCATATTTATTTTATGTCCGTCTATGCTGTCTAGTATATGTGTCTACCTGTTGTCTGCTTGCACTTGTCTTTATGTCATATTTGCACATCGGAGTCTGACGAAATGCATCAGACTTCGAAATCTCCTTCAGCTGTGCACCTCTTGTTGTATAGTCTGAACGACAATAAAGGTAACTTTGACTTTGACTTTCTGTTGACTTCGCTAGGCATCTGTCTTATAAACCCTATTACTTAAACAATGCTTCTTAGTGTAATAAACACAGCAAATGTCCATCACTTTAGCATGACGCTTAAGTCGATACAGGCTCACGGACCTCATAGAATGTTGTATGTCATTGTGTAATAAAAGACATTTAAGCTCTTCATAAGTACTGCTTCATAAACATGCTATTCAGTGCTAATGCATGTGGTATGAAGTCTCTATGTATGTGGTCTTCATAGGAATTCAATAAAACTCCACTTGCTCCAAGATACCCCATCTACAGCTCTGTGCAAAAGTCAGAGACCATTCCCTCCATCTCCGTTTTCCAGCCAAATTGGCCATTATTTTTCAGCATCAACAACTCAATAAAATATACAGTATATTGTTTAGCATTTTGTGTCTCCACTCTTCACAGCTTTCGTTTTTTTTTTTTTTCAGCAGACTCTCTTTCAGTTTCCCAAAGAAACCTCCAAAGTTCAGTCTTAGAAGCTGGTTTAGCAACAACTTGGTTTTCCTGCTTCTCACCATCTAAATATCCAGTTCCCAAGTGGTGTTGAGGTTCTGGACTCTGGGGTGGTCAGCCCATTGTTCTGAGAACACTGGCAGCTACTTTGCTTGGTGTGTCTGTCTCCTTTTCTCAGTGAGGAGCTTCTTGAACAGCCACACATCCTTTCAGACCTTCATAGCATTGAGGCGTCTTCTCACAGGGGAAGGATGGATGTGGATGGTATCAGCTCTGAAACAAGAGTGGAGCTTGGTGTTTCTCTGTCTCTCAAGGATGAAAGCTTTAAGTGCTGTTTATCTGATGGGGACAGTTTTGGTGGGTCTTCCGGGTGGTTGGCTTGAACCCCAATTTTGATCGGAGCTTGTGTATTTTCATTTGTCCTTCCTAATGTAAGATAAGCAAGCAGAATAACATAAATTAAGACTGGTCTTTTACTTTTCCACAGTGTTATTTGTTGTGTCATAGTCTTTGTAGATGCCACCCAGGTTAGCATCATGCTAAATGTCCTCCATTTGGTTTTGGCTATAGGCCCAATAGCACCAAATTGACACAGAGAGCTCACGTTCAGGAAACAAAGTGTTGCAGCTTCTTCAGGGGTGTGTGAGAATGAGAGAGATGGAGAATGCATTTGTGTGTGTGTGTGTGGGGGTGTGCGGTCACTGGCACGGAAAAGGAAGGAAAGTGAAGCGGAATGTTGATGGCTTTTGCCGCATTAGTATTCTCCCTACGTCCCTGTCTCTCATAATGAAGACTTCTGCAGTGGCCAGTCAATGGCAACATAACAAACAGCAGACCACATTGGCATAGTAAGCGGAGCAGGGGAAGAATTCTGACCTCACCTCACTGGGGAGCGAGGCAGCTGAGGACAGTCCTATTAATGGAGATGCCAGGAAAGAACTGATTAAGTTTTTGTTGTTGTTGCTGTTGTTGTTGTTCTGATCCAATCAACTCTGCTTCAGGAATTAGACGCGACTTCAGAAACTGCAGCTGCAGCTTGGAACCTCAGGCCGTTGTTGGGAAGTATACTCAAGGATTAAGATTCCAAAAAAACGGATCTTTGGAGCAGTGCCACAGAAGAACCCTTCAGTGGATGGTTCTTCAAGGAACTGTTCTTTGTGAAGGTGAGGGTGAGGAACTTTTGAAGTTCCACATGATGTAAAGATTCAACACCAATGAAACCATACATCCAGACCAAGAGTGGACATAACTTGTTCGAGCTGTTCAAGATCTGCATGCGTTGATGTTTGTGTCATAGTTTAATAAAGGTACAAATTAATAAACATTAATAAAAAATAATCTGCAACTACTGAAAATGCACCCCCCCACCCATCACGAGCATGAATAACAGCTGTGATTCAATTTGGCATGGACTAGACAAGTTTCTGGATGTAGGCCACATCAACGTTCAGACACTCTTGCATCAAAGAATTGTGCAGTCGGGCCAGATTTGGTGGACACCTTCCCTGGCACAATTCCGAGGAGAATTCCCCGTAGACTGGGATTTTAGCCACTGCTGGTAGACCCGTATGACCGTACGCTTCCATACACCTGCAGATTCAATGTCACGCTTCCGGGTCTCTCCGTTCCTTTCGCCCTCCCGGACTCCACTTCCCAAAGGGCTACACTCGTTGACGTAGCATCCACAGGTTCCTGAGCTGAGGTTCCCATTCGCTCTGAGTTCCCATTCACCTGAGTTCTAGTCAGCTGCAGTTAATCACCATTCATATATATATCCCGTGTTTCCATATGTTCATTGCGAAGCTTTGTCTACTTGTTGACAATTCTGAGCGCACTTTCTGGTTTACTGACTTCCTGGTTTTCGACTTCCTTTCGTCTTTCGACTACCCCTTTTGATCTTTCCATCTTCTGTCTTTCTGCTTCTCGACCTCTGCTTGTTCCCTCCGACTATCCCTTCGCCTCGCCCTTTCATCTTGGTAGCTCTCGCTGACTGCTCTTCCCGGTTTTGACCTGTGCCTGTCCCTGACCTCGTTCATAGCCCTACCCTTGCTGCTGCTTTGGTATTGCTGTTTGGCGTTATCGCCTCTGTTGTTAATAAACTGCCCTGGCTATTAGCTCTGCAAGCTCCGGAGTCTTTTTGTCCTGACATTCAACTACTTCCTTCACACTATGGTCTTTGGCACGCCCAAATGCAGTCGCTCCTTTTAGCCAATCATTAACATCTGCTTTGGAGCCATTTTCCACACATGGAACGAGACGTTCACTGCACTGTAGCACCTCTTCTCAATCTATGGATCCCGTCACTCACACCCTGTAGGTATTTATAGCCCCACCATGCTCGTGTAGTGCCATCTGCAGGAGCCTGAAGGTATAAGGTATAAAACTAGGGTCTACAATTGGTTTGACTGTTTTGCTTTATCAATTTCAGCTCCGCTTATATATCCAGGTTATATATCCAAAATCCAGTTATTTTTATTGCCTCTATTTCCTCCTTATTTTGGTCATTCCAATTCCACCCTCTAGCTTGGCCTCGGGATGGGAGGCCCAATTCTTGCATTGTTGAGAACACACTGGTGGACAAAAACACACCAACTGCTGTTTCATGGATTCTGTCTAGCCAATAAGTCTTCAGAATTGTATATGACATAACAAACGATGGGTTAGAAGGCTTCCTCGGTTGCTGCCCTATAGTCTACCCCAAACCAGAGTGCCTCTGTCCCTAAGCCCCAGACATATGAAGACCACAAGAGATCCATTTGCTGAGAAGATCAGGCACCAAATTGCCTGGTGTAATTGAGGGCTTAGAGCACTGAGACTGTGAAGCAACCATACCAATCAAGTACTGAGGGCGTATACCAGGTATCAGTTAATTAAAAAAAACAGAATAAAGAACCAGTGGTGGAAGAACGACAGCAAATGGGTTGCTTTAAGTAGTAAGACTACGGAAGACTCCTGTGGCTCAATGTGAAGTTGGCTGATTCAACTGCTGAATGTGTTATGCTAAATGGACCCAGTGGGTGATCTTAACTAATTCAGATTAACTCGCAGAGGTCTGACCTTCTCTCTCCCGGCACATAATGACCTTGAAAATCTTTATGGCGCTCATTAATTACTATGTCCTATTTAAGCAGATTGTGTGGTACAGATAGATAGATAGACAGATAGATAGGTAGAAAGATAGATAGAAGTGATAGAAGAGTCCTCCTCATGCTGAAAAAACAGGTGTCAATCAAGAAAGTGCTGCCTCTGGTTTAAATTTAGTCAGGCACAGTTCTGACTATCACAATTTTTCCATGCCAAGTGGCAACTCATCTTCATTGACAGTACCTATATTAAGCTCTCACTCTCCGTCTCTGCAGTTCCAGCAGATGGAAAGCGTCTAACGTTGCTAAAGGTGGAGAGATAAATGTTGATTTATCGGTCAGGTGCTTGGTAAACGTGCTTGCCTGCCATGACTTGGCCACCATGCTTCTCAAGTGATGATGAAGGCCTCATGGCAGAGTGTGGGAATTGAGACACTGTCAGAACCTTCACTGTCTTAGCCAGATTCTTCTACTCCCAGAGCCTGGATTTGAAAAAACAGGGTGCTAAACTTTAGGAATGGAGAGAGTGGCATTTTCTGTCACTTTCAATGGAAGATAAAATGTACTGTAAAATACAGTAGTCACCTGTGATTGAAATGCACCTAATAGCACGTAATACCTTCACGAATACCTTCACAGCTGCGATTTGATTTGGCTTGGACTGGACACGTTTCTGGATGAAGGCCACATCAACGTTCAGATACACATAACTAAAACACCCCCAGAACATCACAGGGGGGACTTGTTTTTGTCAGTTAGCTAGCAGTTAGCCAGTAAGGCCAACCAGTTGAAAGCATGAACAGGACAAAACATCCATCATACCATCATCATTACGTGAAAATGATCAGAACCTGGTGTATTAAAAGGGGTCTAATGAATTAGATTAGCATTTAATATGTAAAGTCATTCAGATTTGATTTGACATGTGCCAGTCACCTGAATTATGCAGAACCTCACTAGCAAGGTCACTAGACAATGCCTAACTTCAGAACCCTGTGATCAAGCTGCAGAGTGAAAGCAGTGACGGGAGCAAAAACAGGGAATGGTAGTAAGCTCACCAGACAGAAAATGAGTCCCCTTGCGTGTTTAAGGTGGTAGTAACTTCAGGCTCCTGCAGATGGCGCTGCACAAGGATGATGGGGCCATAAATACCTGCGGGGTGTGAGTGATGGGATTCATAGATGGAGAAGAGGTGGTGCAGTGCAGTGAATGTCTCGTTCCATGTGTGGAAAATGGCTCCAAAGCAGATTGGCTAAAAGGAGTGACTGCATTTGGGCGTGCCAAAGACCATAGTGTGAAGGAAGTAGCTGAATCTGCAGGTGTATGGAAACGTACGGTCATACGGGTCTACCAGCAGTGGCTAAAATCCCAGTCTACAGGGAATTCTCCTCGGAATAGTGCCAGGGAAGGCATCCACCAAATCTGGCCCAACTGCGCAATTGATGCAAGAGTGTCTGAAGATTGATGTGGCCTACATCCAGAAACTTGTTCAGTCCATGCCACATCCAGTCACAGCTGTTATTCGTGCTTGTGGAGGTATTACACGCTATTGGTATGCTTCATTCACAGATGAGGTTATAAATTGACTCAATTACTTTAATTACAAAGCCACACCTACATTTAAGCCACACTTACACCTGGTTGTTCCATGATATCCAAAGGGGTATTGTTCTGGAACTGGCCAAGTCAAGGTATAGGTATTGCAATACCAAGCCCTATATTGGAAAATATATATTGTCATCTGTTACATCAAAAAGAACAGAGCTAAGAAAAGAGTAAGAAGCAAAGACTGGATTGGCATTAAGGCAGAACTGCTTGAAACTTGCATGCCTGTTCTAGTTGTCCAACTACAACTTGTACTGTCAAATTAAAAATCTCTTGCATTAAATATTGAGTGTGATACATTGTTCCAGTCTACCCACAGTTCAGGTCTATGAATAAAACTGCCCATGACAGTCATACAGCACTTTAATTGGGACCAGATTGCTTCCCCGACCTCTGACCTTCTCAAAACAGCAACCGTGTGTCTCTTTTGCTATGGGCTATCCAACACTCCTGTGCATTAAGTATTACATTAGACAGGCCAAGACCATCTCCTCCATGCTAATACGGTGTCTGTCTCAACCTATCATTCCACCGCTCCCAATCCAATCTGTCCAACCAGAACGATGATAAAACAAGACACTTAAAAACGTAGCTGAATGTAATATCTTCATTTCCTTCTCGATCTTCGGCTCATTCTGTCTCTCTCCCTCTAGCTGATTAATGCCATTCATGGCATGAATAAAATTTTTCAATCAGACATCAGTTGAAATCAGGGGACTGGTCATTGTGAACAGCGATGCTCTTTCCACTGTATTTGAACGTGGTTGATATTTTGAAAGCATATAGAAGCACCAGCAGAACTAAAACTACAGTCAGCTATAGGTTTCAAACCACAACCACATCACTCAGTTGCAATGGCACAATCACTGCAAGCCTAAAAAACATAAGCCATTGCAGTCAATTGCTGCTATAGCAACATCCACCAATAACAACCAATAACAGCTTTTAAAAACACCTACTGTTGCAGTCAGTTGCAGCCAGTTGCAGCGTTAGAGACATATACCACTGCAGCCAGCTTTAGAAACATCTACCACCACAGTCCATTTCAGACTTCAGAAATTACTGCAGTCAGATGTATAAACATCTACCATTGCAGTCAATTGTAGCCTCAGAAATGTACCACTGCAGTCAGCTTTAGAAACATCTACCACTGCAGTCGACTTTCTAAACATCCAGCATTGCAGTCAGTGGCAGTTATAGAAATATTTACCATTGCAGTCAATGGCAGCCTTAGAAACATATTCCACTCATGTCAGTTTCAGATTTAGAAACATCCGCCATTGCATGGAATAGCAGCCTTAGAAATATAAACCACTGCAGTGAGTTTCAGTATGCGAAACATCCACCACTGCAGTCTATTTCAACTCTACTATTGCAGTCAATTGCAGCCTTAGAAACATCCACCATTGCATGGAATAGCAGCCTTAGAAATATAAACCACTGCAGTGAGTTTCAGTATGCGAAACATCCACCACTGCAGTCTATTTCAACTCTACTATTGCAGTCAATTGCAGCCTTAGAAATATACCACTGCAGTCAGCTTTAGAAACATCTACCACTGCAATCGACTTTCTAAACATCCAGCATTGCAGTCAGTAATGGTTTCAGTAACATTTACCATTGTAGCCAATGGTGGCTTTAGAAACATCTACTGCTGCAATCAGTGGCAGTTATAGAAGTATTTACCATTGCAGTCAATGGAAACTTATTTCACTCATGTCAGTTTCAGCTTTAGAAACATCTACCACTGCAGTCAGTTTTAGAAACATCCAACACTGCATTCAATAGCAGCCTGGGAAACATATACCACTGCAGTCAGCTGTAGAAATATAAACCACTGCAGTCAATTTCAGTATGGAAAACATCCATGTTTCAGATTTAGAAACATCTACCATTGTAATCAATAGCAGCTTTAAAAAACACCTACCATTGCATTCAATAGCAGCCTGGGAAACATATACCACTGCAGTCAGCTCTAGAAATATAAACCACTGCAGTCAGTTTCAGCATGTGAAACATTCACCACCGCCGATTTATAAACTTATAAAATTGCAGGCCATTTCAGATTTCAGAAATTACTGCAGTCAGATGTATAAACATCTACCATTGCAGTCAATTGCAGCCTTAGAAATGTACCACTGCAGTCAGCTAGAGAAATATATGCCACTGCAATTGCTGTTTTACAAAAATATACCATTGCTGTCAATGATAGCCTTAGAAACATCTGAACATCCACCAGTGTAGTCCGTAATGGTTTTAGAAGATTTCCTACTGTAGGCAACTGCAGCTTTCGAAACATCTGCCATTGCAGTCAGTAGCAGCTTTGGAAACATCAACCGTTGCTGTTAATTTAAGCTTTTGCAACATTCTCCATTGCAGTCAAAGGCAGCCTTAGAAACATACACCATTGTCGTCAATGACAGCCTTTGAAACATCTGAACATCCACCAGTGTGGTCAGCAATAGTAAAATCTTCCACTGTAGCCAAATGCAGCTTCAGAAACATCTGCCATATCAGTCAATAGCAGCTTTGGAAACACCTACCATAGCAGTTAACTGAACTTTGGAAACATTCTTCATTCCAGTCAAAGGGAGCCTTAGAAACATCTGAACACCTTCATCAGTTCAGTCAGTCATGGTTTAAGAAAATCTCTAAAAGCAGCTTCCGAACACCAGCCATTTCAGTCAGAAGCAGCTTTGGAAACATTCTCCATTGCATCCAAAGGCAGCCATGGAAACATATATCTTTGCGTCCAATGTCAACTTCAGAAACATCTACCATTGTTGTCAATGACAGCCTTGGAATCTAAACTTCCACCAGTGTCGTCACTAATGGTGTTAGAAGATGTCCTACTGTAGTCAACTGTAGCTTTAGAAACATCTACCGTTGCAGTCAACAGCAGCTTTAGATACATTCTCCATTGCAGTCAATGGCAGTCTTATAAATATATATCTTTGTATTAGTAGTCAGCTGCAACTTTTAAAACATCTGCCATTGCAATCAGTTGCAGCTTGAGAAATATCTGCCCTTGCAGTCAATGGCACCTTTGGAAACATATTCCGCTGGTGTCAATTTCAGCTTTGGAAACATCTACCACTGCAGTCAGCTTTAGAAACATCCACCACTGCAGTCAATGGCAACCTTGGAAACATACATCCTTCCAGTCAATGTCAGCTTCATAAACATCTACCATTGTTGTCAATGACAGTCTTGGAAACAGCTGAACATCCACCAGTGTAGTCAGTGATGGTTTTAAAAGATCTTCTAATGTAGTTACCTGTGACTTTAGAAACATCTGCCATTGCAGTCAGGAACGGCTTAGGAAAACATCCACCATTGCAGTCAGTAGCAGCTTCACAAACCACAACTACTGCAGTCGTTTGCAGTTTTATCAACCACAGCCATTGCTGTCATTTGCAGTTTAATAAGCCAAAACCACTGCGGTTAATTACAGTTTTAGAAATCCACGACCATTGCAGTCTGACGCAGCTTCATAATCTACAATCACTGCGGGCAAGAAAGCATCACTGACTATCCTTTCCGAACACCATGGAACTAAAATAATAGCAAATGTCAGCATGTGCCTGGCAAAATGCATTTCTCTCTTCCAAACAGTCCTTCACTGGAAGAGAGAGCATGAGGAGAATTACACTGACATCGGCTCATACACCATATGAGACCCGTAACACCCACTAGCAGGCCAGGCCTGGATTAGTTCACGTCCCCAGCTCTGCGTCAGAACATGTGCAGGTCATTACACTCTCATCCTTTCTGAAACAGATGCCAGATTCAATCATTCCCTCTTCTGCCTCACTACCTGCCCCAATATGACTGGCCTGTCCTGGCCTCTCTCTCTGTCTCTCCTCCCTCTCTTTTTTTGTCCCTCATATTCTGCCTCTCTCAACGCTCCACTCCTGCTGATTCTGCAGCCCCGTATTCGAGGGAACACCCATGACATGACTGAGGTGGACAATAGACCAATGCAAAAGGTGCAGAAGGACGTTGGTCACTGCAGCCAAGCGCGCCATTTTGTCCCCTCTCCTACGAGACAGCTTGCGCCATATGTTCCCCCATAGTGTTCCAAAAGGATGCACCACTTGTGCAAAAAAACGGGAGGTTTCAACGGGAGGTTCAAACGGGAGGTTTCAATGCCCCTTGCTGCTCAAAAGTGGAACTTCTGCAGAAGCACATGGAGCACTTTTGCTTTTCTTCACTGCTTTAGCAATACATGGTCTCAGGGGCCAACCGTCTACTCCATGTGTCCCTGCAGGGAACCTGACTGGACAATCCACGGATGAGCTTGAGTCATTGACAACTCCCCACTGTGCCACGGTGTCAGGCAGACGGAAGCTGGCATCTGACCGGCAACACTTTCCCTGACCCCTTCCTCCTGTCAGCAGAACACTCGGCAAGGCTACAAACGAAAGGCCGGATTATGGGTGCAGGGTGGGTGGGGTCCAAGCTCCGGGTCAAGTTTGCCCTTTCAGAGTAATCTGGACCAGCTGCTCCGGCTGAATCCCAGATCGGAAGCATTAACAGGGAGACAGCTAAACTAGCCGCAGATCAGTTTAAAAGGTCAAACGGAGAGGCCACTCCGAATGGTTAAAAAGGATTAGAGAGCCTTTATGTCTTGTGTGCTACTTACCAGGTTCTCTAATCCAATCCCTTGCTATGAATTCTGATCTGACTCTTGCTGACAACAGGTTGTACAAGCATAGTCACAGAAGACTGGGCGTTCCGGATGGACAAATGTAAACACACATACTGCGACAGACAGATGCCCACACCTTGTTATCTGTAATGCATGCATGCTGTTCATACACTATCCATGAAGGTACAGACTAATCACAGCATTAAATATAGAAGTTGCATGCGTCCACAGCTTATTACGTGCACCTAAATGAAGACTGCATACTTGCAAAGCTAACAAACCGAAGATATCTCTTTATATCCTGACCTCTTGCCTGCAAATATCTAGTTCTACACGCGTGTCTCTATGGCGAAATGTGCAATAAGGCACCTCCCTCCTGTGTCTTCGCGCTAGTCGTCATCTCGTCCGCCCTGTCATCATCTCATTTCCCTGGACAGTCGCAGCCGGCTCCCATAAATAAACAAACAAGTCCCAAAAAGCGCACACCGCACGTCAAGCGCTCTCAATTGGGCCGATAAAGGGCATCGCTTCCCATTATGACTGACGTGTTTACTGCCTTGAATATACAAAACCTGATGAAGTGGCGGCTAAGAATAGTGGAAGCGGGCGGCTTTACATGAGCCGTGGCGCTATGTAGAGGTGACCTTGGCGTGCTGTTTGAATGTGAGAGTCTGCAGCCTACAGACTCTACCCATCATCACTTTCTGCCCAGCTTTGGCTGAGAGGAAAGTGGGATCTTTGCAGTACCGTGAGTTGTGCTGCAGGGGTCATTGTTAGGTCCAATCTTGTTCAGCCAGGCTGAGGTGCTTTTGTCTTCTACTGGCCAGGGTTTGGTGAGGAAACACTGAAATAGATGGTATGCAATCCTGTATTTCAGGTCTCCCCTGGAGTTAAAGCAACGAATAATCTTATTATCATTAAAGATGATTGCTGAATATTGTCTGTAATGATAGTATAATAAGTGGTCATTATGATAATTAGTTGCTTTCAGTATCTGTTATATTCATCACAGTCTGTTCACATAGCACATGCTTGCAGAAGGAACCAATCACCCAGTTCCAGAGACAGGACCACAGCATCCGCAACAGCCTGGTAAATATAACATGAGTCTGATAGTAGCCTGTTTGCTTCAGCCCCGTCTCTTATCAGAGCTATAATAATAACCATATGAAATGTCCCAGGGCATAAATCACTTGGGGGTTACCCAAGTTACTGGTAGTGTTATTGGTTCTATATTTTGTTATCAGTTGTAATATAGCTTCTAGAAATCAGTAAAAGAAATACCAACAAATGCTGGTGCATACGTTGCGGTAAGAACCACAATAACACTCCTAATTGGCTTGGTTTTGTCGTAATTGTCTCAAGCATTGACTGGAAACAGGAAGAGCTTTTATGTGGTGTGTTCAGCCTAAGCCTCTAAAAGGGCAATTTATTTGCACCAGTATTTCTCCACCATTGAGCTGGCATTTCATATTAGCACCCCAGCACTAATAAAGCATCTCTCTCCAAGCCAACAATTGTTTTTGCTCATAACTACTATCGGAAAACACTGAGACTCCTGCTGCTCTACATACAGTCCTGTGCAAAAGTCGGAGACGTTAGCGTGGTATTTAAATGCATGTATGTGTATCTCTGTATATGCATCTAAGTATGTATGTATGTATGTATATATATATATATATATATATATATATGTACGTATATTTATGTATATATGTAGTGTATATGTGTATATAGTGTATATGTACGTATGTGTTGATTTATTATTATTATTATTATTATTATTATTATTATTATTATTATTACTATTTCTCCCCTATTACAGATGCCAACTGTCTGTAAAGCACTTTGAGTTGCTGGGCTGGTATGAAAGGTGCTCTATAAATAAACATT
>CM067491.1:30058195-30100356 GCA_034552555.1 Semaprochilodus insignis | reverse complement strand
GTACGCTTCCATACACCTGCAGATTCAGCTACTTCCTTCACACTATGGTCTTTGGCACGCCCAAATGCTCAGTCACTCCTTTTAGCCAATCATTAACATCTGCGTTGGAGCCATTTACCACACATGGAACGAGACATTCACTGCACTGTAGCACCTCTTCCCAATCTATGGATCCCGTCACTCACACCCCGCAGGGTATTTATAGCCCCACCATCTTCGTGCAGCGCATGAGCCTGAAGTTACTACCAAGGTGACTCATTTTTTGAGCTTCCTTACATCTCATAAGTTAATAAACCATTTGATTGTGAGCATTGAAATTAAAGGAGGGTGATGAAGCAGGGTAGGGGTGGGAAGTTGTTTCTACCAGTGTTTAGATCAAACCTACACCCTTGAGTGTTGGATATGGGGAGTCTAGCATTACTGTACTAAGGCCTAATTGCTTAGTGAGTAGAAGTTGTTCACCATCACTGATGTCAATAATGGATAAAAGACACAGTTAGAAAATCCTATAATTGGTGGTCAAATGGTGCTTAAAATGTGACCGTAGCTTTGAAATATTGTAAGCTGTTTTACGGCATGCTGAGAATATTAAAGCATTTTCCTGTATAAAAATGATGAAGCCACTATGATTGCTACTATGATTAGGCTATAATTTTACAAAAGCCTCATAGGAATCCATTGTTTTTGGACTTGCTCAGGAACACCTGAGGTGATATTTTTATAGCCATAACAGTGACTTTTATAGTGGTCAGAAAACCAAACTGGGTGTTTAAATTGGGATTAGGTTTGGCAACAGGGTCCTTTTAGCCCTAAAAGAACACTGATTCTTGACCTGGTTTAGTCGTTAGCCGTTTAGGCTTCATAGAACCTTCAGGTGCTATTCAAGGAACCAGCCTACACCAGTTTATATTGGAACCAAGGAACGTCAAAGGATGTGCCATCAACAGAGGGCCCTGCACAGTGGTAGTACTCAGTACTACCACGATGGTGGAGCGTATAGATTATCTCAGAGCGTTTGTGCTGTTGTGCTCCAGATGTTTGTTCATATCCAGAAAGCAAGAACGGATTAACTACTGGTGATAAGAAGACGTAGAAGAGTTTCCTCAGCAGACCACTGAGTGTCACCATTCTGCCTTCTCTCCTAAACAAATCACTGAATCTCTTCAGAGATGGGCTTAACAGCAGTCGATTGAGCGAATCTGATGTACCTTGGAAAGAAAAGACTTGAAAGAGCCTACGCTTCATTGTGACTGGTAATTGCTTAGCTTGGTAACACCACTTGCTACAGAGGCTTACTCGACAGATGGACAGGGACTGGATCTGGGTGGGACATTTTTCTGGCAACCAAACAACAAGAGCCATGATGCCCAATGAGATTCTAGTAGTTCCAAAGTTAAAACTACCCATCACTATGTGCTTAGATGTCCTCAACAACTGTGACGCCCATAGATGTCGTCATGGTTTGTGCTGAAAAACCGACTGTCTTTGGTTCCAACTGAGAACAAACTGCAATGGATCCCATTCCACATTGTTGGAAAGGTGCTATTAGTGGATAACTTGTTGGAAGCACCACAATGTATGTCTGGTAGATCAAGTTTTTAGCATAAACCCACTGCTAAAGTTCACAAGTACATCTTTGTCAAGGGGGTCTCTCGCTTCCAGAGAGACAACACATGGACTCTCCAATCTGGAATCAACTTAGTTGTAGCTCCTCCCCGTCTCCAGCCTTTCCTTATCAGTCACACCCACAGCTAGTTTATACATCCCTTTACAAACTGTATATATCACTCACTTTCTGGCTGCTGGGCTGCAAGTTCTTTTTGTTTGTGTTTGTGTTGGTGTTTTGTAACTCCAAGCTGTACTTTTCATTTCTTAGACAGCGGCTTACTTAGTTACTATCTCAGATCTGTCCGTTGCTCATGTCTTCCAGCTTATGCCTGTGTTTAACTGAAGTGCCTCTTTGTTGACTGCTGTGGTCAACTGTGACAATGACTCCTGGAAGTTCCCAATAACCAAAGCTCTGCACATGCATCCTGTCTCTCAAGCCCACCTCTTACAGTCTTGTCTGTAATTCAGCAACCTTAAACAAAGACACTGAATCTCTTCAGAGGTGGGCTTAACAGCAGTCGATTGAGCGAATCTGATGTACCTTGGAAGGAAAGGCTCAAGAAAGCCTATGCTTCATTGTGACTGCTGATTGCATTTTTCTGGCAAGCCAACAATAAGCCATGATGCCCAATAAGATTCTAGTAGTTCCAAAATGAAAGCTACCGATCACTTGATGCAAGTGCACAACAGCACAACAACATCTTGGATCGGTCCCGGAAAGTCTCCCTCCGCAGTGGTCTCTGTCATTTGTACTGAAGTGGAGAGTTTCTAGCTCTCAGCAGAACAGGGCAACTGTGAAACTGGGAGGCATGGTAACTGCAAACCGGCCGAGACATCTCTTTCCAGGAGAGCTCGAGCTGCATCTCGGAGCTCATCAGACCGACCTGTCACGGCTGACAGCAGAAACAAGACAGCTGGCTCGTTTTTTCTAAAGGCCAAAGCGTAGCCTGATTCACATGCCCCCTCCACCCCCCCAACCCCCAAGTGACTTGCCCAGATATAAGAGAAAAACAGACTTATACCCACACAGGTAGGAAACAGCGAGGAGAAGCAAGCAGCAAGAAGCACTCAGAAGCAAACAGTGGTCCGTTTATCCGTGTCGAGCCAATGTGTAAGACTAGAGGGTCTGTCCTCTCTACAGTATTCGTCTTTCAAAGTTACAACCAATAAATCTGGCCTCAACTTGAGCCTTAACCATGCTTAACTGTTCATTCTCGCCTCTACCAATTCCTATTTATTTACAGACCTCTTTGTGAGTGTCATGTTTAACATGATATCTTGGGCTGGAGGTTAGGGAACCAGCCTTGTGACTGGAGGGTCACCGGTTCAATTCCCTGAACCGACAGGACACGACTGAAGCATCCTTGAGCAAGGCACCTAACCACAAACTGCTCCCTGGGCACTGTGGATAGGGCTGTCCACTGCTCCAGGCATGTATGCTAACTGCCCCCTAGTGTGTGTTCACTAGTGTGCGTATGTATGTGGGTGTTTTACTTCACAGATGGGTTAAATGCAGTAGATAAATTCCTCTGTGTCCAAGCACAACTGGCTAATGGTTCTACAGTCTAATTCTAATTCACGAAAAAGTAATGCAAATGAATGCGAACTGAATACGCATGGACTTCTGATAAAAGCATCTTCTAAAAGCTAGAGGTACAGTATCATCCCACTCATTTAACCCAGATCAAAGTAATTAGCAAGCCCTCTAACTGGATTGGCTCATATTTTATTGCTGAGGCTCCATCTTGTAATCAACCAATAAAGCATGGAGAAACGCTGATTACGCCTCCCTTGGATGATGCCCCTCAAATCACCCTCTGTCTTTTCATCCTCAACACATAAGGTAAAAGAAAAAAAGCAGCTGTCGCCACCACCATCTCATTTCCAAACCACAATCAGTAGAGACTCCAGCAGCCGGAGAAGTGGCGAACTAAAATTATCCCTTCCAAAAATACGGTTGACCGAAAGCGTGACATATCCATATCCATATGCATGAGAGCAGCACTTTTTCATTCTGACAGCAGCGGCTGGTGTGCAGCCAGGATGAAGGCTCTGTCTGGCTGATGTTAGAACGGCATTGGGACACTGGTCAGATGGAGCTCCATAAGAGTTTTATGGGGTGCTAAGTGATGTGCAGTCTGAATGCAGTGTGGGGAAAAGATAGCAGCCAAGCTCATACACAGATCCAGACTGTGGTAGGTTCAAAAGGGTCCGGATTACAGCTATTTGTAGGGTACTGATAGTGGGACATATTTGGGTTTAGACTAATGGACAAGCAGCTTATGTGGGTATATGTGGTCACCTTTCCTGAAACTACACTCTCAGAAATTCAGATTTCAACAGGCTGTCACTGATGTGGTACCTCTCAAATCACTGGTGTGGTACCGTTCGGAGGGTCATGCACTGTGCTAACAATAGACTCACAGGGCCATTCCTGTTCTCATAACAGGAATATATGCAGGATGGTAGGAAAATATGTCACTAATGAGGATACAGCGCTCTGAAACCTGCCCCCAAATACCTCTACTATGTTTTAGCACCTGGAGTACAACTGAAAAACAGCACAAGCAAAAAGCGCAAGCTAGCAAAACACTCCCTTGAGGTAATTGGGGGACTGTTCAGCCATGGTGAGGTATGTCACATCCATGGGCTAAAGGCAGGTTTGTTATCCATCAGACAATGTTGATAAGCATTGCCCGGGGGCGTGGGTCCCAGACATTCTTGATTCATCTTGACAAGGCCAAGCTAAGAAATGCTTCCACATGACACCACATTCGCTATTAAACTGCAAGAGCAAGAGCACAGACCTGGTGGATGAAGACCTGGGCTCCACGAGGACTGAGCAGAAGAATGGCTCGTCTCAGCGTATCCCTGTAGCGGTTCAGCTCCTCTGTGCGCATGCTGGTGAACAGGCTGGAGAAGACCCCGCTGATGTTCCTGTCCACCCTTTGTAGAGAAACGTCCAGACCTTGCCTGGATGTCTGGTCCAAAAAGCCCTGCAGTCCACGGATATCTGAAAGGCACAATGATTAGACCAGGTTAGGGAAAGTTAGGTTCAGTTCCACTACATCGACAGCAGCAGATAAAAGGCTAATGGACTGTATTAACAGTATGTGAAAGTAGTGGTACATGGTGCCTCCCTATAGAGGTGCTGCCTTGACAAGTGTTGACGCCATAAGATCATGCAGGAGCTTATCTCACTTTCTTCAGAGGCACCTTGAGAACCTTCCATTAGCAGTCTCATGCACAATGACTCCCTGGTGCAGTTCAGGTAATTACGGGCAGCGTGCGCCTCACTCTGGGCAGTGAACCACCTGCCACGGAAGGTGAAGGGGGACTGTGGGTAAATCTGCGCCGTCCCTGTTGTGTTTCTGAAAGCCTGTAGCTCGCTAGTGTCGCACGCAGCGAGCTCCCTGCCACAGGCTTTAATGACTCTCATCCGCAGCCTGCCTCGATTTAACAGGTATGAGCGATAATTTGTGTGGATGAGTCAAAGTGCCGCATCACTCGCAGACTGAGCCAGATCTGGCCTTCGCAACAAGCCGTGACTTCAAACACAACAGCGGAAGCTTCTAGCGAGGCAGGGTTCTTTCAGGCAGCTGCAGACTATGGCGAATCATAATTAGGAGTGATAGTCAGGCGGTTGAGTCCACACTCCGAGAACGGTTTAAGAGTTCTTCAATTCCTTCTTCCTGGGCACTGTTCCTGTCTATTAACCATGGCAGACACCGTGTAAAAAAACTGTTCCTGTCTGCTGAATCCACCTGTTTTTTAACCTTCCCTACTACTTAGTGTCACTCCTCTGTCTTTGGAGGCGGGGTGGGGGTGGGGGGGCAAGAAAGGAAATCAGGCTCCACGCAGAATAAATGGAGTGTCCCTATAAAAGGCAGCAGTTTAAAACACTCGAAGAAGTTTCGTGAGAACTGGAGACCAATTACCGGGCATGCTAATAAGACTGCAGTGTAGCATACATCACTTAAACATGCATAGATACTGTTCGACAGTTCAGTGCTATTCAGTGCTATGTAGTTGGGCAGCTGGGGAGTCTCTAACTGATGACTGTTAGCTGAATGCTAATATTGATCATACGATTTTGCAGCTTCCTGGGTTTGCACGTCTCCTTTTTCTAAGGTCTTTAGAGGAACCACCTCATTCGACCGCCAGTCAGTTCCGGCTGTGCCCGCAAGCTGAAGAATAATTCTGGCCCACTCTTGCCTGCAAAACCTGGAACCAATTTCGCTTACACTCACCCACTTCAACCATACACCCACTTCAACCATACACCATGCCAACCTGTACCTGCCTGCTTCGGGCTACGCATGTGGACCTCACCAACTCCCACATGTGTGCTGTAATCCGCTCGCCCCTGCGCAAATCCCAGATCATGGCGACGCAGCCTCCAGGCTCATCGCACTTTCGCAAACATTTCCATGTTGCACAATAGAAGTAAATTTATTTTGTATTTTTAGGCTGAACGAAAACAAAATGAGAGTGCCACCTGCAAATTGTTTGGCACATCATGTGGGACCCACAGGTGAACCCGCCTTATGCAGACCCCTACAGTGGTGTTTCGCTTTCACACAAGCCCCAGTTGAACAAATGAGACAAAAATATTAAACTTGGTTATTTATTTATTGAGAAAAATTAGCCAATATTGCATATCTGTGAGGGGCAAAAGTATGTGAACCTCCAGGAAGGCCCTTGTCCCATCTCTGAAACATGGTGGTGGTAGTATCATGGTTTGGCCTGTTTTGCTGCATCTGGGCCAGTGAAATCTGAATCATTCCTTTGAATTCTAATGGCAATTGTCAGGACATTTGTCCATGAGCTGAATCTCAGGAGAACGTGAGTGATACAACAAGACAATGATCCAGTGCACATGTCGTTCTGCCAAATATTGGTTATTAAAGACTAATAAAGTTAATGCTTTAGAATGGCCAAGTCAAAGTCCAGACCTTAATCCAAAAGAAACGTTGTTGAATGACCTGAAGCAAGCAATTCATGCGAGGAAACCCACCAACATCCTAGAGTTGGAGCTGTTCTATATGGAGAAACGGGCTAAATTTCCTTCAAGCCCATGTGCAGGACTGTATGGGGGTCACACCAGATACCAAAAGCAAAGATTTGTATACTTCTGAATTCCCATTTGCATTCTGCAGTCTACCTGCAGTCTGCCTAGATGTCCCAGTCCCATATTTGCACAAGGTCTGCAAAAGGAATTCTGACTCCACAAGCACTCTACATATGGCCTACATTTCCAGAGTTGAAATGACAAAGGCATTGTGTTATCACAGTGAATTGAGTGTTTAGATGCCGCTCAAAGCCTTCTTATGTGTGTAGTACCGGATGACTCACCATGACTTCACCATGACCGTCTGCTGTTTGAATGAAGCTACGCCAGTGTACTGCCGCTGTTGCACTGTATAACCAATGGACTGGCAGCTACAAATCCACTGTGTGTAACACTTACATCATTGCTTGTTTGAGGCACAGGACTGCAATTTGAATGGTTTACACCTCTAACATTTGAACGCATGGAGTCCAAGATGCAGATTATGTAAAACTATCCTAACGGGTTTGTTGGCCCACTGCTCCCTGCTTCAAAAAGAACTGGCTAGTGAGCAAAACTTTGGGTCGGGCTCCGAGATGCGCGGTATGCTTCACCCCGCTGAGTTTCTCCGGGTTGTGCCAGCGGCAGCAAAGCAAGTGGTCCTGGTGGGCTAGCATGAAGCTTCCAGGCTTCAGCAACAGATGCTCAGGTCCCAGTGAAATGTAACTGCGGCGCTTAAGGGAGAGATCATAACAAGAGATAATCAAAGAGGAATAGAGGAGCAAATCCCATCAAACAAGCCCAATCTCAAACCAGATATCCTGCCAGGAGTGGAAGGAGGGATTAGTGGAGGAAAAACACAAAGTGGTGATCCCTTGCCTGATGCGCTTGGCTTCTGTTCTGGGCTTAGTGTCTCTTTTATTTCTTTCTTTCTTCCTGGTGTTGTATCTTAGATGTTTTGTTTTTTCCCCTCTGTCTCTTGCTACTCTCAAGGCGATGTGAGTCATTATGGCCACAGTCACTCATTCTCTCTCTCTCTCTCTCCCTTGCTCTATCTGTCCCCCTGTACGCCCCCCCCCCACTCACCTTTCACTGCTACTCTCTTTCTGTCCTCAGTGAGAGAGGGAGGATGAGATCGAGATTGACGGGGCAAATATGGGTTTGTGTGAGAGCCTGGTTGACAGAACGCCAGACGCAAAGCGAAACAGCAGCAGAGCCAGAAACCCAGGTGAGGTACACATGACGCATACTGATCCCCCGGTCTCTCCATTTCCCTAACACTCAATTCCAGCAGCTTGGGAATTAAGATGGCTCCTGTTTGACATGTGACAAGCATGCACAGCTCTCACTCCAGGACACCTGCACTGCCTTTAAATGAACCTCCACTACTGCTGTGGTCGAGACCATTAGAAGAGAAACTGAGTCAGGACCGAGACTTGAGCTGTAAAGTATTAAACTCACCACCTTTCCATGAAGACTAAATCCTATTAGCTAGTTGAAATTAGCATTATCATAGAAGTGGGAATCAGACACTTGCTAAGGGATCCTTACAAAGGTTCTACATTAAGGTCTTCCATACAATGACATACCCCAGATAGCAATCGGATGTGGGCCACTAGATATGGCACTGCTGGCCCACTGTCAGGACTGGCTATAGGTATGTGAGCCAAAGGTGGCCCACATATGTGCATAACATGAATTTGGCCCACCTGTCCCAAAACAGATCTGGAACACTTCTGGCACAGATACAGCAGTGCTGCCTACTGGCGAATTGCAAGTGAGACAAAAATGGCCCACATGTTCCAAAACAGATCTGGATCACGTCTGGCAGAGACACAGCAGTGCTGCCTACTGGCGAACTGCAAGTGAGACAAAAGTGGCCCACATGTTCCAAAACAGATCTGGTCCAATTATGCTAGAGTTGCCTAAGGCATGGCCCTAATCTGGTACACATGTGCCCTACATCTTGCAACCAGAGGTGGTCCATCCAAGTGCCATCAATCGGTGTGGTAAATGGGCAAGATGAAAATAGGGAATGTGGGCCAGATTTGGGTCAGAGCAATTTTCCTAGCTGGGGATTATATCCCCAAATATTTGTAGACACCTGCTCAGTCATTAGTCAAGGGTATTAACTGGGGTTTTCCCTGCTTTACTGAGGTAAGAGCCTCTGCTCTTGTGAGAAGACTTCCTCTAGATTATGGAACACTGCTGTGAGGATTTGGCGAGGTCAGGTATTGATTTTGAGTGATTAGTTCTGGAGAACAGTTGCCACTCCACCTTAACCCAGTTCATACTGGATGGAGCCTCTTTACTCAAGAGAATGCAGTACCACTACTTTACAGCCCAATTGCTGTTGGGGGGTTTAGGTTTATGTGTGGCTGCTTAGAAGCATCCCATTCCCAAATGTTAAGCAATCCTGCTAAACAAAGAAAAACGCTTGGCTGGTCACCATCAAAACCATCAAGGCCCTAGAATAACAGAGGTATCGGGAAACTCTCACACATTTGTGGATGTGAATGGCATTTTAAGTTATGAAGCCCAAAATACACACCAGTGGGAGAAAATCTCTCCCACAGAAACCAGTTTTTCCAGCTGCCTGAAACACATCATTGGAATTCCAGCCCTTTTACTTTGTAACAAAGTGACATCATCTTGTAACACAATCCTTATTCCCCGCCTATCTGCAGCAAACATGGCATGACTTTGCACGCTGCACAGCAACTACAAGAGGCTGGAAATATAAGGGTCAGTATAGAAGGGTCTGTCTGCAGACCGCAAGACAGGGTCAGAATGTGTAGCGGGTGAACAGCTCTGGCTTGACCAAAACTGACCAATCAGACCACACTGGACTCATCAGGAGGGTTTCGAACAGAGGGTGAATACAGGTGTACAATATGGGAAGAACTTTGTGTTGTAGGAAAACTGAAGCATGTAAATCTATCCTAGTATAAAATCCATAAAACTGAAATTCCAGATTCCTGAAGCCTAAAACTGCAATTCCAAAGACTCCTCCAAACAACAGAATGGGAGCTCTGACATGCAAAAGTCACTATGCTCTTCCCAGATCGACAACCTCCTGGATGAGTTCACATGAAAAGACGCCCTGCTGACGGGGAGGACATTTCCTGTAGTTCCTTGCCAGCGGCAGAACGCTGTGGATCTGCTGGCAGCCAAGCAGCATGCTAAACTTGGGGCTGGTGAAAGAGAAGGGCTGCAAGCCAGCGGAGGAAGGTTGGGAGGGGGGTGGTATCAATCAGAGAGCGGGAGGCGTTCACTCTCCTCTCTCTCTCTACTCTGGGGACGCTGTGGGCTTGAATGCCGGAGGCCCTGAGTTCCTCCGTCTCTATATTTCATAAACGAGCCTGCATGTCATGCTGTTCGCTGGATAAACAGGCAGCGCCATCGTATAGAACACTAGGTGCTTGGTAATTACCTCCATTAACTACCAGCCCTTGCTCACGATGGAAGCTGAGGACGGTCCAGCGACGTCTTCGCAAGGAAATCTTTGTTTTTATTTGAAGCCAGCAATCAGTCCAGCTGAAGTCTTACTCGGGACGTGAGCAAGTGGTTGTTTATGGCCTATTGATGTGCAGCGATTGCACTCAGGCAAATGAGAATGAATAGAAAAGTAGAACGCATTAAAGGCGACCTGAGATCTGCCAGCTATACTGCAGCAATGCATTAGAAATTCCAGGAGGGACCGTCTGGCTGACAGCTAATTTCACCGCGCTCCCGACAAAAGACGGTGTTTTAATTACAATCGCTGACTTGCAAACGCAAACACTCATGTAGGTTACAAAGTTTATTTCTATTTGAAGCAACCGAGCCCCAAATTATTATTCCATTCATGAGCTGTCAAGCCTGGAATTTATTAGCTTTTTCCGGAACTGTAATGGTTTTATAATACTTGTCGTTCAACCTGAAGTTGTTCGGGTGGCGACGGTGGAGGACTGCAGCCGGCATCTGTGAAATCGTCTCAGAAATAACAGACCATGAGAAAGGGACACTCTATGGATCTCTTGACATTAGCATAGGCTTTCAGACATTCTAATCAGGGCTGTTTCCTGCTACAAGGGGTTTAAGTAGTGGCGTAGGGCAGTGTTTCTCAACCCTGGTCCTGCAGGCACCCTTCCCTGTGCATTGTAGAGCTTTCCCAGCTCCCAATACACCTGATTCAATTCATCAGCTCATGAACAAGCCCTTTCAGAGCTGCTGGAGGCGGGGGGGTTGCAGGGCTGGGTGCTTTCACGACCAGCATTGAGGAACCAGCATTGAGGAACACTGGCGTAGGGCAAGGACTCTTTCCATTGGTTGATAGGCATCATTAAATGGTTTTGCTTTTCGATAGGGCTGCCCACCGTTCCGGGAAAGTGTGCTCACTGCCCCCCAAGTGTGCATGTTCACTAGTGTGTGTGTTCCACTGGGTATAAACTACGGCATGAAGTAATGAATGGTCCGTCCAGCTTTACTGGATCCCTACAGTCATACATGTTTGGGCCACCGGAGCCAGAATCCAATTCAGAGCCTGAATCCATTTACTGCCTGAATGTACTCAGGGCAGGTCCCCAAACTCTAATCCACAGCCATGCTGACCTGCACTCCTCTATGTGTTGTTTATTCATCCCTTGTTCCTCCCATAGACACCTATTCATTTTTGGCAACACCTTAGCAAATGGCTAGTAACAAGCTGAAGCTGTGCAATCACTCTGCATCAATCTTCTTCAGGAAATGCACTATTCTAGTGTCACTTATCATCTTTCCCCAGTGATGAAACATTTACTGTCTTTCGTTCTTCATGCAAAATAGTGTGATTGAGATGCCCCCAGGTTGGATGTTGCTCACGACCCCCAAAAGTCCCGAATGGCTCTATGAACTCCCACTGGAATGAACTCCCACTGGGCGTTCGAACAGCAGAGTCTCTCGCGGTCTTCAAACGCAGGCTAAAGACCCATCTCTTCATAATGCACTTAAGTGAGTAAGCACTTGTAGAGGTGTAAGTTGTGTATGTACTTGTGTTGTGTTGCACTTATATTGCACTTATAATGACCTTTTCTTTTCTTTTCTATAGGTGTGAGCACTGGGCTGGGGTTGCCAGGTAGTGCTCTTTTTGCTCTATATATGTATGTATTGATCTATCTAGGTATCGGCACTGGCCCCCTGTTCGGGCAGTGTCTGAGCTCAGGGTGAGTTTTAGGCTCTGAACTTCCTGTACTAGCTGGAATATTATCCAACGGAACACTAAGCACGGTTGTAAGTCGCTCTGGATAAGATGTAAATGTAAAATGTGCTTACGTAGAAAGCCAGCATTGACATAAGCAGTATTTATAGACTAGTTACGTATGCCGGTGCGAGAGACTGATGAGCGAACCGTCTCTAAATGTCTAGCATCTGAGGGATGAGGAGGGCTGCTGTGAATGAGAAGGTTCCAGTGAGTTCAGTGCTCTCTGTGCCGTCTGTGCCTCCTAATCTGGAGCGGTGTAGCACGGGGCGTTTCTGAAACAGAAATACATAGTCCTGGGATGGACAATCTGTCAGGACCATCTGCCCTGAAGAGGGATGAGTCTGAGGCACTCGTGTACTCATGGTGTGATGTCATCTGTCTGTCTGCAGTGCGGTTTGGTTTGTGGGACTGGCAGGAGCGAATGAAAGTCAAGCTGTGAGACTCTGGAGTTAGTGGGACTTGGGGGGTGGTGGGGGGGGGGGGGGGCGTGGCATGGGATACAAAAGGATGGCCCAAACCCTGGGGCATAGAGGTTTTCTGAGAGTTAGAGGGTCCCTTCAAAGTAGGGGTCAGGCGGAGGGTTATCCAAACTCTGAGACGTTACGTAGGGGGCAGGAGGTCCAGATCTCCTTGAAGATGCTTCAGGATAATGTCTTTTGTAAAGAGAGATGTACATGTGAAAACATACTGAACTGGCCATTGGGACTAGATGAAGCCGACCCCAGGCTCAGATCTGCTGACCAAATGATGGGGTTTGAATCTTGCCATACTCTAAAAAGTTCTAAAATCTTTGATCTGGACAATCAAACTCCTGTGATGTATTCCCATAGAAGCATTCTGGGGTCCATTGATCCATTTATTAGCAACCCGATTGTATTGATCAATGCATTTGTATGAAGTTGACCAAGATTCTATTCTTTCCCCAGATAAGACACCGCAGATCATTGCTTTTATGGTACTAGAAAGATTACCAGGACTCCGGTGGTTCCCACAGGGTCCCCTATTGAGAATTCCCAACTAGTATGACATACCTTCTAGAAGTCATTTAAAAGTCGGCAAATGTCACGGGAGTCATGTCTGGTTTAACGCAATGCAGCACCATGCAAAATTCCACTGTAACAGCAGCTGCCTGCCCTGAACCCAACAGATTCCGAAGAAGAAGGTGAGGGTTTATTTCCCTGCTATGCCAGATTAGACTGTTGTTCCCTAAGCAGTGTGACCGGCCCCAGCCAAGCATCCCGGAGCGTTCGGTGAACTTCTTTCCATGTCTTCCTCCCCACATTTTCATGTAGCCTCTGCTAACCTGCATTCTCTCTGACTGGCATCCGGCCACAGATAATAGGATTAGGGAGGATTTCGATAGCTGCTCTCTGGGCATTCCAGGTTACGTCACGTCCGTGAGAATCCGAGCTTCCTTTTTTCTGTTGAGAGGAAGATCTAACGATTCCTAAGGCAGGCCGGCTGAGGAAGGTCCCAAATGGACCCTGGCCCTATTTGAACCAAGTTGCTTATGGTAAAACGAGCGCATTGCCGTATCTGTGCGATTGAACTCAAGTGTGGTGGAAGTGCAGTCTAAATGACTTGACAGGCTGAAAGATGGCAGATTTGCAGTTAAATCATCAATAATAAGAAGAAAATTGAAACTAACAATAATAATACTCGTTTCTTTCCACACTGAATTGGATGCTCTTATATTGTTCCGTAAGTACCCCCATAAAATACAGAACGTAGCTTCTTCTGAACAGCAGAAGCTCATATACTGCAATATTATCACACAAGCAGTTTAAGCTTTGTCAGTCAGCGTTCGGGACTCAGACACAGCCTCAATCTTTAAGTCCAGGCTTAAAACCAACCTTCAGTCGAGCATTTGGCGATTCATTTTTCTGCTAGATAAAAGGCGCAGCTCTAGGGGTCCACTGACAGGGAGTGTTTTGGTAAGCTGGGAATGCTGGTGCTGTCGTCCCGCTGCTCTTCATGTTAACTCAGGTTTGTTGACGGTGGAGCAGAGGGGCGCTGACTTCTCAGGGAGCCCTCATGTCTTTGTTACCTTCTGGCTCTCCCTTTTAGTTCTGCTGTAATAGCCAGGCCTGCAAGAGTCACTGCTGCACTCTGTTAACACCATATAGTGTGTTCAGATCTTCTGTCAGAGCTAACAGTCTGTATGTTCTCTTTGCCTGAGCTGAACTGCTGCCCATCCTGTGTGGTCTGATGCTGTTACTACATCTGCTCTGACTGGGTGCCACTGCTTGCCTTTAACCAGGCTGTCCTGCACTGTGGAAGCTTGGCCTGCATCCTACTGACCCATCCGATGATCCAGTTATTTAATTACAGACTAATCAGACATTTATTTCTCTACCTTACAAACACTGAACGCTCCTTTCCTTTGCTTGTGTAGTTATCTGGTGTTGACCCGAGGAGGATGGGTTCCTCTTTTGAGTCTTGGTTCCTCTTGAGGTTTCTTCTTTTTGAACTGAGGGAGTTTTTCCTTGCCTCTGTCGCTCTTGGCTGGCTGACTGGGGGCTTGGACACCAGTTTCTTTGAAAAGCTGCTTTGTGACAACATCTGTTGTAAAAGGCGCTATATAAATAAATGTTGACTTGACAAGCAGTTTAAGCTTTGGCCAGTAGGGGGAGCACTGCACTTTTTACATTTGGCTTATGAATCTCCTAAATGTTTTTGTTTTATTGGCTCACTAACTAAGTATCTGCATGAATTTAGGGAGTGTGCTTTATGCAATTGGTTATTTACATGAGGCGTGCCAATGCAAATGATATGTAAATAAGGGTGACATCCACTTTACTTGAAGGGTGTCTGCATATCACATTCATAACATCTTACATAAACACTTAATAAAGTATTAATTAACATTTGAATCAAAATTCATAAAGTATACAAGTTTTACATGATATTAGTATGGAGTCTGTCATGTTAGCGACAGAGTTATTATTTCAAAATCTTTATTTATTATTTTGGAAAAACTGTATTTCCCACGACTATAATTCTGTTCTGGACAGGCAAAACACAAAAAGATCTAATAATGTAATTTACTGGCAGACATTTTGTTTTTCAAAATAAAAGTCTCCATTCATTATTATCAAATTGTAAATACCAAATTTCTGAAAAATAAAATTACCTGGCTATACCAAAGATTTATTTATTTATTTATTTATTTATTTATGCTGTTTAAAACATTAATGCATATGTTATTAAGTGTTTATGTAATGTGTTATGAATGTGTAATTACACACCTGTTTTCATGCCCTGAATCTGATTCCTCACTCCACAAATCACTGATTGTTTTGTGGTCACAGGACAGTTTCCTGACTCAGAGGCGTAGTGGTCTGTACGTCAGTCAGTGCGAAGTCTGGCGGGCCATTGCGTCAGATTCACCCTCTGCACTCTGGCAACATCGGAACGACAAAAAAAGCAATCTCTCTCCTTCTCTCTCTCGCTCTCTCGGCTTGCGACACAATGCCCTTTAAAAGTGGACAATGGCATTCTGTTGGCATGGCGTTTGCTGCTCTGCAGCGCCGCAGCTGTTTACTGTTTAAGATGCAGCGCTGCACCACCTTGCCTTCCCTCGCCTCGCTGAGGAGCAGTCTCCAGAAGAGCCCCGACTCTGGCACGCGCTCTGCAAACCCGGCCTTAAATGGCACGATCAGAAAATGTCACAAGTTGACATATGGAAGTGGTGCTTTGCTTTCTCTTAATCAGTCTCCAAACACATACGGTAAGCCTTGTAGTAGATGCAATATAATCTGAAATGTCAAAGTAGCGTCAAACTAGCCGCATTTGCCTTTGACTGTAAACAGCGGTTGTTATATATACTGATTCATTGAATGTCACAAAGACTCTTACAGTAGCGCACGTCAGTCACACAAACACTCCACGTCTGATTACACTCCCGTGGATGATTATGAAGCTGAGCGGCATGATTGAGATGTGGCTCGACGGTGATGGCACTGCTGGAAGCCATTAGCCGGGTGTCTCATAAGGGAGTTCCGCGCAGGTGGTAGTGGTTGTGCTGCTACTATGGGCAGCCATCAACGACGAGGAGGATGGAGTATCTGCCTTTCTGGAAAGATCTTTACCCACTTGGCAGAGCATCATAATCCCAATTCACTCAGTCCCCGGAGCTCCCTGTGCAGAACAGAAGTGAGCAATACAAGGCCTTTTCTCTTGAATAGGACTGAGTACAGCCAAAATCGCTCATAATGCCTTCCTTATTTTCCCCCATTCACTGCAACAACAGCACAGGCAAACACAAGCAGCACAGCGAAAAGGTTTCAGCTGACACTTTACCAAGACTGATGTCATAACACGCAGAGATGTGTGAAGTGTTGTGTAGTGCAGCTCTTGTGCTGTTGCAACACAAGCAGGTAATATTCTTCACCATTCATTTCTACTACTATTTGTTTTTTAACCAAAAAGGATGTCAAGGAATCAACGACAGGAATGAAACTTGGTGGGTAGGTTTGACATCGTGAGACATGCCAATGATTCAAGTTTCACACTCGGCTGCACATATGACGTAAACAAGGACGACCTTATCGCACACAGACCATTACGACGACTGCCCTTAACACCATGTCAACGTTGCCAAAGACTGCAAGAATGGCAGCAGATCATCTTCAGTGACGAGTCCCGCTTTTGTCCTAGTGGAGACGACCAATGATTTGTTGTCATGCATCTCACGTCCAGAAGGCTCGAAGGCCGGAACCAGAAGAGTTTAACGCCTCTGAACGGTGGCAGTAACAGGAACCAGACATCTGAGGAGTTCAACGCCTCTGAACGGTGGCAGTAACAGGAACCAGACGTCTGAGGAGTTTAACGCCTCTGAAGGGTGGCAGTAACAGGAACCAGACGTCTGAGGAGTTCAACGCCTCTGAACGGTGGCAGTAACGGGAACCAGACATCTGAGGAGTTTAACGCCTCTGAAGGGAGGCAGTAACGGGAACCAGACGTCTGAGGAGTTTAACGCCTCTGAAGGGCGGCAGTAACGGGAACCAGACGTCTGAGGAGTTTAACGCTTCTGAATGGTGGCAGTAACAGGAACCAGACGTCTGAGGAGTTCAACGCCTCTGAATGGTGGCAGTAACAGGAACCAGACGTCTGAGGAGTTTAACCCCTCTGAATGGTGGCAGTAACAGGAACCAGACGTCTGAGGAGTTTAACGCCTCTGAATGGTGGCAGTAACGGGAACCAGACGCCTGAGGAGTTTAACGCCTCTAAACAGTGGCAGTAACAGGAACCAGACGTCTGAGGAGTTTAACCCCTTTGAACACCAGCGGCAACAGGAACCAGACGTCTGAGGAGTTTAACGCCTCTGAACAGTGGCAGTAACAGGAACCAGACGTCTGAGGAGTTTAACGCCTCTGAACAGTGGCAGTAACAGGAACCAGACGTCTGAGGAGTTTAACGCCTCTGAACGGTGGCAGTAACAGGAACCAGACGCCTGAGGAATTTAATGCTTCCGAACAGTGGCAGTGACAGGAACCAAAAAAAAGTTTAACACCTGTGAACAGGAGTACAAGCAAATCTAAGCCTGAATCAGAAAAAAGAAACCGGATGTCCAAAGCGTGGGATTTGTCTTGGGGGCTCCCTCCAGGGTCCCGAGTGCCTGGCTCACAATCTGCTTGCAACACCAGCCGTTGGCTGCCAGATGCTGCTCCTGCTGATGCATGCCACGCAACGGGATTACAAACCTAGCAGCAAATCTCGGCGTAATCCGTCGAGGACTGGCTTCCTAGAAGCTCATATGTTGGCAAGTGGAACACACCTCGGCTTCACGCGTCCATAACTCGTTTACTTATCCCTGTTTATTTCATACACAAATAACGGCGTCCCTCCGACCCGCTCCTTCCCCCCGCCTCCCAGAGTTCTTTGAAAGCAGTGAGTACCAAGAAGGGCCTTGAAGGCCTGGCTCAAATCGATGCATTATGCATGTGTAACACACACAGTTCAGCCTAGCGAGTTGCTGAGCTTCCTTCCAGGAAACTCAACCCAGAGGCTTGGAGCTGTTTCACACAGGAGACAAATGCCAACTGTGTCCAAAGCACACAACAGCAAGACCTGTTACTCACAGTGAATGATTAGCTGTCCATTGCCTCAGTCAGTTTCTTTAACGTGGTGTTCAGATGGGCGTTTTACGGTCTGGGTGGCATTTGAGATGACCAGTAAAGGTTTCAGGGAACACTTTGAACCGCCTCTGTTCAAACTTCAAACGGTAATTGGCCCCTAATGCTATGGCTTATAATATATTGAAGGCCCTTAAATAATTACTGACCAAGGCAGGTGTGGAATTGTGTTATCGTCTGCTTCAATCACTGGTAAAGCGCAGAGACTTAGCCTTGTTGCATATGTCAGTATTTCAAGCTGGATATTTATTTTGCAGCTGTTGCAAACTGATTCCCAGTCATGCTCACAATATGTTCTCCAGATGCTCCTAGGTATATGCTATAGATAGAGTTCAATTTGTCCTAATAAAGGGTTATCTTCTGGTAGCTTTCATCTTGCTTGCAACAGAAATGTCCATTTCAAACAAGTGCTCTTCATGTTTTGGCATCGATCTGAAGAGACCCTGCATATGACATCTGCAACTAAAAATGCTGCAGCCATTGTGGGCCTGTGCGGCCATGGCAGCCTGTAAGCAAGGAACTGGCATGAGTCATCAGCATGCGCAAAGGGAGGGATAGGCAGGAGCTCTCGCAAGGGTGTATGGGGGGCAGAGAAAGAGAGAGAGAGCGAGAGAGAGAGAGCGCTTGCCTAAAGGTTGCCTTTTCTTCAGTAAGAGGACCACAAAGTGTCAGGCAAGTAGTCGTGTGCCTTTGGATTAGTTCCAGATTGTAATCCCTTCTACTGGGTTTGAATATGTAATACATCCATTGGGATTACACAGCGCTCCCGCCGTGACTCAAAGGTCAGAGGCATCAAAGCTGCTGCTACTGATGCTCCTCTGGGTTTGGGCGATCAGCACTTGTCAGGATCTCTCGGGAGACCCTACAATTATGGCTGCAGCCTTCAAGGACAGTGTCCTGGATTGAGATAAGGACTAGTGTCAGACACTGTCAATAGTGATTTTCTGTTCAAAGCCCCCTTTTACTCCAGCACTTGGTCATGTGAGAGTCAAAACAGCGGTTCTAAGGGATGTGCCCAAGTGCTAAAAAATTATCTATACCTGGAGTTCTCAAGTGGTGCAAGTATCTAAGCCAGTGGTCTCAAACCCTGGTCCGGGTAGTCTACACTCATCATCAAAAGAATAATTGCACCCAGAAGGAGGTGTGGGATTGCAGTGCTATTGGGAAGGAAGATAAAGGTTACCAGGATCAATAAATGATGATAAATTTAGACTGATATGATCAATATTTATTGAGCTACACATACAGAAGTAGTGTCTCTAAGTATGGCATTGGGCTGCCATGTTTGCTAACCCAACATACCAGACGTCTCGGCATGGAGTTGTAGAGGTTCCTAATGGTGTCCGATGATAATCCATCCCATGCGGCTTGCATATTCTCACACAGTTCCTGCAGATTTTGCAGTAGGGGTGGAGGAGGTGGAGTGAGTTTGCATGCTGAGTTTTGCAGCAATTTGACATTTCTATCTGGGTGTGTTATTTCTGTCAGTGAGTGCAAATTAGGTAGAAAAGCTTGACCTGTACTGGTCAAACTGAGCAAAGATCCCGGAAGCCACCAGGCGGGATTCTCAAGCACCAACTTTGTGGTCTTGTTCATGTACACTCATTAGCTACACTGGCGTCATGTTTTATCAGCGCATTTCTGTGTTATGGCAACAAAAACAAACACAAGAAACTGGTGGTTTTGCTTCTTCAATCTGATTAAGGTGTAAACTCAACACAGCAGAAGTAAATTTTCCCACTCTGCACCGGTGTGTCTTTTTTTCCATGTGGCTCCTGTCTCCCTGCCTCCAGGGCTACAGCAGAGTACTCCTTCCACCCGTAGCAGCTGGGTGATGGATGCGTTGGAGAAACGCCTCATTGGCAAGAGCTCGAGCTATCGAACCTCCTCACCTGAGGAGGGACGCGTGATGGGTCCATCCATCCCTGAGCCGCAGCCACTGAACTGCAACCGAACGCACGCCAGCTTGAGTCCAATCATCCACACACACTCCATGTGTCTGCTGATGGACTGAATAACATAGTCAACAGGTACTGGGGGTTTATAGACTGGGGTGGCAGAATGCAGTCTGTTAGGGTTAATGGGAGAATGTTCCTCTGGTTTACTTCACTGTATAAAGCTCTGGCTGATACCTGAGGCACCAGATTTGTAGGCTATCCAAAAAACTGAAGTACGTTTGGTAACGCACAACCACACGCATGTTTTTGAAGTGCTTGAGATGGATGGCAACAAGAGATCTTAACCATCTTAACCACTTTATTCAAACTAATTTTCTTTATTTAATTACTTTTCATAATCCATTTATTGGTTTGTTTTAATTTGTATATTTGTCCTGTTATGTTGCAATTAATAATAATTGATAATTAAATCTTAATTTTTCTTATAATTCTTTTACCAAGTATCTTCTTTCAGTTTATTGTCAATTTGTTCTGCGTAGTCTTTCTTTTAGTTTAGTTTTCCAGATTAAAATCCATTTTAATAATTTATTGCACCCGGAAGGAGGTGTGGGATTGGAGTGCTATTGGGAAGGAAGATAAAGGTTACCAGGAATAATAAATGATAATAAATTTAGACTGATATGGGCAATATTTATTGAGCTAGACATACAGAAGTAGTGTCTCTCAGTATGGTGTTAGGCCGCCATGTTTGCTAATGCAACATGCCAGACGTCTCGGCATGGAGTTGTAGAGGTTACTAATGGTGTCCTGTGATAATCCATCCCATGCAGCTTGAATATCCTCACACAGTTCCTGCAGATTGTGCGGTAGAGGTGGAGGTGGAGTGACACCAAACCTTCTGGACGTGTGACGCATGACAACAAACCGCTCATCTTTGCACTCACCACTGTTGGGTCAGTCAGGTACAGAGATAAGGCCCGTCCATGCTTACATCACATGCTTCACAGTCAGCCATGCATGTGACGTAAGCAAGGACCGGCCTTATTGCTGTATCTGACCGACCCAGCAGCCGGACATTCAGCGAGCAGTGATGCCTCCATGAGTCAGCCTGTTAGTACCAGCATCACTAGCAGACGGCTGCACGACACAGGACTACATGCATGCAGACTGTTACGACGACTGTCCTTAACACCATGTCAACGTCACCAAAGACTGCAATGGTGTCGTGCCAGACTGTCATGGAGTGACTCAGAATGGCAGCGGGTCATCTTCAGTGATGAGTCCTGCTTTTGTCTTGTTTGAGACGACCAACAAATCCATGTGTGAAGACACCGTGGTCAGCACCAGGATGAACGGTTTGTTGTAACATGTCACACGTCCAGAAGGCCTGGTGTCACTCCATCTCCACCCCTACCACACCATCTGCAGGAACTGTGTGAGAATATTCAAGCTGCATGGGATGGATTATCACAGGACACCATTAGGAACCTCTACAACTCCATACCGAGACATCTGGCATGTTGCATATATACTGAGAGACACTACTTCTGTATGTGTCAGGTATAGCGATAAGACCCGTCCATGCTTACATCACATGCGTGGCCCAGTGTGAAAACTGAAGCATTCGCATGCCTCATATTGTCAAACCTACCCACCAAGTTTCATTCCTGTCGGTTGATTCCTTCCGGGTGCAGCTATTCTTTTGAAGTGTAATTTAGAATCAACTTCCATGTGGCCTGAAGAATGACCACTAGAGGGCCTAGACACAGGGGCTTTGCTTCCCTGTGTACTCTCAGCTTGATGAAATAACTCCCCTCCGAAGCCTTACTGCAATTGAAAGAATTTTTTGTTGGGACTTCATTTGGCAACTGTCTAAGCCCGGTGTGGGGCGGGGAGAGGTGGGCAGTGGTAGTGTCCAGCAGTTTGTTGATTATCCTGCTCTTAACATATCAACTCAACATGGCAGTCAACTAATGAGCTGAATCAGGTGTGTAGGAAAATCATCAAACAGTTCTGGATTCTAGCCCTCCAAAACTGGAGGCCAACCCTGGTCTAAGTCCTAATAGCCCTATCGTCAACCCTGCCGATGCCAAAGCTAACCGTGGTTGGGAGTCCAAGAGAGAATAATGTGGCCTTGCTGTTTGGGTAGGCAATGACCCAGCGTGATGGTAGCCAATGTGGGCATCCGTAGCTGACATAATGTTAGCAGTTAACACTTTCCTCCAAGTATGTTCAGCTGCCCCATGACTACATTGGCAGGAGTTCAAAGTGATGTGGTAGCACTTTAGATCACTTGGAGGAAGCTGGTGCTAGACGTCCTTCACCCTCCCAGCTTGGAAGCATTGTGTGACAGGGGACACCTCACAAGTGGTCCTGACTAAACTGGAGAGATCGGGCTACACATGGAGGGAAAAAACGTTGCAGGCCTGTCACCCCTCCTACACCATTTCCACAGTGTTTGTGGAGAGCTTAATTAGCATTTTTCCATTATCATAATGCGCCTCTTGAAGCTTGACACTAGCGATGCGAGAAGTCTGTTTTTGTCATTAAGGCTATCAGACACAATTATTAAACCAAATGTGCTCGCAAATAAATTAGACAGTGCCCATTTCAGCGACATGCAAACTATCAGATCAACACAGAACCTGCCTCGTTGATGTCATTCTGTAACACAGGAGCCGGCGACAGCAGTCTGCGCTCAGTCTGTCTATCGGGGCTAGTCCAAAACTCAATAGTTAGGGGTCAGAACACAGACCCACTATGATAATCCATAATCATGAACACAGAAACATGGCTAAGCTCAACAACTTGGCATGCAGTGATGTCTCAAGCAGATGTGTAAATGATTACAGGTGTGGTCTGGTTATGTGAGGGCACGCACACACAGTGAACAGACTCCGGAGGGCCCAGGAAGACCAGCAGTAGGGAGGATCAGTTGGTCCTCCCACAGTTTTCTTGTCCACCATCCAGACACAGTGGACACCTTCATTAGACACTACTGTCTCTGCCCAGACCATTTCCAGGATGGTGTCACGGTCCCCATTATGCATCCTGCCAGCTACCATCGCCTTGGTTTGCAGTGGTGTCGCACCGTATTGTCTTTAGCGATGATTCCAGGTTATGTTTGGGATCCAATGACATTCGGGCTTGAGTATGGAAGCATTGTGATGAGTGCTTCAATCCTGCCCTTGCTGTGGAGCGACACACTGCCCCAACTGCTGGTGTGGTGATCTGGGGAGCTGTCGCATATGACAGCCGTTCACTCCTAGTAGTGGGTCGTGGGACACTAACAGCTCAGCAATATGTGCAGGACATCCTCCGGCCACATGTGTTGCCTCTCATGGCAGGGCTTCCAACTGGCAAGGGTTTTCGGGCACAGAAAGCGAAAATTCAGAGCTGTTTTATCCACCTGTAAAGTAAAATTTTGGAGGGTTTTTAAGGTGGACTGCATAGTTCCATGAGTGTTACGTGTGGGTTGGCTGGTGGATTTGGATAGTAAATTAAATGACTATATTTTAGATATATGAAACAACCCCTGGCTCTCATAATCACCACTGCAAAGAAATCGGAACTGGTAAGTTGGTTTCTCTACAACGCATAAATCTCAGTCCTTAATATATAGAAATGTCAAACTTCCTCTCCTCTATAAGCATGACATAAGCTCACCCACCAGTGCCTAGTAGTGGATGGTCAAGTTACACTCATCGTCAAAAGAATAGTTGCACAAATAGCTGCACCCAGAAGGAATCAACCCACAGGATTGAAACATGGTGGGTAGGTTTGACATTGTGAGACATACCAATGATTCAAGTTTCACACTCGGCCATGCATGTGACGTAAGCAAGGACCGGCCTTATTGCTGACCCAGCAGCCGGACATTCAGCGAGCAGTGATGCCTCCATGAGTCAGCCTGTTAGTACCAGCATCACTGGCAGACGGCTGCACAACACAGGACTACATGCATGCAGACTGTTAGGACGACTGTCCTTAACACTACGTCAACATCACCAAAGGTGTTGTGCCAGACTGTCATGGACTCAGAATGGCAGCGGGTCGTCTTCAGTGACGAGTCTTGTTTGAGATGACCGACAAATCCATGTGTGGAGGCACCGTGGTCAGCACCAGGACGAACAGTTTGTTGTAACATGTCACACGTCCAGAAGGCCTGGTGTCACTCCATCTCCACCCCTACCGCACCATCTGCAGGAACTGTGTGAGAATATTCAAGCTGCATGGGATGGATTATCACAGGACACCATTAGGAACCTCTACAACTCCATACCGAGACGTCTGGCATGTTGCATATATACTGAGAGACACTACTTCTGTATGTGTAGCTCAATAAATATTTCCCATATCAGTCTAAATGTATCATCATTTATTGTTCCTGGTAACCTTTATCTTCCTTCCCAACAGCACAGCTATCCCACACTTCCTTCTGGGTGCAGCTGTTCTTTTGATGATGAGTGTAATTTAGATTTGAGATGTTAAGCATTATCAAAAGTCTGAAAGCCTTTACTGCATTATTGATGAATGTCTGCACCAGCCCCTCAGCTGATGTGGGGCGTGATTCTAATTGCTGAATATAGCTGAAAAGGTTACTGCCTTGGGTAAGTCTGTATTTCTCTCTTGAGAGACAGGACTGATATGAATTAGTGATGGATGAATACGAATGATTTAAATGAAAAATAAATGAGTTTTCATAAAATAGCCCAATCAGTGTGCATTTATTGTATTTGTCATAAAATTAATTTTAATAATACTTTGATTAGAACTAAGCCCTCCTAATTAGCGAACAGCTACTCTGAGATGCACCTATTGCTCAGTTCCAGACACAGCTTACTTACTCTCTATTGAGAAGCACTGGCCAGTAGAATGGGACGCCCAGGAGCCTAACGCCACCAGTGAAAAGCTTTGGCCTGGCGACATAGGGGTATAAAGTCCACCACACAGAAACTACTACTACTACTACAACTACGACTACAACTACAACTACAAAAACCACTACTACAACAAGGACAACTACTACAACTACTACTACTACAACTTCAACAACTACTACAACAACAAGAACAACAACTACAACGACTACTACTACAGCTACAATACAACTACAATTACTACAACAACTACCACTACAACTGCTAAAACTACTATAAGAATAACTACAACAACAACTACAACTTCTATTACTACTACAACAAGTACTACTACAACACTACAACTACAACAATAACTACAACAATAACTACAACTACAACTACAACTTCTATTACTACTACTACAACTGCTACATCTACAACTACAACAATAACAACTACCGTGACTAGTACTACAAGTACTACAACAACTACTAAAACAATAACTACAACAACTACAACTTCTATTACTACTACTACAACTACTACATCTACAACTACAACAACTACCGTGACTAGTACTACAACTACAACAAGTACTACAAGTACTACAACAACAACTACAACAACTACAACTTCTATTACTACTACTATAACTACAACTACTAGTGCTACAACTACAACAACAACAACATGTAAAAGAACTAGGCACCTGCTGTAGTGAGGCTAAGACTGGCTTAATAGTCTTGTTGCTGCTTTTAGCACAAGCTGTGAGTAAGGAAAGTACAACAGTTTAAAATTTTCATAGACTGAAAGGTTATTTCAGAGACCAGGAGTACAGCACGATCTTAAACTGAAGTTCTGTAGAGCCAGCTCTCTGTTATAATCCCTCTTTTTTCTTTGCTTCAATTTGCGAGTTTTTCTGTCTTGTCTTCCTTAAGTTTCTAATACCTAAAGCAAAATAATGATGTCATCTAGCACTCGAGATATGTATCGCTTTGTTAGGTCATCTGTATGACTATTTAAGAGAAATCTGACCCAGTAGGCAGCAAATACAAAGAAAATAAAAGTGGGCCAAGTACAGAGCCTTGAGGTATACCTCAGTAAATATCCTACATTACTGTTCACCTATACTAACAAAGTATCATCTTCCAGCTAACTACGTAAAAAACAGCATAATGCAGTCCCAGAAAGTCCAACCAAGTCCTCAAGTCATTTATGAATTAATATAAGGATTTAATATTTAATATAATGACACCATTTCTAATGCAGCAGTTAAGCATAAGTAACGAAACACCAGCTGCATCAGCATTTATTCTCAGATCATTTAGCGCTCTCGCTAATGTCCTTCCAGTGATACGATTAGATCTGAAGCCAGAGTGGCATTTTTTTTTTAATGAATGCTATGTTAGCATTTTCAGACACCTTCTGCGTTCAGTATCTATGAACACAATAAAGCACAGACAGATCTGAAATGTTTGTGTCTGGTAATGAGTGCTTAGAATTCACTCAGCCTGTATCTCACAATCACGCTCTCGGAATTGAAGTGCTGTGATTATTCGTGCAGAATTGGACTCGTCTGCAGGCTTGTGCGGCAAAAGGCAACTAGAACAAAATAGCTTTTCGATAGCAGTCAAAGGGCATTTCAAACTGCCACAGCGTTTGAGCTCATTCTCCCCGTCCTTGCTCTGGACTGTCACGAAAGAAGCCCTTAATACAGCCTTTCAGGTTTGGATGCTAATTCCGACCAAACCATCTATCTGGTTGAGCTCCGCTGGGAGGTGGGCCGGCTGTATGTGCCACACTCTGAAGAGCGTTGCTCTCTCAGGTTTAATGGTGGCGATGGACAGATGGATGGAGGCTGGAGCCCATTAGAGGTGTAATAGATCTAAGGATCACATGAAAAAACCCCACCCACCCCCTCACCAGTTGCGCTTCCCTAGATCATGTGCCAAGGGAATTGGTCCACCACAGGGCTTCACGTGGACTCCATTTGAACGTAATGGCCCGAGAATTATTGTGAGTTTGCAAGAAAGCATGAAATGCCAGCTTGGCTATTACAGTGTGCTTGCAATTATAAAACCATAACTGAATTGAGATACATTATGTAGATTAGTCGCATGTAAGCAACAGCAATGAATTAGCTCATGCAGTGTTCCTTCCAAGGCTAATGTCCACCCTCTCGACAAAAGTCCAAGCCCACATTGGTTGTTATTACTTGGCGGTATATTAGCAGCAATATATATATATATATATATTTGGATATGGAAGCCCATTCATGGCAGGTATGTTTCTAGCAGCAGTCGTATACTTGCTACGTCAAATTAATGACTTGGGGCAGTCGTGGGCTGGAGGTTAGGGAACCAGCCTTGTGACCGGAGGTTTGCCGGTTCGATTCCCTGAACCTACAGTAACGACTGAGGTGCCCTTGAGCAATGCACCTAACCCCCAACTGCTCCCTGGGAGCTGTGGATAGGGCTGCCCACTGCTCCAGGCAAGTGTGCTCACTGCCCCCTAGTATAAAGTACTAAATAAAGTATCTATCTTAATAATGACTAATTTTCCTGAAATAATTGCTTATTTAATAACTCAGTTTTATCACAATGTCTCAACATTTTGGAAAACAATGAACAAATTCAATCATTAAATCAATATTTTGTTTGAAAAAAGTAATTACTTCCACATTATTTTGAGATTTAGAGTAAATAACTCCATGGTTCCATTGACGTACATTGAAAGTAATTTTTTTTTCCTTCACCTGTAAAGCCATCAGTTTTTCTTCTAACAGCTGTGATATGCTCTTCATTTCTGCTTCTTTAAGCCCCTGAAGTTGCTTTATCAACTATCCAACTACTGCGATTCCTGANTGAAAGTAATTTTTTTTTCCTTCACCGGTAAAGCCATCAGTTTTTCTTCTAACAGCTGTGATATGCTCTTCATTTCTGCTTCTTTAAGCCCCTGAAGTTGCTTTATCAACTATCCAACTACTGCGATTCCTGAGATCATCAGTGGCTTCAAGCCACTTACGCGTGTTTTACCATAAACTCTGAAGTCGAAACCCAGCAGAACAGATTGTTGAGACCCACATAAATAACCGGCGTCTGGTGCAAATGCAAGCCAAAGTGTCCCGCAGGAAAACAGTGAGCCAAACACAAACATGTTGCCTAATACACGGATATATGTGGAAATTTTTGTACAGGAACTTTTTCCACAGCCGGTCTGGCATGCACACTCAATAAAGCAAGTGGCTACATCAGCCCACATGGGAAAACAAAGGAATACTCTAAATAAACACCTGAGTTGGACTGTCTAAATTAGAGTACTATCCCCATTTTATAAGTCCAAGGTTTCCATCGGTTCCCTCACCAAACAGGGGAATTACCGGAAGGCTTGGTATAATTCCTTAATTATCTTTCATTCCAATTTGATGTATTATGTCTTTGTTATAAATCAATAGGGGTACAGGAGGGTCAGTGATGAGGGGATATGACAGGGACTTATCCCGAAGTCTGTAGGCCCTTTATTTCACAACCTGCTATCAGGAATCATCTCGGAATCAAATCGGTAATCAGCAGGTAATTGCTTCAAAATCCTTATTGGTATCCGACAGATGTTCCGTTGCGTTACAGTGCTAATCCAGGTAGACACTCTCCCAAAGTTTCAATTTCAGAAACGTTTATTTGTCCACATTGGCACAGGCAACAGCAGATATACCCATGAAAAATATCTGCATCGCCCCAGAATTCCCATATGGGAGCATCCCTAACAAAAGCACTATCCAAAATACAGAAGCTACAGTTACATAAAGAGTGACAGACAATCATCTGACAAAACACCCACTCAGAGAGGCGCAACTGAAATTTACACATCAGCAAATCGGATCTCTTTTGGAACAATGTATTCCGAGTACTGGATTATCCGAAGACACCAATCCTTGGCTCGAGAATGATTTATCTGACGGAACACAGTTTTTGCAGGCTGAAGGTTTAAGTCCACTCCCTTGAGGATGACTCAGGATGTACAGCGATGTAACTGTTTTAGAATCCTCGGGAGCACTTTCTAGGAATCAGGAATCCGTAAGGCATTATAAGTGCAATCATAAAGATCATAAAGATCTATAAAGCATTCATAATGTTTTATATATTTACATAAAGGCTTAAGGCATTGACTTATGTTAATGTTCATGAGTCCACCACCAGGAGAACCCTGAACAACAATAGTGTGCGTGACAGGACTGCAAGGAGGTAAAGGAACGAAGGACGGATGAGACCAAAATAGACCTTTTTGGTTTAATGGGAAGCGCTATTGTCACGTCTTTGGCTACACTCTACACCTCTACCAATTCCCTGATCTACATTCCCCATAATCCCGTCGGATCACATGATTCACAGCCAGCCAATCACAGCTCACCTTCCAGGAGATACTCAATGGAGCACTGATTTGGTGCACCAGGGACTCTCTAATGAGCTTGCTACATGAGCTCCTCTGTTTGTGACTCCTGTCGTGAAATATCGGTACCATTTTCCAAGCGTACTGAGCGGTTTTTCCCATTGCTGACTTCTGGTTTGACCTGTGTGGTCCGAGCAGGGGGAGGGACCAGGCACGCTGACCAGGAAAGCCTCAACGAGACCCAAAGACACACACACGCCCAGCGTCAGTCACCCAGTTTACTTTATTTAAGACATAAGTGAAACAAATGAACCAAAACGTAACCTTAATCTGGCTTATTCAGTCCCTCATCCCTTGGTCTCTCTCCAGGGTGTGGCATGTAGGCCACATGTCCTTCCTCTCCACACTGGAGGGAAGAACAGCGACTCTCCCCCGCCACTCCTTTTTGACTTCCACCTTGCCTTTTTGAAGCTGTTTTGACCCTCAGCATATTTGCACTAAAAAGTATCTCAAAAATCTGCTGCTTCATTCACATTTAGTGCGGGGCTAAAGTGACACAAGGTGAAGAAAAGAGAAGTCGCTCTGTCCATTGAAATGAGCGGTAATGAAAACCTGTCCAACCGTAGTGATGCTAACAGAAGCGGAAGCTCTGGTTCCCGCCATATTGCAGATGTACCACTACATATAGAAGGCCAAGTGCACATGGGTTGATGGTGTGACTGTGGTTGTAGCTTAATGTAATGGAAAACAAGCTGTTGAGTGCAGCTGCTGAAAACACTTGCATCTGCGAATGCATGACGGCACAAGCTGGTTTGGTTTACAAGCATACGGGTGTTCACCTGGCCAGGTGCTGTAATACAGTAGTGAACACTGGCACCAACAGTGTCCAACTTATGTGCATTTGTATATATGTATGGTATCCGTCCTGGATCCATTCGTGGCTTGATTGGTCAGATCGGATTGCTCTTTTCCACTGAAATGTTGCTGCTGCCAAAATCTGGAACCGTTCAGCACCTTTCCACTGCAAGTTCTTGGCCCGTAAAATTGTTGCTGTTCCAACCCCATGAACTTGCTGATTTGGAACCATGGAACCCGTGACTCGAGTGGCAAAAGGGCGTGGCGCTGCCGCCACCATGAAAGTTGTTGGTGCCGCCATGTTCCAAACAACCAGGAGAATGGGTGAAAGCAATGAAAGCAGCAGCAGCTGCAAAATGAGCCGTCAGTGGTCCGCCAAAGTAAGAACATGTTCGGCCATGTTGCTTTTATGCCTCGTCTGGCGACTCCTGCTTCCGAACTAAGGAACACCCGCGTCCAGATACAAAATCGCTCGGCTGTCAAACCAGTGGAAAGGGGGCCCGTTCGTAACGGGTTCCATAGATCCTAGGAGCCAGCACCAGCTCTGGCATGAGCACTGGCACTTTGTTGCTGGAAAAGAAGCAATAGAGTCTCTTTGAAAGTGGTTAATTTCCTGCGCCCCATAGCTAGAGCTGCACTGGCACGGAGAACCACTTGTGCCTGCCTGGGTCCTGCTGGAAAAGCATTTCAAATGCATGAGCCGTAAGGAGAGCTGACCCCTCACAAGCATCATCAGAGAATGATTATAATACCGATTACAGTAATGGAGCGTCCAGCTGAACTCTGAGTGGCCAGATGTGCGTTCGAGCCCAGGCACAAGATGCACTCTCAATGTTCGATTCACCAAACATGCACAACCTTACCAATGAAAATGTTACTCAGTGTAATTTGTCTGGTGCTCTTGTAATACAGGGTGAGCCCATAAAGCAATGAGCCCCTTCATCCTCTAGGCTTTTTCTCCACCTTAAATAAACAAGAGTGACCATCAAAGCTGCCCTCGGAAAAATATAAGAACCATGCATAATACATCAATAGTGTACTTGAAGTATACAGAGAATACTACATTTACACATTCCATTTCATGACTTCCATGGAAATTCACCTAAACTACACTTCCCTCTGTTTATCAAACTCATTTTAGATGAAACCTTGTATGCCGTAAGGTACGTATGCATGATTTCAGTCGTCAAATCAAAGGAATGTCTCCTCGCAGTCCGCTAGCTGTCCATTCTGGGTGGACACTGGAAAAAACCCAGTGTTCCATCCTGGTGCCTCAGTCTACCTGTCCAGCTGCTTGTTTGAATTTTCCCTTCCCACCTTAAACAGTGGAGCAGTTCCGTGCTGATCCCTCAGTCTAGCTGTCCAGTTGCTTGTTTGAATTTTCCTATTCCACCTTAAACAGAAGAGCTGTTCCGTGCTGGTGCCTCAGTCTACCTGTCCAGCTGCTTATTTGAAATTTTCCCTTCCCACCTTAAACAGTGGAGCAATTCAGTGCTGATCCCTTAGTCTACCTATCCAGCTGCTTGCTTGAAATTCCCTTTCCACCTTAAATGGTGCAGCAGTTCCATGCTGGCGTCTCAGTCTACCTATCCAGCTGCTTGTTTGAAATGTCCCCTTTCCACCTTAAACAGTGGAGCAGTTCCATGCTGGCGCCTCAGTGTACCTGTCCAGCTGCTTATTTGAAATGTCCCCTTTCCACCTTAAACAGTGGAGCTGTTCCGTGCTGGTCCCTCAGTGTACCTGTCCAGCTGCTTATTTGAAATGTCCCCTTTCCACCTTAAACAGTGGAGCTGTTCCGTGCTGGTCCCTCAGTGTACCTGTCCAGCTGCTTATTTGAAATGTCCCCTTTCCACCTTAAACAGTGGAGCTGTTCCGTGCTGGTCCCTCAGTGTACCTGTCCAGCTGCTTATTTGAAATGTCCCCTTTCCACCTTAAACAGTGGAGCTGTTCCGTGCTGGTCCCTCAGTGTACCTGTCCAGCTGCTTATTTGAAATGTCCCCTTTCCACCTTAAACAGTGGAGCTGTTCCGTGCTGGTCCCTCAGTGTACCTGTCCAGCTGCTTATTTGAAATGTCCCCTTTCCACCTTAAACAGTGGAGCTGTTCCGTGCTGGTCCCTCAGTGTACCTGTCCAGCTGCTTATTTGAAATGTCCCCTTTCCACCTTAAACAGTGGAGCTGTTCCGTGCTGGTCCCTCAGTGTACCTGTCCAGCTGCTTATTTGAAATGTCCCCTTTCCACCTTAAACAGTGGAGCTGTTCCGTGCTGGTCCCTCAGTCTACCTGTCCAGCTGCTTATTTGAAATGTCCCCTTTCCACCTTAAACAGTGGAGCTGTTCCGTGCTGGTCCCTCAGTGTACCTGTCCAGCTGCTTGCTTATACATTTAGGCTACACGCTGTATTTGATATGGATGTCGGAATGAGCTGAAACTGGCAACTGAAACTGAAAGCTTAATACCCCAGACCCTGAACTGTCCCGGCGGACTAGAAGACACTGTAGAGGAACATATGTGGCTGTATGATCACTGACAACAAGGATCTGGCTTGTCATATTTGAGAAACAGTTTCAGGCCAGTCATTGAAAGTTCAGTCCCAGTTTTATCCGAGAGGGTGACGTGAAGTGCCTGGAACAGAATAAAAAGAGACCCCAACTTTTCTCTCTTTTTTCCTCTTCCTTTCTTCCTCTAAAGAAGGAATATTTTTAGAGTACAGTGACAGGACCTTCAGCCTGGAGCTCCTCACCGCCGCTGCTGCCGCTGCCGCCTCGTGAAGAGGCTCAAACAATTAGCTGTCAGCCTCTCACTCTCTCTCCTCCGTCGCTCTCCTCGTAATCACATGCCGGTCAGAGAGCCGCTCATCTTTCCACCGCCACCATTGAAATGCGGCTGGCTTCGAAGTTCTCGCAAAAGTCATTTTAGTAGTTTGCTCTAAAAGGTGGGAGCGCTGAAAGCACAACCGTGCTATTCAGTCGAGAGCAAACAAATAGCCGTGGAGAAAGAGCCAGTAATGATTTACCACACTTAGACCACATAATGGAAATAACGAGCACGGCCAAGCCAAACGAAAACAGACACTGTTTTTCTATCAGCTCACATTTACGTGCACCGCACAAGAAAGGCCGAAGGAATGTTCTCTGCAGACCTCTGACTATGAACGAGTTTCATAAAGATTAGATATATTTTATTCGCTTTCTTGGTGTTCTCTAAGTGTCTATTATCTCCACAGCTGTTCTGTCTTTCCACAGTGGTGAGACAGTGGTTTTCATCCCAACCAACAAACAATGCTTTCCATAAACCGTGACAGCTGGGACGTTTGCCAGATGTCCGAGAACTTTTAATATCATGCCGCTATCAGCAGAATCGGCGGGTCTACACGGCTGGGCAGCAAACTCCGAAACTTTAGAAGTCCAGAAGCAATTTGTGATATCCTCCGTATCGTCGCGCCACATATCTCTCTCCCGCGGGAATGTTAAAGCGTCTGGGCGCCATTGGCACTGGATGCAGTACGGGACCAATACGGTGGCCGTAACGGTGGATCCACGGGCCTCACTAAGATTCATTTCCTCTGCAAACATCATGGTATCGCACTTAATTTGATTTTATCCTGGGCTTGGAGTTCTGGGGGGGTGGGCATGGATATCACACTTCCTTTAGGGGCTCAAAGAAGTCTTTGAGAGCCCAGAGCCGATTTGCACCTAGAAGATCCATATCCACAGCAAAGGGGCGGGAGGGGAGGGGGTCCTGGAGGGAATTAGACTTTTAGAGCTTAGAACCATTTTGCAATTTAACTTCCGCATCCATGAAGTTAAATACCCACATGCACACACTAGGGGCGGTGAGCAGACTGAGCCTGGGGCAGTGAGCAGCCCTATCCACGGCACCCAGGAAGCAGTTGAGGGTAGGTACCCTAGTCAAGGGGACTTCAGTTGGGAAGCAAACTGGTGGGCCTCCGGTCACAAGGCTGGTTCCCTAAACTCGAGCCCATGACTGCACAACAGGAATCCAACTGGTGGGTTTCCCAGTTAGTTCCTAGGTTCAGTAGGCATGTCGGAACAGTGATAACACCAAACCGTGCTGGAGTCCAGAAATAGAGAAGACCACAAGACAACCGTGGGTCAGTGAGGGAGGCGCCAAGACTTTATCCTCCATCCAGGCACTGCTGTGCTGGTTCACAGTGCAGACTTTTTGGAAGCCATTCTGGAGAACTGCTGTTTTGGTTAAAACGGTTATGGGATTGTACAGGAGATGTACAATACAATCCCATTTTGCAGAGCCAAAGCCCCTGAACTGTCACCACTCATGTTTACAACTTTATCCCTGAGATGAGATGTACATGCCCACCCCGCCACCTCATTATGTACTGTATGTTATATATGTTACATATATATTACATATTAGTTACATAGTAATAGCTAAGGAATAGTACTTGCACATACTGGACAACTTGTTGACTTTACTGCTCAGTGGGGACACTTTAAGCTTGATGTTGACCAGCCACTGATCACATGATTATGGCACTAATGACATGAGAAAATAACAGGTGAGGAGCCTGATGATTTTGGGGGTCCATATCCGGATTTCCAGAAGGCTAGCAGTCTAAGGCTAGCACTCAAGGACACACCATGTTCTACTGACCTGTGGAGTTTGGCTTCCTTCTAACATTTCTCTACCAGTATCTACAGTGCTTCAAAGATCAGCTATTGATAAGATCAAAGCATAACGTCCTATCACCCTGCCATATTTGAAATTCGTTACTCTTATTTATGCCAAGTTATGACGCTCAGTCTCTCCAGACCTCTGCTGTGGGCGCATATCTCGGTAAAACCGCCTAGGGTGCATCTAAATCAGATACTAATTTGCGAGATTGTGCGAACAATAGCTCAGGTTCCCTGAAGGCTAGCAGTGCAATCCAGGGCTCGTTGGGCTAGGGAGTTTGGCTTTTGGTTCAGGAAAGTCGGATTTTTATAGTGATGTGTTGCAAAGCATTCCTTCTCCCATGGTTTTATTCATGACATCATCAGCAAATAGTTGATTAGTTAACTTTCATGACATAGTTGTTAACATTAAGATATCTGAAGTCATATAACCACAGTTTTACAGTTTACCTGTCCAGTTGCTTCTTTGAATTTTCCCTTTCTACCTTAAACAGTGCAGTAGTTCCATGCTGGAGTCTCAGTCTACCTGTCCAGCTGCTTGTTTGAATTTTCCCTTTCCACCTTAAACAGTGCAGCAGTACCATGCCAGCACCTCATGCTAGTGAAACAGCTGTCCCGTCTTTTTAAATATGTGATGACACGACCTGGACACATAAACACACTTAACATTAAGCACAATACTTAATTAAGGTAACATATAAGGGTTCGCCCTCTAGTTATTCAAATGCCCATATAATCAAATTACACATTTAGGCTGATTTGACATGGATGTCAGAATGAGGTGAAACCGGCACAAGAAAGCTTAATACCCCAGACCCTGAATTGTCTCACTGGACTAGAAGACGTTGTAGAGGACAATATATGGCCATATGATCACTAAAGTACACTGAAGCCAAATAAATCTTGCATTTTCATTACCATTCATTCCATATGCATTATTTTTTCAGAACTGGCCACGGGCTATAATCAGACAGTTTCGGCGCATGTTGACAGCTCATCCGGGGGAAAAAAAATGCCTTAAAAGAGATTCCGATATGAACATGGCCTCAACTCCTGGAAAGACAAACCCAAGCTGAAGCCTTCGGCATGCACACAAACCGTGACAATCTGCCAACAGAGGCATAGAGCACAAACTTGCCCCAAGACTGTGAATCAGAGTTTTCCTCTCTGAAATGTGAACTGACCGAGTGTTTGCCGGACTGTTCTAGGCTTCGAAAAAAGGCTGAAGTATCCTGCTGCAAAGAGAGACACTAACCGCTAGCCCTTGCACCAGCACTGATAGGGCAGTCATGATCATTAGGAGGACACGTCCAGGCCGGTAGAAGGGAATGAAAAAATCACAGGTTCTGTAAAAACAAACTCCAGGAGACCAACACAGGAGCAGAATAGAGCCGTCTTGTGAGTGTGACTTCTCTGACGCTTGGAGAGGGTGAAAACCGGAGCCCTAGGAGGAGCTATTAGCAGGAGGACACTGAACCCTGCTGTGGCTGCACTATTGCCTTCACCTTTAGCTCTAGTCTTCCATTTTGGCTTCTTATCAAAGTCTTCAGAGGGCCTGTCTAACACCAGCTTACTGACCAACGACCCAACACTCATCAGATCCTCATGAATTGATACGTCAGACCTGGGGCCTGTCTACTGAAGCAGGCTTTCTTGCTTAGCCAGCTAACCTTGGATTGTTTCATCATGCAGTGTTTTTTGCTTAGCACATGACGCTGCACTAGTCTGCTCCAGCGCGGGTTAAGTTGTGGATTTGAGTTACAAAATGATCAATGAGGTCAAGCTGCTGACCAGTCAAGCACAGCCATCTGACAGAAGTGGACCCCTCCTGTCCTTTTCTAGGCTGTTTGTGTTGTTGTTGTTGTTGTGTTTGTGTCATCAATCACATAGAGAAAACAAACCGTCCTACATAGAAATGTAGGCCACATCAATGTCCAGGAATTGGACAGTTGGGCCCGATTTGGTGGATGCTTTCCCTGGCGTTTTACTGGTTGTTCCAGATAGTCCCAGATTTTCCAGATGACTCAAACCTGGGTTTTTTTACCGGCTATGGCCATGGTCATCATGCCAATCAGTCACATTTGCAGCCCTGTGAACCCAGGAATTCCCATCTTGGAATACAGGGATAGGAATGTTATGTTCCTCAGTAAGAGGACAAGCAAAATGCAGCACCTGGTTGTCCAGCAGCTCAGTGTAGGAACTGTGGTTCAAATATACTGTCACCTCAACCAAAAAACCCATGTCCACTAGTTAAAACACCTCACGAACATCACAGAGGAGACTCATTTTTTGTCCAGGGAGCTACATTCATAAAGCATTATGATTATGGCACTGATAGGATGTGCTGGCTGCATTAGTTAGGCTTGGGGAAATTGTTGTGCTATGGGTAACTGACTGCAAGAACAGCCTGCAAAAAATCTGTTTAAGAACCAAACCATCTCCAAACCATCCACTGGGCTAAAACTTGTGTAGATCTAAGTCCGTCATGCAAACAAGAGTTACCTTGGGGCTACTCGAGCACTGCACTCAAGGCCTCCATAAGCTGGGACCAAATCCATGGCTTCTTCTTGGTGTGTAGCCAAGCGCTCTTACCCCTGGACCACCACCAGTATTTGAAGCAACAACTCTCAAATAAAACTAAACGCTGATTAGTGAACCAGTATAGTCCAAATCTGCAAGAAGTCAACAGCAAGACAACAGGCGGGCAGCAAGAGACGCTTTTCCTCGCCTTGGAGGTGGCTGGTAAAAATACGTAGCCAGTGCTGACCCCCCAAACCCTGTGGCCTAGACATAATCAATGTAAGCGTGGAGTAGAATTCAGCTGGCGTCTGACCAGCAGGGAGAAAATGCAATATGTATCACACAAATACATCGCTCCCTCAAGAGCAGCGCCATCCCACCATCTGTCGAAGTCTTATTCATGCAAAGCATAGGGGGCCTTGAAGCAACGGCACGAAATATAACGGACCTTGGAGTTGCACAGCAACCGTAGAACCTTGCCGCGGCCCTGTAGCCACGGACGGGTTTGCTCGCCATCTCTCCTTCTGCTTTCTTTTCATTCTAGGCGGCCTAGGCACCGAGCACAAATGTAATCTGCTCACCTCGTGTCTTTCCGCACACTCATGAAACACTGTGACACAGCCTAGTTTTCTAGGGAAGATCTGGCATTCACTGTAGGAGCCTTGGGCAAACGAAAGAGAGAGAGAGAGAGAGAGAGAGAGAGAGTAGGAAAACGTGACACCGGCACGTTGCAGCTTCTTCTTTCAAACTGACCAGAGATCAGGTTCATGGTGTAGCTAGTAGTAGGAGAGGAAGCAAACACAGATCGTGCGTTCTGAAAACATCTAGGCTGCATTGTAGAAGCCAGCGACAGTCACGTGCATAAGGCACCATCTGCCGAAAGGCACGGCGGATAGTACGGAGTCCAATACAGAGTAGAAGCTGAATTGCAGGCCTTCGTTGTATCTCAGTGCTGCACACCCATTGCTCGAGGTCAGTACAAAAGTAACGACGTTCGCTTCCTTTCTGAAGTACACTTTCTGCCGGGATTGAAAAGAGGCTCCGGATTAGCTCTCTAATTCCGAAGTGGTGAATGCAAATGTCAGATTTGCATTCAATGATTCATGAGATACAATATATGAGATCCCTATTACAGACCCGTGAACTGTTAGGTGCAATAAATCTTTAAGCAGGCTGGGCTAACTTGCGAGGAAACACCTTTGTAATATGGGGAAGAGACGAGACGGAGATGTAAGAGCGTCTCAAGATCTTTGCGTGTGTGACAGCATACATTTCCTCTTTTTCAGAGGAAAGCTCTACACGGGAATCCAGGGTACAGTTGGGGGCTGGGTGCTGAAAAAGGTGGTGGCGTTTAGAAAAAAGTCCCAAGGGCTGAGAGTTTGGAGATGCTGGTGTGTCCTGAAGTTACTACTACCTTAAACACGCTGCAAGGTGACTCATTTTTTGTTCGCTGAGCTTATTAAAATGGTGGAGGGCAGTGGGCCTCCAGGACCAGCGTTGAGTGAAACTGGCTCATAATACATCATGGAATCATTGGGAATCCCTGTGGTGAATGCCGAGGAATCACCTTTGTAATATAGTTAAGAGACGAGACAGAGATGTGAGAGTGTCTCAAGATCTTCACGGGTGTGGGAGGAAATCAACGGCATAATCTTCCTCTTCCTTAGAGGAAAGCTCTACACGGGAGTCTAAGGTATAGTTGGGGGCTGAGTGCTGAAAAAGGTAGTGATGTTTATAAAAAGCTTCAAGGGATGAGAGTTTGGAGACACTGGTTTGTCCAAGGGATTAGACCTGTAGGCCTTAGTGGAGTGGACAGCGAGTTCGTTTTCATCATTACAAAGTCCATTTAGCTGTTAGCTGAGTTAATAATTCACAGCAGGCTGCCTAATGCTGGGTTCTCCGAGGCTAAAGACTATGTATGAATCTGTTCTTCTACATTCATCTGCATACCCAGCCACGTCCCTGCATGTTCTCCAAACTAGAGTTTAATATGCTATTTATATTAAACCTCATTGCCATTGCCTGTTTTAGCAGTACTTCTTAACCCCAGTACTGGAGACTCACTTCCTTGAACTTGCTAATGCTTTCTCTGCCCCCCCAACACACCTGATCCAAATAATCGGCTCATTAAGAACCCCTGGCTGAGTTGAGTTGAGTGTGTTTATGTAAGAAAAATATTCACCTGTGACTGAAACGTACAATTCGGTTTGGCATTAACTGGACAAATTTCTGGATGTAGGCCCCATCATGTTCTGGCCACTCTTGCCTCAAAGAATTGCGCAGCTGGGCAAGATTTGGTGGATGCCTTCCCTGGCACAATTCCTTGGGGAATTTTCTGTAGACTGGGATTTTAGCCACTGCTGGTAGACCTGTATGACTGTACGCTTCCATGCACCTGCAGATTCAGCTACTTCCTTCACACTACGGTCTTTGGCATGCCCAAATGCAGTCACTCCTTTTAGCCAATCATCTTTGTGGTGTTAACCAACCAACCACTAGCCTAAACACTGAAGGCTATTCTGTATAACAGAGCTAGCATTAAAGTAGCTCAAAATTGCAAAGACAGGTTTTGTAGGACAGACTGGACACTAGAGAAAAGTTACTCTTTCCACCAACGCAATGATGGTTTGCAGACCACTAAGAATAAGATATTTGTATTCCAAATATTTGGGGGCGTCCTATGTTGGCTCCCTATTCTAGTTTTGGCTCCCTGTACATTCACCAAGCACTTCAATGCAACAGACAAAAAATGTCTTGGTTTTAACTCTGCTTCTTCTTCTGGAAATGCCCTTTTCTAGTTTGGGAATGCTCTTCCACACATTAAATGAAATCATTCACTTTATCTCTTCTGTTTTTGGGTTGGGACAGTTTAGTTTTTCACTCCTTCCATGACACTCTTGGGAAAACTGGCCAAATTTTGAGGTTTACACATATAGTATGCTACCACACATTGTTTTTCAGAGGTATCCCAGGCATGGGTACAGCTGCTAAGCTATGAAGGACAAACTGAGGGAACTCAGTTGCTACAGCGCCACCCTGAGGATGACCAGTGCTGCATCTCTGGTTAGTCAAAAAAAACAAAAGCTTGTTGGTTGTGAGTGAAGCAAAGAAACATATGTCATATACGTATATTTTTGTAGGGACCCCCAGAATTGTGATTGTGACTTTCAAAGGATTCCAAAAGGTTAACTGGGAGTCCCGGACCCCCCAAGACCTCCTGAGTTTAGATCTTGCATTAGCTTTCTGCTTTACTTTTACAATTGTCTTATTGTCTCATTTAAGTCTGTCTATCTCAGGGCCCTTATTTTATTTTTATCTATTTCTGGGCCCTTATTTTATTTTAGTCTATTTTATGTTTAGTGTTTATTACATTCAATATACACTTGTTCTAGTTTTAGTTGTAATCTATTTATTGTTAAATGTTTATGTGCTGCACCTTGGGTCAGAGAGTAACACAATTTCAATCCTCTGTATGTCTTGTACATATTGAAGTACTGACAATAAAACTACTTGACTTGAAGTACGGGGGTTACAGGGACTAGCCAACTTGTAGACTTTGCTGCTCAGTGATGACCCTTTAAGCGTAATGTTGACAGCTGCTAAGCTATGAAGGACCAATTGGGGGAGCTCATTGGCTACAGCACCACCCTGGGGACAACCAGTGCTGCATCTCTGGTTAGTCAAGGAAACAAAAGCTTGTTGGTTGTGAGTGAAGCAAAGTAAACAATGACTGTATAATGTCATAATAAGCACATTTTTGTAGGGACCCCCAGAATTTTGATTTTGTGACTTAAGGGATCCAAGAGGTTAAGTGGGAGTCCTGAACCCCCCAGGACCCCATGAGCTTTGATCTTACATTACATCTTACAGGGACTAGTCAACTTGTAGACTTTACTGCTCAGCGATGACCCTTTAAGCTTGATGTGGACTAGTTGTTGATCATGTGATGATGACACTGGAGGTCTTGGAGTAGAAACAGGTGAGGAGCCTGGTGATTTCAAAAGGTCAGTAGCTCTGGTTTCCTAGCAATGCAATCAAGAGCTTGCTGGAAAAGAAACGTCATGGCACCGGTTTGGCTATATTTGAACATTTCTCCGGCAGTCTGCAAAGTCTGCAGAGCTTCAAAGATCAGATACTGAACATCATTGTCTCAGTGTTTCCTGATGACTACAATCGAAAGTCAATCAAAAGTGTTGCTAGAGAGGAAACTTCCTCATATGTTCACTGATTTATGGTGCTGTAAATTTCTCTGGCTCTTCAGATGTGCCATGGGTGCCCATCTTGGCAAGACCTAGGTTAAGCTAGGTTCCCTGAAGGCTAGAAATGCGATCACTGGAAAGAGTTCATCCTGCTCCACAGACGTGGGAAGTTTGGCTTTGTAATGGAATTTTTAAAGTCGGATTTTAACAGTCGCTTGAGGCAAAGCTTCAAATTTGATTTCATCACGTAATTTGAATTTGGAAAAAATCAGAACCAGAAAAGCAAAATCTGCCTCTAACCCTAAAACCTGCCTCCCATCCCAAAGCAGTTGTAGTTTTCCAGAAATAAGTCCCACCAGAATGATGATGTTCTAGTCTTTAAACTAGAAGTTTGGGAATCTAGACACCACTGCAGAACTGCTGTAGCAGACGAGCAGGACCAATTCCAACAAATGTAGTTAGACTTTTTCATTTTGGCCATTCGCCTTTCAGAACGCTGGCTGTGAAATAACATCCCATTGAACTCACAATCAGAGGAGCTTAAGGGTGGCTGCAATATCACCGCCTCCGTTTGTGCATCCTCTTAGCCATATTTCCACAGAGACAGAGGCCAATCCTATTTCCAGACTCCGACAGGCCTTGATCCATGGCAGAGGCGAGCGGCAGGCTCTTGAGACCACCTTCGTCAGGTGTGGACGAGAGGCAGACCTCTTTATCCCACTTATTTCTAGCCTGGCGCACTGGAAAAAGGAAAGGTGACGGGGGTGGGGGGGGG
>CM067491.1:29935750-30058177 GCA_034552555.1 Semaprochilodus insignis | reverse complement strand
ATGGAAAAAGCAATGCATGTGTATTTAAGTTTATGAACAACTCGGTTTATGATTTGCATGAAAATGTAAGATGCTTTATGAAGCAAAAAATAAGGCACATCATCATCATTCATCATTAATGGGATATAGAAATACAGAACCGACTTATAGTTTTCTTAATACATTTAGCTACGCAAAAATAGGAGTGGGTTCTTTGAGTCCAAAAAATAGTGCAACACTAATAGTGCAAGCAACAACGGAGTGATATGAATGAACCTAGGAAGACTGAAAACGAGCTGGATTCCACTAGAAGTCCATTGGGATTCCTAGAGGTGTCCAACAGGATTGCTACAGGACAGTCAATATGATATCTATAAGATTGGATTGGTGGATTAGTGTAGCTCAGCGGATAACACCACTACCCGCCAGGGGTACACATATGGGAGACTGGGGTTTGAATCCTGGTATGGGTGACTATGCTGTGCTATACCAATAAGAGTCCTTGGGCAAGACTCCTAACACTACATTGGCCACCCTGTAATACAGTTAACCTTGTAAGTCGCTCTGGACAAGAGCGTCAGCTAAATGCCATAAATGTAAATGTATATATAAGATGGCCAACAGGAATCTTATGGACTGTTCAGTGCAGTTCGCATAGAACAGGTTCCAAAAATATGAAAGAAATCAGTAAGATACTGATATGCATTTACATGGGCTAGACAGGCACACTCTGGAAAAATACTTGGGGGAAAATACTGATTCTTTGATTCCTAAAAATAATAATAAGAAGATGGCTAATATGATTCCTATGGAATGTTGGCACTAGATAGCACTGAAACCCATAGTAGTGGGTTCCTTGACTCCTAGCAATAGTGCAACACTAATAGTGCAAGCAGCAATGGAGTGACATGAGTGAACTTAGGAAGACTGAAGACGAGCTGGATTCTACTAGAAGTACATTGGGATTCCTAGAGGTGTCTAACAGGACAGTCAACAGGACAGTTCCCATAGAGCAGGTTCCAAAATATGAAAGAAATCCTATAAGATTCCTATCAGATTTCTTTATTAGAATTCCATAGGACTTCAGTTTTTTAATCAGGGAAAGAACCACTTTTGCATTCAAATGGTTCTTTGTGATGTCATTGTCCTATGTACAGCAAAACCATGCCTTTCCTAAAGAACTCCTGGGGAACTGTTTTTTTAAGAGTGTGGGTCTTTATCGTTTGGGAATAATGCGTAATAACAGTGTTATAAACGGAGGTAATTTCTTTAGTTCAAGTCCCTTTATGTCAGTACAAAGTGTGTTACTTCATACTTACTGGTGCAGCAATGAGTGTTGTTTTGTAAGTATGTTACTAAATGCTTATGTAGGTGTTATGAACTTCCTATGTAGGGTTCCTTGAAAAGAAGGGCATTCAAATGGTTCTTTGAGACTTCATTGTTCTTCATGGTTCTTTTGATCCATCTAATCCATCCCTTATTCCCATCACCAAGGACGCATTTCACATATCCCACAAAAGTGAAGCCCATACTTCTGTAACGGGTCAAGCCCCACCAACAAATTTGTAAACCTCTCCCCTTGCGCCCCTGGTGAGATGTTTAAAGGCCGGACAGTGTGGCAAAAAACGCTGCGCTCAGCTCTGGAAAAGCGGAGAGAAAAAGAGAGACAGAGAGAGACAGAGAGAGAGAGAGAGAGAGAGAGAGAGAGAGAAAAAACACTCCCTTAATGAAGACAAATGTCAAAACAAGTTGGGATTCCAGCCTCGTGTTGGCCGGGGCTCGTCTTTCCATGTTTTCTGGCTTAGACCTTCACGGGAGAGACCAAGGGCAAGAGATCAATCAGCACCAACTCATGCCACAATCCAGACGGGGTCTGTGCTAACACGGCCTTCCCGGTGAAGTGGATGTAGGAGGCGGATTTCTGCATCAGGATGTTTTCTATGCCTGAATCCATGTCCACCTCTGACAAACGGCCTTGGAAATACTGTAAGACTGAAGGCAACTCAGGGACTAGTGTGTGATAGAGAGGTCAGAGCCCAGAAAGATACCACTCTGAAAACTCTCCCTGAGGTTTCGGAGGTTGTTTCGCCGGAGATCCAGATAAACAGAGGCAGCGCTCTGGCTGAGCTTGACTATTGTAATCTTTCGTTATCTGCGGGCAATGTTGTTTGGTTTGTTTGAACAAAGTGCGGATGAGCCAACATACTGTCAGACCAAATGTTCCAGCCCTGATTTATCTGTTTGCAGTTGCTAAAGCTGTTATTTATAGTCAGGGCTGTGAGGGATATTTTAAAAGTGTATTCCAGCACAAACGACTTAATAATTAATGTAATTACTGATGATAACTTTTGGATAACTTGTCTTTGTAGATGTCCACAGGTGAGGGGAACGTGGGGCACTTGAGGGCTGGAGGTTTGGGAACCAGCTTTATGACCAGAGGGTCGCTGGTTCGATTCCCTGAACCGACAGGACATGACTAAAGTGCCCTTGAGCAAGGCACCTACACCCCAACTGCTCCCCGGGTGCTGTGGATAGGGCTGCCACATGCTGTGGGCAAGTGTGCTCACTGCCCCCTAGTGTGTGTGTTCACTAGTTTGTGTGTATGTGGGTGTTTCACTTTACAGATGGGTTAAATGCAGATGTCAATAGGCGAGGGGGTCATGGGCTGCAGGTTAGGGAACTAGCCTTGTGATTGGAGAGTCGCTGGTTTGGTTCCCTGAAACGACAGTAACAATTGAAGTACCTTTGGTCAAGGCATTTAACCCCCAGCTGTTCCCTGGGCACCATGGATAGGGCTGCCCACCTCACCCAATCCCAAACTGCTCCAGGAGCGCCATGAATAGGGCTGCCCATCGCTCCTTGTGACCGGAAGGACGCCGGTTCGATTCCCTGAACCAACAGTAATAACTGAAGTGTCCTTGAGCAAGGCATTTAACCTCCAACTGTTCCCTGGGCACCATGGATAGGGCTGCACACCTCACCCAACCCCAAACTGCTCCCTGGGCACCATGGATAGGGCTGCCCATCGCTCCTTGTGACCGGAAGGATGTCGGTTCAATTCCCTGAACCGACAGTAATGACTGAAGTGCCCTTGAGCAACTGCTCCCCGGGTGCCATGGATAGGGCGATATGAAAATATGGGTAACACTTTACAATAAGTGTTGACTAACTAACATGTAATAATGCATTAGTTAACATGTAGTAATACATAAACAATGGCTAACTGTTACCTATTAACATGTACCCGTTACTGTACCAGTTACATGTTAACATCAGTTAAGCACTGTACTTACAATTACTTAATGCTAACTAATACATTACTTCATAGACTAATGCACAACTGCATGCTACAACGCAGTTATTCAACAGGTAAAGTGATACCAAAATATATCACAAAATTAAAGTACACTGGAATATAAAAAGTAAACATAACTAAACAGACAAAAGAAGGAAATGGCATAGCAGAAGCACAGGAAATGCAAATAATGTTCCAGGGTAGGATGGAGGCTTATGGAATAGATGAGGGCTTTGAGAAGCTGATTGACTCTGGAAAGTGTTTTAGATTGTCTGAAGATTGGGTGAAGTGACAGTGTTCCAGAGACAAGGATCACTACTAGAGAAGGATCGCTCTCCATGACTGTAGGTGTTTGATGGAGGAATGCTAAGTAGAGCAGCTGAAGACGACCTAAGTGGGTTAATAAGGGAGACAATGATTGGAATAAGAAGGAGGAAGAGCCCTTTCTAATAGAGTGCCCAAAGAGTGGACGCACAAATAGATGTTCCTAATAAAGTGGCCAGTGAGAGGAAGTACAAGGTAGACGTTTCCAGTAAAGTGGCCAGTGAGTGGAAACACAAGGTAGGTGTTTCTAATAAAGTGGCCAATGAGTGGAAGTACAAGGTAGGCGTTTCCAATAAAGTGGCTAGTGTGTGGAAGCACAAGGTAGGTGTTTCTAATAAAGTGGCCACTGAGTGAAAGCACAAGATAGGTGTTTCCAATAAAGTGGCCAGTGAGTGGAAGCACAAGGTAGGTGTTTCTAATAAAGTGGCCAGTGTGTGGAAACACAAGGTAGGTGTTTCCAATATAGTGGCCAGTGTGTGGAAACACAAGGTAGGTGTTTCTAATAAAGTGGCCAATGAGTGGAAGTACAAGGTAGGCATTTCCAATAAAGTGGCCAGTGAGCGGAAGCACAACGTAGGTGTTTCCAATAAAGGGGCCAGTGAGTGGAAGCACAAGGTAGGTGTTTCCAATAAAGGGGCCAGTGTGTGGAAACACAAGGTAGGTGCTTCCAATAAAGTGGCCAGTGTGTGGAAACACAAGGTAGGTGCTTCTAATAAAGTGGCCAGTGAGTGGAAGCACAAGGTAGGCATTTCCAATAAAGTGGCCAGTGTGTGGAAACACAAGGTAGGCGTTTCCAATAAAGTGGCCAGTGAGTGGAAGCACAAGGTAGGCATTTCCAATAAAGTGGCCAGTGTGTGGAAACACAAGGTAGGTGTTTCCAATAAAGTGGCCAGTGTGTGGAAACACAAGGTAGGTGCTTCTAATAAAGTGGCCAGTGAGTGGAAGTACAAGGTAGGCGTTTCCAATAAAGTGGCCAGTGTGTGGAAACACAAGGTAGGTGTTTCTAATGAGTGTATATGTAAACCAGGCTTTTTGCACCATGTGTCCTATTTATGGTAGAGTGCAGGCTGTTGCTTGTAGCATCTATATGCATGAAATTCATAGTATATTCAGTCTTCATCTTGTATGTAATATTTACACAGCTTCTTTAGGAATAGTGCATTCATTAACACACAGCCCTCCATTTCTCCTCTTTTCCTTCAAGCATGCGCACATACAAACGCACCGCTGGCCAATTAGGCAGCATAATGAGAGAAAACATCAAAGAAGCAGGCTGAGACCAGCACACAGAAGTACTATAACCAGGCCAAATATTGGAGCTGCAGGTGTCCACACAATATCACTCGCGAGTGCATTGAATGCTTAATTAGTAACAACAAACTGCCGCCGTAAATCGTAAGAGCAGCCTCTATTCAAACGGATCTGCTGCTGAGTCGCCTGTGATGTCTTTACATTGTCTTCATTCTAGAGGAGATTTCATCTTGCCTTCATCTACAGGACTGTGCGGAATTATTCATGAGTTGTTTCATTTCTGTGGACGCACCGATACCACTTTTCTTCCCTCCCAGTACCGATACCGGTACCTGATCCTGAACTCTATCTAGCCTAATTAACCTATAATAGCCTTATAATAGACTCACTTATGTATAGTACATTCACATATTTAGCTCCTTTCCTGGATCTTACATGCACAAATAGCTGCACCCAGAAGGAATCAGCTGACAGGAATAAAACCTGGTGGGCAGGTTTAACAATGTGAGACAAGTGACTGATTCAAGACTCGGCTGCGCATGTGACGTAAGCAAGGACAGGTCTTTAATTCTGTAGCTGACTGACCCAACAGCCATGATTGCTGACATTAGTGCCAGCACCACTGACAGACGGCTGCACCATGCAGGACTACACGCACGCAGACCGTTACGACGACTGCCCTTAACACCACATCAGCGTCACCAAAGACGTCCATGATGTCGTGCCAGACTGTCATGGAGTGACTCAGAATGGCAGCGGGTCATCTTCAGTGACGTGTCTTGGTGGAGACGACCAACCAATCAGTGTGTGGAGACAGCGTGGTCAGTGCCAAGATGAACAATTTGTGGTCACGCGTCACACGTCCGGAAGGCCTGGCGTCACTCCACCTCCATCCCTACTGCACAGTCTGCAGGAATATTCAAGAATATTCAACCTGCATGGGATGGATTATCACAGGACACCATTAGGAACCTCTACAACTGTGGAGTAAAACATACTCAGCTTGACTGAATGTCATTCACCTGTTGGACTGTATATATTAGATGCTTAGGAAATGCTACTTTTGTTTCTTTGCTAAATATTCAGAGAGGAAAGAGAGGAGAGAGAGGAAAACGTCAAGCTAGGCTCTTGTTTCAGAGCTGAAACCATCCACATCCATCCTTCCACTGTGAGAACACACCTCAACACTATGGAGGTCTGAAAGGATGTGTAGCTCTTCAAAAATCTCCTCACTGAGAAAGGGAGTCAGACACATCAAACAAAGAAGCTGCTGGTGTTCTCAGAACAACGGACTGACCAGCCCAGAGTCCAGAACCTCAACATCACGGAATGTGTCTTTGGATTGTAGGAAGCAGAACATGCTAAACCAGCTTCTAAGGCTGAAATTCGGAGGTGTGTCTGCAGAGTTTCTAGGCTAACCGAAAGCGAGTCTCCTGAAATGAATGGAAGCTGCAACTAGAAAAGTGGAATAGTTGCACAGCTTAAGTGGTTCCCACTTCCTGCTAGGCTGTGGTTGCTATAGGAGGAATAAGGGATGAATAAACAACACATAGAGGAGTGCGGGTCAGTATGTCTGTGGATTAGAGTTTGGGGAAGTGAGTACATGCAGTTTGGTGGCTGAAGGTTAAAGGAAACAATAGGGTTTGGGTAGGGCCAAAAATGAATGGGTCTCTATGGGAGGAACGAGGGATGAGTAAAAAACACAAACAAACGAGTGCGGGTCAGACCAGCATTGAATTCATGCTTGGGGGGTCTGCCCTGAGATAGTGTATGTGAAATAGTGTCCGTCAGTCAAGCAGAAGTACGGAAGATAGCAGATGAACTTTTCCATCGCATTCATTTTTAATGGGAAAAATTCAGATTTTTTCCGGAGTGCTTTGGAAAACTCCGGAAAAAGCTGTATACAGGCACACTATTCCTGATCAGACTGAACATTTTGGAGTTAGAACGGTGTCAATATCTCGACAACTGCAGGAGTAGTTAGCGGACAACAATCTCTCGACCAAGAAGAAGGAGAAGAGGAAGAATGGAAACTGGATAACAATACATTTCACATTGTGAAGCACTGTACAACATAATAAAGGTGTGGACACACGGAATATTGACACATCTGATATTATTTGTGGTTTCTGAGTCATTTTCTACCTTCCTTCTGGATCATATGGGTGGTCTCTGACATTTGCCCAGTACCTTACAACATGATCCTAAGATCTACATCTACTCACAGCAACTCACTGAAGAGCCTTCCCACTGAATCCCACTGAAGAGCCGTCTTTCTGTCAAATGTACATGGAATTAGAGAGCAGAAAGGCCTGCGTCACTCGTCTCAAGCTGTTTTTCTATGGACTTCTTATCTGAAGAAAGAAAAAAACCATGCCGTTACACCTAACTCAGCTAAATCACACCAATTAACCATCTTTCCATTCCTCCCTTCTGAAAAGATCTTGAAGCACTCGGAGCGAGAGTCGTCCTTCGTGAATGAGCGAGAAACAAGTGTTTTGTCTCTCGTAATTCCTTTAAAATATGCACAAGCTGTGAAAAGAATTAGAAAAAAGATACCTCGAAATCCCTATTAAGAAGCAAACACGACAGAGGACTGAGGGGTGTCGTCTAACATGGCGGCGAGCGGGAACGTTGCATTCATTGGCGCGTAATTAGATCAGAATTACTGAAAGCCGCTCCAAAAGAAAATTACTGCCAGTCCTCCCAAATTACACGGGCTTCATCTCTCCGGTAGAGAGGAAGTGCATTAAATCTGTGGGGGTGCAGTGCACAAACAAAGAAACAGGTTCACGTGGCCACTTCTCGAAATGTCTCGAGTGAATCATGATCTTATGTTTCTCCCTTTACCTGAAGTGAGCTGAGGACGGTCTCTCCAGGGAAAAGTTCGGACGGAACTTGAAGAAAGGTCTATTGTAGTTGAGTTTGAGACCATGTGTTTGAGACCCTGCAGCCTCAGTGGCGCAGTGGTAGTAGGTTGGTCTGTGGTCACCCACGTCACCGGTTCAAGTGCGAACGTTTGGCCTTGTCTATTATCACAAGCACCATACACTTATTCAGGTTTTGTGGACGGTCTTGGGCTGGAGGTTAGTCCCTGAACTGACAGGAGGCGACTGAAGTGGCCTTGGGCAAGGCACCTAACACCCAACTGCTCCCCAGGTACCATGGATAGGGCTGCCCACTGCTCTGGGCAAGTGTGCTCACTGTCTCCTAGTGTGGGTGTTTCACTTCACGGATGGGTTAAATGTTGAAGACAGATTCCTCTGTGTGCAAACACAGATGGCAAAAAATGGCCCTAAACTCTCTTGCCTACTGTTTGAGTCAAGTGGTCAGTTGACGTTGTGTGAGCATCTGCAATGGGCGTGGCTTAAAGAACCTGTTGGCTCAGCAGTATTTCTGAACCGTTGACCAATTGTGCTTGCACACAAAGGAAGCTGTGCTCCCAATTTAACCCATCCATGCAGTGAAACACCCACATACACACTAGGGGCAGTAGGCACACTTGCCTGGACAGGTGAGCAGCCTTATCCACAGCCCCTGGGAGGCAGTCAGGGGTTAGGTGCCTTGCTCAAGGGCAATTCCTTTCATGTCCTAGGGATCAAACCAGCAATCTTCTGGTCACCAGACTGGTTCCCTAACCTCCCTAACCAACCCATGACTGCCCAACTGGAATTCAACTGGTGGGCTGGATTCCTGCAAAGTTAGGTGATTTCCAAACTTAGTTGCCAAGTTCCACAGGAATGATGGAAGAGTGAAAACATCAATCTGTGCTGGACTCCAGTTATAGGGGATACCACATGACGGGTTCACCCTTCACCTTGGCACTGCAGCGCAGGTTTACAGTACAGACTGTTTGGAAGTCATTCTGGAGAATCCCGGCAAACCAGTCAAGACCATCTTTCACAAAAAGTCCAAGACTATGGCTATGACGTACCTAATAGCATGTAATTCCTTCACAAGCTTGAATAACAGGTATGATTGGATTTGGTATGGACTGGACGCATTTCTGGATATAGGCCACTTCAATGTCCAGACACTCTTGCATCAAAGAATTGCGCAGTTGGGCTAGATTTGGTGGGTGCCTTCCCTGGCACAATTCCAAGGAGAATTCCCTGTAGATTGGGATTTTAGTCACTGCTGGTAGACCTGTATGACCATATGCTTCCATACACCTGCAGATTCAGCTACTTCCTTCACACTATGGTCTTTGGCACACCCAAATGCAGTCCCTCCTTTTAGCCAGTCATTAACATCTGCTTTGGAGCCATTTTCCACACATGGAACGAGACATTCACTGCACCGTAGCACCTCTTCCCAATCTATGGATCCCGTCACTCACAGCCTGCAGGTATTTATAGCCCCATCATCTTTGTGGAGCACCCTCTGCAGGATCCTGAAGTTACTACCACCTTAAAGACACAATGGCACTCATTTTTGGTTTTCTTCAGTTCCTCCAATGAACAGGAGAGCTTGCCTAGCGATATCTGCTTAGACACCACAGAGACTAAAACAATTCCTGATTGGCAATTGTCTGCTGTCTATTTCAAGAATGTCCATCCTAAAGATAACAGTGAAACATGACTAATACTGTAACACTTGCAGAATGCAAATGCAAGGCCTAGTCATGGTTCGCTACTGAGTACGTATTCAACCCAGTATGCAAACTGAAATACTGATTTTTCAACCTAATTCATTACCTGGGCTTAAATCCAAAATTTAGATTGCTCTATTAAAATAAGTCCCTGGCAGCTACAATAGCCTGCAGTCAGTAAACTCATCAATATACGCTGAGCACTTTGCCGAAGGACTCTACTTACAAGAATCAAGTTTACTAAGTAGTCTTTAAACTGCTGCTAAGATGCCTTTAATCATGCGCCCCCAACTCAGACACAATAAAAGCCACAGCATTTCTTCGCTGGCATTAGATTTATCGCTCAAAAGCATGGCTTTCATTTAGGAGAGTATCCCAACACATAAAGCTTTCTCAGTCGTGAGAGCATCTTAATATCGTAACTCAAAGTGGGGTGGCATCTCGAACGCTACGGCCAATACACATTTTAGACAAAGCCATATCTCGTCCAAATGAAATGTGCCCCAGGGAACGCGCTGTGCTTTTAGTTATCCACAACAGCTGGCATTAATAGCAGGCCAGTGGGCATTAGGAACCGCTACAGTAAGCAGCGCTTTGTTTTTGTGCTTGAGACTTTAGCAAGGCTGGAAGTGACTCAAGAGTCCAACGTGATTTCAAACACATGGCGACCATATCAGAGGCAAGGTATCCCAAATCCAACGATTTCCAGAAAACTATGGGGCATACCTCGGAGCATGACTGTAGGGGGCAACACTGCACATCTTTCGAGTGCCACTTCGGAAGCACTTGCAAGCGCCGGTTCTGATGGAAAATCTGGATGCTCCTAATGAATTTGTTCCTGGATGCTCCTAATGACTTTAATGAATAGTGTCTGTTCACCTTCTCCAATTGTGCTGATTTGTAATGAGCTTCATGATTGCAAGAACTCTCTAATCTGTTTCTGGGGGTTGTAATCCCACCGTACCCTCGTAACCAAATTCTAGCCCCCCACCTTGTTCTACATCTACCATCCTGTATGTGTCCCACACAATCAGATGGATCTTTGCCGACTCTTGTTCACTGGTGTAGCTCATGGATGTTTCCATCTCCCGGCAGCTCTGTGTAATTGCTATTGGAAACTTGTTCTACTTGTGTCCAACCCGCACTATCCGAGGAGGCTTTTTGAGTGCTGGTTGCTCTCGGTGTTTTTTCCTGCTCTTAGGGAGCTTCTCCTTTTAAGTCTTGGTTCCTCTGAGTGGTACTTTCTCATGATTCTCGAGTCTTCCATAGGTCTTGATTCCTCTTGGTAGTTCTGGTTTTAGGGAGTTTCTCCTTTTGAGTCTTGGTTCCCCTCTTAATTGTTCTTCATTATGCTTCTAGAGAGTGTTCCTTAGGTCTTGGTTCCTCTCAATGGTTCTTCCTCATGCTCTACATGAACTTCTTTTGAATCTTTGTTCCTCTCAGTTACTCCTCCTCATGCCTTTAGAGAGTGCTCCCTTCAGATCTTGGTTCCTCTCATTGGTTCTTCTTTGTCCTCTTAGGGAGTTTCTCCTTTTAAGTCTTGGTTCCTTTGAGTGGTACTTTCTCATGATTCTCGGGTGTTTTCCATAGGTCTTGATTCCTTTTAGTAGTTCTTCCTCATGGTTGTAGGAGTCTTTTGAGTCTTGGTTCCTCTCGTAATGGTTTTTCATTATGCTCCTAGAGAGTGTTCTTTAGGTCCTGGTTCCTCTCAGTGGCTCTTCCTCAAGCTTCTAGAAAGTGTTCCTTAGGTCCTGGTTCCTCTCAGTGGCTCTTCCTCAAGCTTCTAGAAAGTGTTCCTTAGGTCCTGGTTCCTCTCAATGGCTCTTCCTCATGCTTATAGAGAGTGTTCCTTAGGTCCTGCTTCCTTTCAGTGGTTCTTCCTCATGCTCTTAGAGAGTTTCTCTTTTTAAGTCTTGGTTCCTCTCAGTGGTTGTTCCTTATGCTTCTTGAGAGTGTTCCTCAGGCCTTGGTTCCTCTCAGCGGTTCTTCCTTGTGCTCTTGGGAAGTTTCTAGAGAGTGATTCTTAGGTCTTGTTTGCTTTCAGTGGCTCTTCTTCTTGTGGTTTTCTTAAGGCTAGACAGCTGTTTAATCCCAAACCCTTGAGTTTCCTTCACATTGTGTGTGTGGAGATGCTCTTACCTTCACTATTAAACATATCCCTGAGTTTCCCCACTGTTCTTCCATGGTTTAATAATGCCTTGGACAGTTCTTAACCCAATTTTAGTAGTTTCAGTAATCTCCTTAGATGTTTTCTCTGCTTGATGCATGCCAATAATTTGACCTTTCTGAAACAGATTAATATCTTTTCCACGACCACAGGACGTGTCTTTCGACATGGTTGTTTAACAAATGAGAAGCTACAGTACTCACTGCATCCGTTAGGGTTAAATAACTTGTTGCGGGCTGAAACAATCACCCATGCAGTAGGTTATTATTATCCAGTGGGAGGCTCTTACCTATTTGCTTAGTTAAATCCAGGTGGTGACCGTTTTTGTTGGCCAGGCAGTGTATAATAAACTCTGCTCCAGTTGTGTCAGCTAGTACCAGATTGAATAATGCTAAATTCAAACAGGCATATACTATATTGCCAAACGTATCCACTCCCCCATCCAAATCATTGAATTCAGGTGTTCCAATCACTTCCATGGCCGCAGGTGTATAACACCAAGCACCTGGGCATGCAGACTGCTCCTACAGACATTAGTGAAAGAATGGGTCGCTCTCAGGAGCTCAGTGAATTCCAGCGTGGTACCGTGATAGGATGTAACCTGTACAACAAGTCCAGTCGTGGAATTTCCTCCTACTAAATATTCCACAGTTGACTGTCAGTGGGATTATAACAAAGTGGAAGTGAATGGGAATGACAGCAACTCCATGTAAAATGACAGAGCGGGTTCAGCGGATGCTGAGGGGCATAGTGCACAGAGGTCACCAACTTTCTGCAGGGTCAATCACTACAGACCTTCATGTGGCCTTCAGATTAGCTCAAGAACAGTGCATAGAGAGCTTTATGGAATGGGTTTCCATGGCCGAGCAGCTGTATCCAAGCCTTACATCACCAAGCGCAATGCAACATGTCGAATGCAGTGGTGTAAAGCGCCCCCACTGGACTCTAGAGCAGTGGAGACGTGTTCTCTGGAGTGACCAATCACACTTCTCTGTGTGGCAATCTGATGGACAAGTCTGGGTTTGGCAGTTGCCAGGAGAACGGTACTTGTCTGACTGCATTGTGCCGAGTGTAAAGTTTGGTGGAGGGGGGATTATGGCGTGGGTTGTTGTTCAGGAGTTGGGCTCGGCCCCTTAGTTCCAGTGAAAGGAACTCTTAATGCTTCAGCAGACCAAGATATTCTGGACAATTCCATGCTCTCAACTTTGTGGGGACAGTTTGGGGACGGCCCCTTCCTGGTCCAACATGACTGCACACAAGTGCACAAAGCGAGGTCCATAAGGACATGGATGAGGGAGTTTGGTGTGGAAGAACTTGAGTGGCCTGCACAGAGTCCTGACCTCAACCCAATAGAACACCTTTGGGATGAATTAGAGCGGAGACTGCGAGCCAGGCCTTCTCGTCCAACATCAGTGTCTGACCTCACAAATGCACTTCTGGAAGAATGGTCAACAAATTCCCATAACTACATTCCTAAACCTTGTGGAAAGCCTTCCCAGAAGAGTTGAAGCTGTTATAGCTGCAAAAGGTGGGCCGGCATCATATTAAACCCCATGGATTAAGAACGGGATGTCACTCACGTTTATATGAGTGTGAAGGCAGATGAATGAATACTTTTGGCAATATAGTGTATTCTAAATAAAGTACAGTGTTGGAGGTATGGACTTTCTACTCATCTTCAAGGAAGTGTTGCAGCTCTCTCTGGTTTTGCCCTCTCGTTGGATTCAGTTCAGCCGCACCGGTAACAAAATTTCATCAGTAATAAAACAGATACTTTATGACAACTACATGGCAACTGTTCATACCAGTGGGCAGCGCGGGTCTGATCTTTATGCGGAGGATGTTTTCTTTAGTTCACACGTATCTAGAGGCGATGATGCATAGAGCACCTTCACATTTCCGCAACGCTACAGAGTGCATGATTTGGGCCCCATGGGCAGAAGGAGTTATTGCATGTGGCCTGTAGAGCGGAACCCACTTTCTAGAGGGCCCGAGTGAGGGAACTTAAGAAATGCCGAATGGAAAATTGGTGAGTGTGGCTTGGTCTGTGTGTGCAAGAAAATGATAGACTCTGGATATGAATGGGAGGGAGAACGGGAATACAGCGAGAGACAGAGGCACAGAGGGAGAAAAGAGAGTCGGCAAAAGGAATAAGGGGGTGAAGGCTAGAGATGCGAAGCCGTGCAGTAATCCAAGGTCTCTCCTTAATCATAATCATTCAGCTGTCAGAGAGAGTCGGAGCAGAGGCCGCAGCCGGACAGCCAGACCTAGGTCCCATCTGCTCCCAATAAACTCCTACAAAAGCCTTAATTTGAATAAATGTCCCTTTTCTCCTTTTCTTCTGCCAATGCTTGCACTTTCCGGGGAGCGGCGCTGCCTATTAAAACGTCCTGTGCCGTGCACCCACGTACCGCGGTCTCTCCAGACTCCATGCAGACGCTAAGCTGAACCACCCACATCAAGGGGAACCTTAAACTGTCAAAAGTACTTCAAAATACAGCTGATACAGATGGTAGGGGATGGTATCGGCATTTCCACTTGTACAGCAGGTTCTTAGTGAAGAACAGAAGGTTGGGTTCTAGCTTTACCAGCAGATACAGTGAGCGTCTGGTTCATAAGAACAAGGTCAAGCAGCAGACACACAGGACAACACAGCTACAGACTGGCAGAGGGCCAAAACCACTCTCTACTGACCGTGATGAGCACCACCTCATTCCAATGTCACTTAACCACCGTAAGATGACCTCAAGTGACCTACAGAAAGACTGGCGAGTGGTGGCTGGGGTGAAATGCACAGCGAGCAAGGTTCTAAAAACAGGCTTCTGGAGGCGTCATTAGTGATTTTCTAAATAAACAGATCTAAATACAATATTCAATACAATACATACAATACATTTTCAGGTGGTCTCCTCAGTTTTTCCAGAGCTGTATATAAGGGTAGAATTTTCAGGTGAATTGGGTTACTTACTGTGCACATTTAAATCGACACGCAAACATAAGCACAAGAAAGCTCCCAACTTTGCTCCCAACTTTGCTCCCAATGCTGCCAACTTTGTGGGAACAGTTTGGGCATGGCCAACATGACTGCACACCAGTCCACAAAGCAAGGTCCATAAAGACATGGATGAGCGAGTTTGGTGTGGAAGAACTTGACGGGCCTGCACAGAGTCCTGACCTCAGCCCGATAGAACACCTTTGAGATGAATTAGAGCGGAGACTGTGAGCCAGGCCTTCTTGTCCAACATCAGTATCTGACCTCACAAATGCGCTTCTAGAAGAATGGTCAAAAATTCCCATAAACACATTCCTAATCCTTGTGGAAAGCCTTCCCAGAAGAGTTGAAGCTGTTATAGCTGCAAAGCGTGGGCCAACATCATATTAAACCCCATGGATTAAGAATGCTCATAATTAGAATTGTCGTATTTAAACATATTAGCATTATGGTCAGTATATTAATATAAATATTATGATGTATATTAATGTACAAATTTACAAATGACATATCACAGTAGCAGACTAATTAAATATGTTTAGCTTGAGACGACATGTTAAATGTCATCATCATTTTCATCAATTTTCTTCAATCACATTTCTTGAAGAAACTGTATTCATAAAAGCTGATTATAGTTTTTTCCAGTGGGCTGTTATGATTTGTAGTTATTATCAGGTGGGCACTGGGGAGAAAAAACTGACAAACCCTTCCCTAAAGTATATCATATTTCACCCATCTAAAGCCGAAAAACATTGCAGGACATTAGCGTGTGGTGTTTGTGTGTGTAGAGCTTGGTGGGCCCACTCCGGCGGGCATGACATACCACCATGGTATCATTCAGAAATAGCATTTGAAGTAGTGTCCCTATATTATAGTCATGCAAAATGTCTAGTTTATTTAATAAGTGGATATAAAAGTGGACATGGCTTTGAACCTCATTCACTCACTCATGCATGTGTAGCAGTCTGATGTTTCTCCACAAGGTGGAGCTCCAATCAAACAACTTACTTTAGTGTTCATCATGAACCCACACAAGAAGAAGCAGTCTTTCACAATGACAGGTGAAATAGTGCTCAATTAATGTCGTGTTGCTGTACACTACATTATACTCTATAATGCGTGATCACAGATCTGTCTGATTCATAACAATAAAGCATTGTTCTAATAAGTTATAGATATATCACTCAGGCCTGAAACCTGTCAACTTCTAGCTTCTCCTTGCAGGTGTACAGTAAAAGACTGTTGCCCAGCTGTTGGTGAAAGCGTTAGCTACCCTGTAAACCTTTATCAGTGGTCAGTTTCTGACCACAAAGATACTCTTAAACTGGTATTACCACACAAACTGAGCACAATGTGGTCCACTGCCACTGTGGTCCTGAGGACAGAATCGACAAAAAAATCAGTGATGAAAAAAATTGACCATAGTCTTCTGGTCAGAAAACAGCCAACCATGGACAGTGCAGAGGGCAGATGACAAACTGTAGATGACAATAAATGGGCTAGCATTTGTATGTGCACACCTATATAGTGGACTTACAAGGCCAGTTAGGGCTCCAGAATAAAACAGACAGTGCGATGGACGATGCTGATTTGTGTCCCACACAATCCAAACCCATGTGAGCTGTCCAATAACAGAGAGAGAGGAGAGAATAGACTTTGCTGTGGCTCCGCTGGGAGAGGCTGAACTCGTTCTCCAACAGAGATTTCTTCGACCTCGCATGCAGGTGTGAAACAAACTGCTCCAATTTGGGTCCAGACCTGAAAATGCACTTCTCACAAAGGCGGGAGAAAGAACAGAAGCCCTATTTTTATGTGGCCACAGCTCTCTAATTTACAAATCTGAGGGGTTTAAAGCAAAACCAAAATCAAATGCAAAATGCAATTTTCCACTTACCTTAGATATAGTACATCACTGGACATTGGACCTGGACACCAAGCAGGCCTTCCCAGGTAATAATCAAGTATTTTTTAATGTACTAGAAATGACCTTTAATACCATCAAGTACATTTCAAGCACATTACTGTTTTGTGTGCTAAATACAAGTGCAAAATGTAAATATTACAAGTGTAATAATTACAAGTACATTTTACCTGAGTAGTACTTTAGTGTATTTATATTTATATATAAGTATATTTTAATGTACTAGAAATGTACTTTAATATGTACTTAAGTGTCTCTAAATGAATCTAAGAGGTGTCTCAAAATAGTACAGTTAAGTACAGTTATTTAAGTATATATTTAATAGCACTAATGATATTTAATTGGCATACTAAGTACATACACTATATTGCTAACAGTATTCACTCACCCATTCAAATCAAAGTGGTAGGCCACGTAAAATGACAGAGTGGGTTCAGCGGATGCTGAGCTGCACAGTGCGCAGAGGTCACCAACTTTCTACAGAGTCAATCACTACAGACCTTCAAACTTCATGTGGCCTTCAGATTAGCTCAAGAACACTCTGTATAGAGAGCTTCATGGAATGGGTTTCCATAGCTGAGCAGCTGCACCCAAGCCTTACATCAGCAAGCGCAATGCAAAGCGTCGAATGCAGTGGTGTAAAGTACCACCACTGGACTCTAGAGTAGTGGAGACGTGTTCTCTGGAGTGACCAATCACNCAAACTTCATGTGGCTTTCAGATTAGCTCAAGAACAGTGCGTAGAGAGCTTCATGGAATGGGTTTCTATGGCTGAGCCACTGCATCCAAGCCGTACATCACCAAGCACAGTGCACAGAGTCGAATGCAGTGGTGTACAGCAAGCCGCCACTGGACTCTAGAGCAGTGCAGACATGTTCTCTGGAGTGACGTATTGTCTGGCAATCCGATGGACGAGTCTGGGTTTGGCGGTTGCCAGGAGAACGGTACTTGTCTGACTGCATTGTGCCGAGTGTAAAGTTTGTTGGCGGGGGGGGATTATGGTGTGGGGTTGTTGTTCAGGAGTTGGGCTCGGCCCCTTAGTTCCAGTGAGAGGAACTCTTAATGCTTCAGCAGACCAAGAGACTCTGGACCATTTCATGTTCCCAACTTTGTGGGAACAGTTTGGGGACGCCCCCTTCCTGTTCCAACATGACTGCACACCAGTGCACAAAGCGAGGTCCATAAAGACATGGATGAGCGAGTCTATATTTTATGCACTGAGTTAATATCTAACACATTACTAAGAAACATATGGAATGATTGTTTTCCATTTAACACAAAAGCAATTGGAATATAACGCATAGAAGCCGGGAAGGAAAGTGAATGAAGTCTGACTCTAGCCATCCTGCAGCTGTATGTGGATTTTCTCGCATTAATTGGCATTTAAGAAATCAATATGCTAATGACTTAAAAGCTCAACTATTATGTATGCGCATTTAGCCCTTCTCAGAGTCATCGCATTGACTTTAAACAATTGAATTAGAGATATTCATAATGCTAATCACCTTCCAGGCTATTAAAGAGCAATAATCAGGAGAGACTGCTAACTGGACGATTACAATAAGGCAGTTTAACATACAAACAATGGCGTCAACAAATAACAGCAATTAAGAGGTGACATGTAACTCTGCAATTAAGCAAGCAGACATGTTTAATTCATGGAAAGCCACATCAGTCTTTCGCTAATGCTAAGTTCCTTTTAATGACTAGCGTACTTGTACTGTCCCATAGACATTAGGTGTTTTGGTGTTCTGTGCTTGCTGATCAGCACCACCTACTGGCAGCTAATGTTCTGTATACCTTTTGAGAAATTAATTTTTTGTCCTTTGAGCTATACTGCCAAAAGTATTTGTTCGTCTGCCTTCACACGCATATAAACTTGAATGACGTCCCATTCTTAATCCATGGGTTTTAATATGATGCCGGTCCACCCTTTGCAGCTATAAGAGCTTCAGCTCTTCTGTGAAGGCTTTCCACAAGGTTTGGGAATGTGAATTTTTGACCATTTGTGAGGTCAGACACTGATGTTGGACGAAAAGGCCTGGCTCGCAGTCTCCACTCTAATTCATCCCAAAGGTGTTCTATCAGGTTGAGGTCAGGACTCTGTGCAGGCCAGCCAAGTTCTTCCACACCAAACTCGCTCATCCATGTCTTTATGGACCTTGCTTTGTGCACTGGTGCGCAGTCATGCTGGAACAGGAAGGGGCCGTCCCCAAACTGTTCCCACAAAGTTGGGAGCATGAAACTGTGCAGAATCTCTTGCTCTGCTGAAGCATTAAGAGTTCCTTTCACTGGAACTAAGGGGCCGAGCCCAACTCCTGAACAACAACCCACGCCATAATCCCCCCTCCACCAAACTTTACACTCGGCACAATGCAGTCAGACAAGTACCGTTCTCCTGGTCAGACAAGACCCGTCCATCGGATTGCCAGACGGAGAAGTGTGATTGGTCACTCCAGAGAACACGTCTCCACTACTCTAGAGTCCAGTGGTGGTACTTTACACCACTGCATTTGACACTTTGCATTGCGCTTGGTGATGTAAGGCTTGGATGCAGCTGCTCAGCTATGGAAACCCATTCCATGAAGCTCCCTATACGGACTGTTCTTGAGCTGATCTGAAGGCCACATGAAGTTTGAAGGTCTGTAGTGATTGATTCTGCAGAAAGTTGGTGACCTCTGTGCACTATGCACCTCAGCATCTGCTGACTCTGCTCTGTCATTTTACGTGGCCTGTTGCTGTCGTTCCCGATCGCTTCCACTTTGTTATAATCCCACAGACAGTTGACTGTGGAATATTTAGTAGGGAGGAAATTTCACGACTTTCACTAACGTCTGTAGAAGCAGTCTGCATGCCTAGGTGCTTGGTTTTATACACCTGTGGCCATGGAAGTGATTGGAACACCTGAATTCAACGATTTGGATAGGTGAGTGGATACTTTTGGAAATGTGGTGTATCTTTAAATATCTTCTACAGTTTGGCTTAGATGACATTTTCGGAATGTAAAGAGACCTTTCTACTGTTCATGTTGCTATTTTGACAAGCGTTTGTGAAGTATATTTAAGTTGCATATCGTCGCTGTCTAATGAAAAACATGTATCTCCACTTTTGTTCATTTTTACTTTTATGCATCATTTGAACACATCAGCTGCTGTTTACACTGAGTGAGAATCTCATCATGAATGGACCAACAGAAATGGCCCAAAACTGTTTGGAAAGATGTCTGGTTCCATTGACTTACATTAAAGTTAAATTAGGTTTTTGGCCTCTCCTGTAAAGTTGCCATTTTGGAGATACTTGTTTTTCATTGGACAGCGACAATATATTTAAAAGTGGATTTAGCAGATTGAGCTACTGAAAGCTAATCACTCTCATGCTAATCTGTATGACCAGAATTCAATCCTTGCTACTACCATTAATGCCACTCTGTTTGTCAGCATGTACTGTTCTCATATTTTCATTGATTTAACTGAGCCACTTGCCATGTCAGTACTGTTTATTCAGCTATTCCTGGATCTAGAATATGACTGCCTTCAGTAAACAGAGATAAACTGGTATCTCTTGTCAATGTGGTTATTGGAGAGGAGTTTAGCTGCCTGTCAACTAAAGCCAGGTGCTGCAGTTGAGGACAGGACAGTAGTAGTGTTTATTCAACCCCATTATGTATTGGTCAGACCACAGGACTGTCGTTGACCATTTAGTTGAGATTTGAGTTGCCTTTTAGGCCTTTGACTGGACCTTCTAGGCCTTCATTACAAGTCTGTCATGTTAAGTTTATTTCTTTGGTGGGGTTAACATCCTGAAAAATCCCATGGAAAATTATTCAGTCATTTTTTTTTTTACTCTACAGTTATATTGGGTAGACCCTCTGCCATAGTTTGGGCCTCCAGGAGCTGGACTTATGTGTCCAATTGGCCAGGAAAATAATTAGGAAATGATAGTGCAATCAAGTCCTTTGCAGATGATACTGAAGTCATGGGAAAAGGTCTGAAAATGAAAACAAACCGTCTTATGGATGTAGGTTGATCCTAGTGTTGAATAAGCAAGCATGGCGTAGATTGGGAAGAGGTGGTACAGTGCAGTGAATGTCTCGTTCCATGTGTGGAAATTGGCTCCAGAGCAGATGTTAATGATTGGCTAAAAGGAGTGACTGCGTTTGGGCGTGCCAAAGACCATAGTGTGGAGGAAGTAGCCGAATCTGCAGGTGTATGGAAATGTACGGTCATACGGGTCTACCAGCAGTGGGTAAAATCCCAGTCTACAGGGAATTCTCCTCAGGATTGTGCCAGGGGAGGCCTCCACCAAATCTGGCCCAACTGCGCAATTCTTTGATGCAGGAGTGTCTGAACATTGATGTGGCCTACATCCAGTAACTTGTCCAGGACATGCCAAATCCAATCACAGCTGTTATTGGTGCTCGTGGAGGTATTACACACCATTAGGTACATTTCAACCACAACTGACTTCACATACAATTGTGTTTTGGCCGTTTGTTAGGATCGGTCAGTGAAAGGACTGGGAATTGAAAACACTGGAAAATCGCTACAGGGTAACAGGGTATGTTAATGCCGGTTACGAGCCTCAAATAAACCAGGGAATGTCTTTCATAATCTTCAGATGTCTGCATGTGTTCATCTGAATTGCCATTAGCTTAGCATAGTACTAGAATACCATAGGGGCGCTAGCAAAACCTTAGCTTCGCGGTAGAGGTGGTCTTTTCTTATTACTGCCCAGGTTTTCACATTTGTGCTCATATATTGAGAGCCGTCCACCACCCAATCGGGTCCAGCCAAGAGCGCCTCTGTGATTGGAGGGTGCCTCTGTGATTGGAGAGCGCCTCTGTGATTGGAAGTGGATTGTACTTGGATTACTCAGCTGCTAATACGCTATGTGGAAACTCATTAGAGGACACTGCAGGCAGTGAGGGAGTTCACCATGGAGCTGGGCGAGTGTGTACACGCTGCCAACTTCACCGCGCTGAAAGGGGGAAAACAAGAAAAATGTATGGCCATTAAATCCAGCTCTCTAAAACATGAAGAAGAAAAAGGGAGGGAATCCACGACCCACTGTGAGCAGACGTCAACAACTACCCTAACACGACGACCACTTCATTGAGAATGTCACCATCATATCTGGGGAAAAAACATGAAGTTTCCGTGAAGTTTACAGTGCAGAGTTTGTTGCATTAAACTGAGCTGAAATGAATTTGCCCGAGGGTTTGGTTATGAACTGATGCTATTAGGTTTTTTAGCAAGGTAACTTTTTCAGATATGTCTAAAACCTACACTACCAGTTAAAAGTTTAGTCGGCTCCTCATAGCAGGTTCTCCTTATGTTTATCTTAATGCTTTACTGTAGAATAAAAGTAAAGACATCAAACCATAAAATGGTCACATAATACCAAAGACAATGTCCCATACCACCCAACACATTCTCCATACTACTCAACATGCTGTTTCACATTACCCAACATGTGCTTCCATAATATCCAACATGGCACCTTTGCATTTTCTAATATGCTGTACCAAAACACCTATACATAATGTATTACCTCCTATTACCCAACACACTGTCTTGAAATACCTAACAGATATATCATACTACCCAATATGTGGTTCCATAATACCAAACACATTCTTCCATACCATGTAGCCCACTATCCCATAATACCAAACACGTTGTCCCATACTACTGAACACACTACTAAATAATACCAAACATGTTGTCCCATACCACCAACATGCTGTTTCATAGTGTCAAAAACATTGTCTTATAATACCCAACACACTGTTCCATAAAACCTAACATGTTATACTGCCCGACACGCTGCCCCAAAATACCAAACACATTGTCCCACATTACCCAACACACTGTCCCGTAATACCTATTACATTGACCCATGTTACCCAACACACATCACAGAGCACTCATTTTAACTCAGCTGTGGGCGTGGCACGGCTGCATTTCAATAATCTGATTGGCCGCCTTGTCATTTCTATAAAGAGCCCCCTTGTATCACAGTGCCAAAGCCCCCAAACACTGAATACACCCCCCCCACTACACATCTGTACAAGCATTTCCTTCTCAGATGGCTTGTGCTGGACGCTATACCTTGCTAAGTGAGCACTAAGTAGTCCGTCTGTCTCCTCCCTCTGAGCGTCACCGGAAGCCACATCCATTTCACCGTAAACACCGGGAATGTAAGAAGACAGGCTGGCAAGCAAATCTTTATTTATTTGTTTCAATTCATTTCTAATCATATTCACCAGCTGGCGGCTTGTCTAAACACGCAGATCTGATTACATTCGAAAAAATCAGATGTGACTCGAACATCTAGCCCTACGATCTTCTGTCTAAACACTGTTCTAATGGTCTTTGCTCACTGTCCGCTTTATTAGAAACCCCTGTCTCGTAGCTCCACCTTGCTGGTAGCCCATCTGTTGAGGTTTGTACCAGTTTGTACCAGCACCATACACACTGTGCTGCGAACAATCCACCACCCCAATAATATCCAGACGCCAGCAATCCAGTGGTCATAAACTGACCAGAGATGATGAATGGAGGGGGCGCTGATAAAGTGTGCAGTAACAGATGAACCACAAGGTTGGTGTTTCTAATAAAGTGGCCAATGAGTGGAAGCACTGTGCTGAGTATCCGAGATAAAGGCTAAGTCACAGAGGAAAGCCCCGCGGTAATGTGTTGACAATGTCGTTTAACACTACCATAGCACATGCCTCTATCTACATGAGCTGATTGCATGAACAATGTATGAGGTTAAAAATACTGGTCCTCAATACTGATATCCACAGGGTCCAAATCAGGGCCTCCAACAGGAGAGAGTAGATTTCCTGCACCACAGGCCTCAACACCGCTAAGATTATTCCTGGTGCAGTCATTCTGGATGGACTAATCAAAACCCCTGTGATTAGCTCAGGGGAATAAGGGCCTCTCCTTGCAGCCCTGATAAAAATGGAAACAGTCATATCATTTGCTAACACATGATTGAGAAACATTATAGGGACTTAGAGTGAGTGGTAGGTCACTGTGCGGAATGTCTGGACCGTGGTAGTGCCTAATATGGGATTACTGAACATGCGCTCACATCATATTCAATATACTGTCTTCGCATTTCCCAGTATCTAGCAAATTAGTCCATACAACCAAACATGCTCTCCAATAATGCATTATACATTGTCTCATACTACCCAACACACTGTTCCATAATACCTCACGTTGTCCCATACCCTTAACATGCTTTCACATAATATTTAACAATTTGTTGCATACTATCCAACACATTGTCCAATACTACCTAACACACCATTCCATAATACCTAACGTGTTTTCCCAACACTTAACGTGCTGTCACATATTACATAACAATTTGTTGCATACTACCCAACACACTGTCCAATAATACCTAACATGTTGCGCTTACTACACATTGCCAATGACACTCAACATGCTATCACATAATGCCTAACATATTGTCCCACACTACCAACACACTGTTCCATAACTCCTAACACATTATTCCATACTACCAAACACGTTGTCCCATATTACCGTTGCATTGTCTTGTAAAACATAATACATTTTACAACATCCTGTCCCATAAAACACATTGCCCCATACCACCCAACACCCTGTCCCATAAAACACATTGCCCCATACTACCCAACACCCTGTCCCATAAAACACATTGCCCCACACTACCCTACACACTGCTCCATCATACCAAGCACATTGTCCCACATTACCCACATGCTGTCACATAATAGCAAACATGCTATTTCATTGTGCCAAACACATTGTCTCACACTTCCCATACCAAACACAATGTGTAAGGTAGTATGGGGCATTGTGTTTGGTCCCATACCAAACACAATGCCCCATACTACCCTACACAATGTCCCCTAATACCAAACATGTTGTCCCATACTACCCAGCACACTTTCAGGTGATACCAAACACGTTGTCCCATATCATAATGCCAGACACATCATCTCCTGTTACCCAACACACTGTCAAATACTACCCAATATGTGGTCCCATAAAATCAAACACATTCGTCCATACTATGTAGTACACTGTCATATAAAACCTAACTTGTTGTTTCTGTCCCAGACTACCCCACCCAGACTACACACACTATCCCATAATACTTAACGTGCTTTACCTCATTACCCAGCCACACTTTCCCATAACGGCCAAACAAACCGTTTTATATTACCCAACGCACCTTCTGATTATAGTCAACATGCTGTCCCATAACACCAAACACGCAGGCCCTCATTAGCAAACATGTTGTCTCACAATACCGAACACGCCATGCTATATTACTCAACATGCTGTCCCACACTACCAACACACTGTAACATAATACTTAACACAACGTCTAATAGGACCTGTCCTATATGGTAACTAATCTTAGACTAGCTTTCTAGAAGCTCTGTCTGAAAAGCAGAGAGAGAGAACCGCAGCAGGACCCAGAGGAAGTGCTCTACTCACCATAATCGCTGTCGTAGAAGACGATGAATTTCTGCCAGCGGAGCTCAGCGACGAGTGTGAGCATGACATCGCTGAGGCGCACAGGTGGGCGGGCGGCCAGCGTGTAGCGCTCCCCCTCCGGGCTGGGGTTGAATTGGCAGGCAGTGCGTGGCGAACCATCCCCGTTGCGCTGCACGTACAGGTGCGGGATGTGCATGGCGTCGGTCAGAGACTGCAGGGCGCTTGCCGAGGCGCAGCCCGTGGAGGTCACCAGGGCCAGGATACCTTGCGTCATGAGCTCACAGGCTGCGGAAAGACAGAAAGAAAATCACTTAGACTGGATTTAACGTCAACTTAAGCGTACAATATTAATAATAATAGCTCACCAGACAAAAAACCTAATAGCATGTAATACCTCCACGAGCACCAATAACAGCTGTGATTGGATTTGACATGGACTAGACAAGTTTCTGGATGTAAGCCACATCAATGTTCAGACAATCTTGCATCAAAGAATTGTGCAGTTGGGCCAGATTTGGTGGATGCCTTCCCTGGCACGATTCCGAGGAGAATTCCCTGTAGACTGGGATTTTGGCCACTGCTGGTAGACCCCTATGACCATACGCTTCCATTCATTTTCATTGTGGTGGTGTATTATGAGACAATATGTTGGACAGTATAGGCCAGTGTGTTGGGTATTATGGGACTCTAAACAGTCAGATCAGAATTCAACTCGACATCAGTCATAATTTCATGCTGCCGAGACCTCAAACATATGGGCTGATGTTTCCGTACCAACAAAATCAAAGGGTAGTCATCTCAACCCCTCTGTGTTTGAATGGACCATTAAAGAAATGGGCAGACAGGAGAATGAGGCAGCAGCATCGGAGACAAGCTAAAAGTCCAAAAGCAAACTTTAAAGAAGCCAAGGACGTGATCAAAGATGTGGCTGAATAACGTGCTCGTTTTATAGCGAGCTCGAACTCGTTCTGGGTGATGAGCCCAGCTGTCAGCCATTCAAACTTCATGATTGCTCCTGTGATGCCGGCGAAGATGAAACCGAAGTCTCCGGGGACAGACCTGCGTGTGTTATCAGTCATGACTGTACACCTCTGAATGGGCGTGTCACGTGAACCATTGCTCTGTTGTGCGTGCGGGTAAGTTCAGGAGCGAGGTGTGTTCAGACTGATGTTGGATATGGCTCACATTTAAAGGATACTGTGAACAGCCTAATAAGGAAATTGGGTTTGGTGATGAAATCAGATTTGGGCCACCACATGCTGTTCGGGCCACTACATACTGAGTGAACATAGGCTCTTCATCCACACGGAAACACTAAAATGTATGTATTAGTACCTAAAAATACCAATACACGGTCCTATATTACACAATGTATTGTCCTATGCTACCCAACACGCTGTACACATAATACCAAATATGCTTTTCTATATTACCCAACACGCTGTTCTGTAATAGTTAATGCAGTATCCCTCAAAACCAGCACACATTCCTGTGTTACACAATAATACCATAATACCTAATATGTTGTCTCTTTTACCCAACACACTGTCACATCATACCAAATATGCTTTTCTACATTACCCAGCACCCTGTTCTGTAACAGTGATACAGTATCCTGCAATACCAACACACATTCCTATATTACACAATGCACTGTTCTATACTACCCAACATACAGTCCCATAGTACCTAATAATTTAAATTATCCCAGGATACCTAACACAATATTGCCCAACATGCTGTCCTATTACATAATGCAAATATCACCTAACATGTAGTCCCATAATACCTAATTGCCTTTTCTATATAACCCAACACACTGTTCTGTAACAGTAACACAGTATCCTGCAATACCAACACACATTCCTAAATTACATAATGCACTGTCCCATACTACCCAACATACGGTCCCATACCACCCAACATATTGTCCCATATTACCCAACACACTGTCACATAATACCAAATATGCTTTCCTATTTTACACAATGCACTCTCCCATACTACTCAACACACTGTCACATAATGCCAACACACTGCCCTTTATTATTTCAAATACAAATACAATAAATAAAAATTCTGAATCCTCTTTAAACAGAGAATATATATATATATATAATATATGAAAAATGATGTTAAAGATTCTTTATATTTTATGTAAGGAGTTCTGCAGAAAGGCTTAATGTTTAATGAATCTCAGAGCAGTTTCTTTCCAGAGCTGTGGCTGCATCCTCATCAAAACCCGAAAACCCTCAGACAGAGCTACAGAAGCTAGAAGCCCCTCTCTCCAGGCGTCAATAAACTCCCCAGTCCAGTACTTTGTGCCCTCCAGTGACCCGAGTTATTGTGTCAATTAACCTTTGCCCACTCAGAAACAGAGGCCAGGCATGGGCTCCTTCCTAAGACCACTGTACTGTAATTGGTAATGTGAAAGCACTCAAGGCAATTGAAAGAAGACCCTAATTTAAGCCCGTCGGTATATACAGCCTCATATCTCCGCTCACTCCGGCATGATTGTGGTGACCTTTAATGAAATCTTTCTGCAGCTTCCGAGCAGACATGGCACCTCTCCAGATGCCCGTGTTCGTTAATCACGTGCGGTGGCATGCCTCTCAAAGGCGACCAGATGATTTCATCCTTGCACTTTCACAGTTTTGTTTTAATTGTGCATTGAGTTTCTCGGCATTCGCGGCGGATGCTGTAAATCCCGTTTTTACAAGAATAGCCCCGAGGATTTAAACCAGCGCGGCTAATGATGCAGTAATTAAAAAGGCCTCGGCCGGTCCCTGCGCAGACCACTATTAGATCGATCCGCACACAGGACCGAAACAACGGTGAACGAATAAACAAACGCACCTTTAAAATCGACTTTATACTTAAGAGACACATTCGAAGGCATTGACCGTACATCCTCAGTCAGGGTAAACCACTCCAGCATTTTTGTCTTTATGCATCAGAAATGTATTTATTTACCCCCCAATGCCCCCCCGGCCCCCCTTCCACATATTGACTTTATGTCCCCTTGGACCGAAGACACTGTCCTTAACAGTGCAATTGCAAGAGAAATCGCTTTTACTTAGCTTTCTAATGATTGGAGTCATTGCATTTGGGCTCAAACACAAATCAAACCCAACAGGAACCTTGTGAACATCAAGGGGGGAAAATATCCCCACAGTGCTAAAAGGCTGGTCTTAACGCTTAAATGAATCGCTAATGAAAGAGGAAGATAAATGCTCACCATGTGATTGTTCACGTCCCATAATACCAGACACTGGACTTCTCGGCCTCATTGGCGCTCCCTGCTTTTGCACATTGTCAGCGATATCTGGGCCCAATTCCTGCTGGAATAAACCAGATCCAGCACTTCCCAGATCAGCTCTACTGGATCTGGCACCCATTCCACATTTAAATTATTGATTGCATGTTTGGGGCAAAGAAACTCTGATTCTTGGCTAATTCATGTATCCATGTTAAGCACTACTTAACTGGGTCATTCTATTTGGGCCATTAGCTGGCCCGAAAAAACTTCTGATTCTCGACCAATTCCATGCATTCATGTTAACCACAAGTTAAGTGTGGGACAAACCTTGAATCTCACCCTTAGGGCCAGTGGGCACAACAAAGTAGCAACTTAACCACAACTATGAGGCATCTGCTAAGCATCAGAAACAAGATGCCTTAGAGTAATGGTTATTGGTTACACTGGAATTCTGATTGGTCAATATGAAAAACCAGTTTAATGGTGAAATTTGTAATTTTGGTTCATTCATACCATCCAATCACAACCAGAATAGAATACACCCATGTATACACCCCAGTCAGAAAAGACTAGTCCAACTGAGGCTATTCCGTATACAGTTCCCATCCGATTGAACGAGAGACACCTCAGTCGGAAAAGACTAGTCCAACTGAGGCTATTCCGTACACAGTTTCTATCCGACTGAAGGAGAGACACCTCACTCGGAAAAGACTAGTCCAACTGAGGCTGTTCCGTATAGAGTTTCTATCCGACTGAAGGAGAGACACCTCAGTCGGAAAAGACTAGTCCAACTGAGGCTGTTCCGTATAGAGTTTCTATCCGACTGAAGGAGAGACACCTCAGACGGAAAAGACTAGTCCAACTGAGGCTGTTCCGTATACAGTTTCTATCGGACTGAACGAGAGACACCTCAATCAGAAAAGACTAGTCCAACCGAGGCTGTTCCATATACAGTTTCTATCCGACTGAACGAGAGACACCTCAATCGGAAAAGACTAGTCCAACCGAGGCTATTCCATATACAGTTTCTATCGGACCGAACAAGAGACACCTCGGTCAGTAAATACTACTCAAACTGAGGCCATACCATATACAATTTCATAGTCCAAATAGTACATATGGGCCATTACATATACATTTTCTATCCGATGGAAAAAGAAACATCTCAATCGGAAAAGACTAGTCCAACTGAGGTCTTTCCATATCCAATTTCTATCGGACTGAGTGAGGTGGATAGTCCTGTCAATAAGTCTTTTAAATAGAAGAATAATAGCTGGATCTGATTACATTCCCAAGTATGTTTTGTCCATATGCATTTGCATTATAGAGGGAGTTCATAACATTCAACATGGCGGGACTGCTAAAAACTGGTTAAAAGACCTAAAAATAGTCAGCAGGACAGATGGACTAAGCTCGGAATAACGAAATGTTCAGACAAGTGCATGAGCAACGGAACTCCAATGGATTTACACCAATTATAGAGCAAATTCAGCTCAGAGCTCAGAGCCAGCAGCGGAATCCAGCTTGTGTGTCTCGGAATGTTGTAGGACATGACATTCCTTCTTTAATAAGTGCGTGAGAAAAGTATGTTTTCCTCTGTCTTCTACTGTTTTAAACCTAAGTTAGGCAATTTATGGCATAAGACTGCAACTGTTTCAGATAGAAGAACGCAGCAAAAAGAACTGTGCTTGTTCAAGTGACCATTATGGTTCTTATGAATACAGCTATTCTATTTTTAACCTCTGCAGTATAGAGATGAGTATCAGTCAGGAAACCCTAACTGTATCGCTTCTAAAGAGTCTCTGATAGCACTTTCCCACCAATATGGAATGGGTTCCGTTTCCGGTTTCACAAAACCTAATTTCGAACCGTCTGGCACATTTCCACCCGAAATAAATGGGTATGGCTGGGAACCCCAAAAGCTGGAACAGCTGGCACTGTGATGACATCCGTGGGCGTGTCAGTTGTTGAAGAAAGAGAAGGCAACAATGGCACCACCTAGTGGTCTGCTGAAGAACCTCTTCTATGCCTTCTTATCTCCAGTAGTTGATCTGTGCTAGCTTTCTGGACCCCAATAAAAACTGGGGCAAATGCAAACTGGTTCCCTAAATAGCACCAAGGTTCTATGAAGCCTGACCTCAACCAGTTCACGAACCAGTTTTTTTTTGGTCAGTAAGGACTATAACTGTCATTTCTTGGTCCCCAAAAAAAATTATTGGGACAAACGCAGGCTGGTTCCCTGAATACCAACAAGGTTCCAAGAAGCCTGAACAGAACCTGTTCCGGAACCAGGGTTCTTTTGGTTGAAAAGGACTATAACTGATGTTTCTTGGTCCCAATAAAAACTGGAACATATGCAGGCTAGGTCCCTGAATTGGACCAAGGTTCCAAAAAGCCTAACCGGAACCAGTTCAAGAACCAGGGTGCTTTTGGTTCAAAAGGACTACAAATGACAATCCTTGTTCCCAGTAAAAACTGGGGCAAACACAGGCTAGGTCCCTGAATAGGACCAAGGTTCTTAGAAGCCTGATTGGAACCAGTTCAAGAACCAAGGTTCCTTCGGTCAAACAGAGCTAGCAGTAGCCATTTCTGTACAAAACACCTTCAAAACAATTCTGATAAACAACTTATCGTAGCTCAGCTCTCAGATGCCACCAGCCTTTGCGATGCCTCAGACTCTCGGCCTTCGGTACAGCTCCTCTCAGAAGCTGAGAGGTCCTTGACCACGGCGGCCAAGGACTAGAACCCCTGCGCGGTTTCCCATTAGAGTGTAATCAGCCGTCTAGACAGGGCTTTTATATCATATTACACACCTTTTACCCCCGTCCTCCTTTTAAAGACGCTAATGCAGACTACAAAACAGAATCAGCTTTAGCGGCGTCCGCTCATCCTCATGCAACGGCGGGAACTGAGGCTACTTGCATGTGCTCGCCGAATGTCAACTTGACATGAGGCGTTGTCGAAGTAATCCTGCCTGAATTAGAAGAGGAGCTAGCAATAGGTAAGACTGCAGCATTAGTCTGGGACTGCAAACTCTGCTTACTGCACTGCTTTCTGCTGGATTGGGAACCACATCCTTACTGATGGTAGAAATCAATTTAAAGGAAAGTGGGAGATTTTTTAAGTGCTATCAACTTTTGACATGCCTGACAAGTCCGTTAAGGTGACAAGCTCTCTAAAAGAGTGTAGATTAGCGTAGCGCCTGTCTTAGTGCAGGAGCCGAGGTAAGGTTTGCTTTTTTTTTTTTTTTTCCTGTTTCAAATGCAATTTGTTGCCTTGGTGGTAAACATTAATTATGCCCCGTTAATTGAGCATGGCACGGAATGCAAGAAAACCCACAAACACAGAAACAACATAGCTAAGTATATGAGCAAACACTCCCGGAGGCAAGTTTATCTTTGCTATTTTTTTTTGCCTCCTTTGATTAGCGGCTCACTGGGTGTGTGCATGAGGGTTCTCAAGCTTTGCAGATAAGCTCAGTGTTGCACTTTCTTTTCAACTTCTAAACTCTGAGAAAAGTGCTTAGTAGGGAACTTGGGTACTCTGCTATAACTGAGTTTAAATACTGGGGTCGCTGTTGGGATCTACTTGTTACACGCTATTATAGACAGCCAGAGAGAACAGGCTAGCCTTGGGTGATGCCTTGCCAGAGCTGCAAAGTAAACATAACCAGTTCAAGTGCCAGGGTTCTTTTGCTTGAAAAGGACTATAACTGGTGTTTCTTGGTCCCCATAAAAACTGGGGCAAATGCAGGCTGGTTGCTTGAATAGCATGAAGGTTGTATGAAGCCTGAACCAGTTCAAGTACCAGGCTTCTTTTGACTGACAAGGACTATAACTGGTGTTCCTTAGTGTCAATAAAAAAAAATGGGGCAAATGCAGGCTGGCTCCCTTAATAGCAGGAAGGTTCTAAGAAGCCTGAACTAGTCCAAAAAAGTAGGGTTCTTTTGGCCAAAAAGGACTATTGCTGACATTCCTTGTTCCCAATATAAACTGGGACAAACGCCTTTGAACGTAAAGGCCTTCTGCCTCCTTTCTGAACTAGCCAGCTAGCAAAAAAAGATGTTTTCCTAGCCTAGCATCTCTGTAGGAGGCAGGACTACATCATAAGCTCACCAGACAAAAAATGAGTCACCTTGCCTGTTTTAGGTGGTAGTAACTTCAGGCTCCTACAGATGGCGCTGCACGAGGATGATGGGGCTATAAATACCTGCGGGGTGTGAGTGACGGGATCCATAGATTGGGAAGAGGTGGTGCAGTGCAGTGAATGTCTCGTTCCATGTGTGGCTCCAAAGCAGATGTTAATGTTTGGTTAAAAGGAGGGACTGCATTTGGGCATCCCAAAGGCCATAGTGTGAAGGAAGTAGCTGAAGCATACGGTCATACGGGTCTACCAACAGTGGCTAAAATTCCAGTCTACAGGGAATTCTCCAAGGAATTGTGCCAGGGAAGGCATCCACCAAATCTGGCCCAACTGTGCAATTCTTTGAGGCAAGAGTGTCCAAACATTGATGTGGCCTACATCCAGAAACTTGTCCAGTACACGCCCAAATCCAATCACATTCTCAGTCATCTGCCGACCACTGGATGTATTCCTTTACTGCACCATTCTGAGTAAGTCTAGAGACTGCTGTGTGGGAAAATCCCAGGAGATCAACAGTTCTAGTAATACTCAAACCAGCCCGTCTGGCACCAGCAATCATGCCACACTCAAAATCATTCTGATGGTTGATGGGAACATTTCCATGAAGCTGCTTCCATACGATGCACTGCGCTGTCGGCATACGATGGACTGATTAGATAATTACATGAATGAGTAGATGCACAGGTGTTCCTAATACAAAGTGCTCAGTGAGTGTAGGCGGCTAGGGCAACAAAACAAGCAGAGTAAACCACATCATAGAGCAAGCATGCAAAGAACAAGACACTGATTAACTCGGAGGAAGAACATGGCCTTGTTGCTGCTACACAACATGGACCGAAGCTCAAATACCCATTGCTATAAAATGCTAAATTGCCCTCTAGGTGCGAGTGTGTAGGTAAGTGTGTATGTCTGTGTGTCTGCCCTGAGATTGACAGGCGGCCTGTCCAGGCTGTTTCCGGCCTTCTGCCCACTGAGCACTGGGATAGGCCCCGCCACCCATTGCGACCCAGAAGGATAAGCAGTTTAGAAGATAGTTGGTACCCATGACATCACACATTATGGCATCTACCATGACTATTACCGGTACTGATAGCACAGTCTGTTAACCCGGTTATATAACCTGTCAAGGCCTTTTTTTATGGCCTGTCATGGTTATGTCAATGGTGGAGTCCAAGCAAAGTCTTACCTGCAAGGTTCCAATGGGGACCACAGATTACGTTTATGTCCCAGCCATGGTGTTACAGCATTACAAAGCTAAAGCTGTGTAAGAGGAGCATACGGAGGAGGAGGAGTACGTTTCAGAGCTTAAACTTCATAAATCAAATGAATTAGGGTCAGCGAGACTGACCCCTACACTTAATACCACCTGCCCTTTTACACTTGCTCAACACCTTCCCGTGAGCCTCCACATTATTCAGCTGAAAAATGATCTAGTGACCAAACTGCACTGGCCGCTTGGCCGACCGAACAGCGACATAGGAGAAATGCACAACAGTAGCGAACAGGCCTCTCCAACACCAGAAATGAGGTTCTGAGGGAAGGTAGCATGCGGAAAGGAGCCAGAGCAGAAAATCAACAGGAGCAACAAAACGGGCAAAACTGGAAAATCAACTCTGGCAAAATAATCCATTTAAAAAAACAAAATTAAAAAATGAATTAAATAAAATAAGAAATAAAAAATAAATATATATAAAAATAATGTATATATATTTTGAAGTCTGTCTTATATACAAAAAAAAAAATATATATATATATATATATATACAAACAGACTTAGAGAATAGCACTCCTATGAAGAGCGCGCTGAGCTGTACAGTATGAATTAATAATGCTGCTGTAAGGAATTAACAGTATGATCAGGGATGCTAATGACTGTGGTCCTCTCTGATTTGGGTGCGTATTTTAACATCCTAATACAGCGAGATGAAAAACAGCCAACATGATCCTCCCATCATTTCCCAAATGCCGGGATCATTAGCTCGAAAAGGAGCTGTCAGTGGTCTGTGTCTTGATACATATATATATATTTATATTTCTTACAGGATGGCAGACACCAAACGATGCAGCAGAAATGATGCATTAACCAGAGCTACGCCAACCGGCCGGACTCATCCATTACAAATCGACACATCCGCAAGTTCCCCATCATTTGCATAAGCAGGTGTGCCCTTCCCCCAAAGTACAGCACTCATGTAAGGTTTAGACATTTGTTCCTAAAATGCTTTTATTTGTGTCTTCTTTATGCATATCATTGATGTTATATGACTTATCACAATTCTCTACAATAGCGATTAATTGCGCAGTTAATCACTAATAGTCACATTGTTACACAGTTATTGTGATTAATTGCATTATTTTTACACAGTTGATTGTGATTAATCACATTACATTTGCAGTTTCAGTTATTTGTGATCATTGCATCATTTTGCAGAGTTAATTATGATTGAATGCATCGCTTTGTACAATTAATCATGACTAATCACATTATTTTAACTGTTTGCCATTTCAAACATTTGAAATATGATATCATAGTAGTGGTAAATTAAAACTATGATCAAACGATCAAAATTATGTGATCAATCACTTGCCGCAAATTGTAATATTTTGTGTAGTTACTGGCAACTAATCACGATTAATCACATAGTCATGATTAAACACACAGTTAATCATGATTGATCACTTTTTTCTACAGTTATTCGTGATTAATCACATTGTTTTGCACAGTTATTTGTGATGATCACATTATTCTTGTATTAAATACATCAGTTAATCACAATTAATCAAAACTAATCACATTATTTTAATTGTTGAGCATTTAAGATATTACATCATGTTGACTAATCATGTTGAACAGCACAAAATAATGTGATAAATTGCCATAAATCACAATATTTTGTGTAGTTAACTGCAATTAATCACGATTAATCACATTTTTTGTGCAGTTAGTCCCTGGAGACAGCTTTGCCACTATTTTACCTCGATGAACATACAAACACAGGTGTAGCTTGGGTGGTGTTCTTAGATAACACATATATTTGCAGACATTGCGACCCCTGGTGTCCATGTGTAAAGAAATAGTCAATGTGTGTTTGTACAGCAACACGTCCATCTCACATCAAAACGAATTTGAGATGCAGATGCAGGAAAATCATCTGAAATTCCATTTAAGGACACTGAAAAACATCGAGTGGTGCTGAATGTAAATTTGACCAAATTGAGCTGATTCGCTTTAAGTAGTTTAATAATCCTCTTTAACGAGCGCTCAAACCCCAATAAGGTGGAGGGCGCGCTCGCTGCAGTCTTTAATGGGGTCCATTTGCTTAACCTGTACTTCGACGGACATGGTGTTTTGGTCAGTCAGTGAAACCGAGATGAGAGTGGGGATCAATACCAGTCACAAATGTTGTAATTAAAAGCATCTACTGAGTGGATTAGCGCAACACTCTATTGGCAGTCCTGCAATTTTTATACCACGTCAAACAATTCACCGCGCTAAATAGGTTTAATCGGGTGACATTTCCACCCCGTAGTCTGTTTTGTCGTTTGCCTGATGAACCGTTTTATTCGGCAACTGCAGAAAGCGTTGAAGACTAAACAGTCTGGTGAATCACTCTGGAACAGGAGACCATGAAGCGGCTGGATTTCATGCTGGTTGGAAGGCATCTTTTGCTATATAGTCATCATGCTAGCATGCTCCATATGTTTTTCGTTCTGACCAGCAGACAGACAGAACAAACTGAAATAAGCTTCCGTTTCTGAGGAACTGAATGAATATTTCAGGTAGGGATAAAATAGAGGTCAGTCAGAGAGTGAAACTGTCTCTGACATAATACCAGTTGTGGATTGGGACCTAGGATCTGGTGAAAGGTGTGATATAGAGTTTGAGGTGGCGAGTAGGATCCCACAAAGGTTGTTATGTAGTTCCTTGATCCTATTGCCTATTGCCCAGTCTGGGGCAGAACAGGTTTGCCAGCAGAACAAGCCCACCTAGCACAAGGGCTCAACCAGGTATACCTAAGGATTTAAATTCCCCACAGAACAGCGTTGCCAGCAAAGCAGAGCCAACTAGGGCAGTGCCCAGAAGCACAACCAGGTACACCCGAGGATTTGAGCGTCCACAGAACACCTTTGCCAACAGAGCAGGGCCAACTAGGGCAGTGCCCAAGGTCACAACCAGGTATACCCGAGGATTTGAACCCCTACAGAATGGGTTTGCCAGCGGAGTGGGGTCACCTGGGGTAGTGCCCAAGGTCGCAAGCAGGTATACCGGGGGATTTGAACCTCCACAGAAAAGCCTTGCCAGCAGAGCAGGGCCACCTGGGGCAGTGCCACAATACCCGAAGATTTGAAGTTAGGCAGTTATGGGAAAAGACCTCCGTGAATAGATTTGGAAACGGTGGTTGATAGCATGCAATCAATGATTGTGATGCTGGTACATTAGGTAAAACGGAAAAGGGACTGTTCCCCAGGTGACTGAGAATGCCAGTGTATGTGATCAGACTGCATCAGCAAGAACAGACCATCCACTACAGGGATATTATAGTAGGACTGCAGTGAATAAACCCCTAATGCCAAAGATAACAGCACATTTGAGAGGTCAGTGGTGTGAAAACCACTGGCACTTCTCTGTAGAGATATGGGAAAGAGTGATCTGGTCGAATGGCTCATCCTTCACCATATTTCTTCACAAGTGTGAAATGGCAATATTCACCAAGAGATCCATATAGGCCTGAATGCTTGACCCCTACAGTGAGGGGACCACTACTCCTGTTATGTTGCTGTCAGCTTGTCCCTTTAAAGGGAATGGTAACTGAAAATCATTGCAAAGTGTGAGAACATCTTTTGGAAGAATGGTGTTCTGGCAGCTAATGGTGGCTCCTTATTAAGCAACTTTATTTATTTGCTTTTTTTTTTTAATTGGTTAACTGTCTCAAGCAGACTGGCTTTCCTCCCTCCTGTGTCTCCCTTATTATAATGGGGTCTTTACTAAAAGCAAAAATAAAAAGAAACAGACAGGGACTTAATTCAACAGGAGTCATCTGTCCGCCACTGGACCAATATGTGTGGTACTCATTGCCGTGATGTTCCAAGACAGAGGTGAGCCATCGTCCCTTGAGGTTTCCCCACAGGAAACTTGGTGTGTCCACCATGAGCAGTACACAGATGCTTTCAACCTCCACCAGATGCAACTGGGGAACATGGCAAAAGTTCCTCTCTTAAGGAAAAGGAACTGTAGTTAAGCAAGGAGATTCAGAAATCCAGTCATTCACTGGAGGGGGGGGGGGGGTGATGCCCCTGGCCCCCAACACTAGCAATGCTAGACAATTCAGGGGTTTGTTAGCTAACATTACAGATATAGCAGTTAGCATTCTATAGTTCTGCTGTCCAGTTAGGTTGCATTTGCAGTGTTATAGTACCACAGAGGAAGCACCTGCTTAGTCTCATTGGGCCAGGTGTGATCTGAGATCACAAGGAGAGTCCTGGGGGCAACCTCCTAAAGTTTTGATGAAAATCTGGTGCAAACCAAATTAGCTAGTGAGTCTATTTAATGAAACTGGTTTATTTCCGTAATGTATTTTCTACATACATGGCACACGACACGCTAAACTGGAGCTTTATTGGCTGGACTTTGCTTGTTCTGTCCTCCTTATACTGAGTGCATAATTTGACAGGCAGCGAACCCATTTCCCATTGACCACACCGAGGAAGTACTGTTTACTTGTTTAATGTAGTAGCAGGGAAAAGGTAAAACTGAAAAAACACAACATCTAATAGGTTACGAATAAATCAAGATGCTAGTATATGCCTAAATCTGTTCAATATATAAAATGCTGGTTTACATGACATGACAACATCATAACGAATAATTTAACATACCAACGATGCTTGAAATGGCTTAAATTTAAGCAATAAATCTCACTTGCAATTCCGCAAATGTACAGCAGGGGAGGGGGTATATTGCTCTAAATTAAATAACCATATTAACTTCCAACACATTGCTTATTGTTCATCAGACAGTGTTGACGGGTGCACCAGCACCACCTATTTTGAGTTCTGCCTTCACTGGATTCTCAATTTGATCACGTCCAAATAATTCTACGTTCCCACCCAGATTTTGCAAAACTCTTGTGGTATTTATCCAAACTTTAGCGTTATCATGTCTGGCCCTACAAGACTGGTACGATAGCCTCCATCCTTCCAGCTTGGTAGAATCATGTGACAGGCAGAGACAGCTAGCATACGGGACTGGCCAAGACTAAACTGTGGGGAAGCACAACAATAGTTGGCTATTGTAAGTTATGTAGCCAATGTCATTCCTTTCCTGCTGTTTCTCTGTTTGCTTGCCGTTTTAATGAGAATCCTACAATACTTTTCAATTTCGGGTCTCACATGCTGAAAGCCGAACCCACCCGCTTCTGTCACCAGGCTTGTGCATTTTCTCACCTGGCCCCTGTTTGGTTGTTCCTGTATTGAAATCCCCTTCACGGACCGGTTGCTACGGAGCGGGAAAAAAACGCAAGCGGCGGCTCTGATTACCGCACCGCTGAATGGCCATTTGAATAGCTCGGGCTCTTCACGCTAATACGATAGCGAGATGAAACATCCCATGCAGTGGCTCGGAGAATACGGCATTCACCCTTGCAGGGTCTTTTCTAGCGGGAGGATGCGGAGGAGGCTGCAACACCTGCACGACGAAATCAAAGCTTCCAGTACAGCACAATGCGGTACCGAGACGACAAGCACCCGACAAGCACTCGGCGTGAAAAGAGAGGCCGCATTGTGAAGTTTGGGAGACGCTCACAAAGGCGACAGCCCTAATGAGTTCTTCGGCCGCACAATCGGCGAGCCTTCGTCGATACCAAAGCCTAATTAAGGCTATTAATTACATCTGTGACACTGCAGGGTTAAGAAAGGAGAAGTTCAAAATCAGCCCCGGCCCTTTTGTTTGTCTCGCTTTCAGAGATGGGTTAATCATCGTGGAGGCTTGTAGCGTAATTAAAAGAGGGACGTTAAGAGAGCCGGTGCTGATTGGAGATCTTTTACAAAGGGATGCTCTACAAAGGGACAAATACAAAGGGACAAAGATGATGCTTAACAAAGGGGCACATGTCAAACTCCTGTTCCAGTCGCTCCACCCGAGTGTTATTTGACAGGATGGCTGAATATGTTGCTGGATACAAGTCGAAAATGTCAGAGGAACTAGGAGTAATAACTATGAGTGTTTCTTACCCTGTTCTTCAATGGTCAGACCCCCCACAGAGCAGGTATTATGTGGGTGGTGGATCAGTGACACTGACGTGGTGGTGGTGGTGTGTCAGTGTGTGTTGTGCTGGTGTGAGTGGATCAGACACAGCAGTGCTGCTGGACACCTCAGTGTTGGTGCTGGACCGAGAATCGTACACCAACCAAAACCATCCAGCACAGCAGCGTCCTGTGGGCAGCGACCCATGAGCAGCGTCCTGTGGGCAGCTTCCTGTGACCACTGGTGAAGGACTAGAGGATGACCAACACTGCACTGTGCAGCAGCAGATGAGCTATCGTCTCTGACTGTACATCTACAAGGTGGACCAGCAAGGTAGGAGTGTCTAATAGAGTGGACAGTGAGTGGACACAGTGTTTAAACACTCCAGCAGCACTGCTGTGTCTGATCCTCTCACACCAGCACGACACACACTAACACACCACCACCACGTCAGTGTCACTACAGTGCTGGTTATGACCCATCACCCTCATAATACCTCCTCTGTGGTGGTCCTGTGAAGCCCTTATGTAAGTATCAAAACAACTTCAACCAGATTTTGTAGCTGACCACCGAAGAATCATCCTGAACTACTGGTCAAATTACACATAAGGGTATGTCTGTAAGGCCTTAAGCAACATTCGATGCAAGGCACGTTATCTACAGAAGGCTCTTGAGCAGTCCTTAGAGAGCCCTCTTTCCTGTCTGGCTGGTCAGATAAGGGGACGGAGGTCAGAGAGTATCTGAAGACAAAACATTACATGTCAGCAACATGGAGATAAAGCTCTGCAGCAGGACCAAGCGCCGCTTGTGACAAAACTCTTGTGAAGGGTGATTCTAAGGACAAGCTCAAGCACACACACACACACACACACACACACTCAACATACAACCAACCACACAGGCCCAAAGCGCCCACACTCTTCCACCAGCATTTTATCGGCGGCGCTTTCATGGAGGGGTCAGAGCGAGGGCACATTCTTTGTCTCCGGCTGTCTTTGTCAGCTCGGGCACACTTGATCCCGACCGTGGCGACAGAACCGCAGTATCCACACCCCTGGCTCTTTTAGCCGGCCCTCGTCCACCATGCTAGAGCGCACGACATTAAAGATTCCTGTCCTCTTAGAAGCTTGGAGGCTCCATGGGAAATTAAACCCGCATGACTTTTGCCAGGGAGCCGTCGCTTTTATGGGCTTTGCAAGCCATTTAAAAGGTGCCAGTTGCTGATAAAGCCCGTGGCTTGGCCAGGCTTGCCCCACCGGGTCACGTCATGCATAAGAAATCACTTAATTTGTTTAAATCCATATGCAAGAGTCCATATGTGCATGTTTGCACTGGTTGTGGGCATTATGACAGGATTCTTGACAATGCACATGACTTTCAAAGAAATGCTATAAATATGTATATAAATATTGTGGCACAAATAGCTGCAATCAATCAACCCATAAGAATAAACCTTGGTGGGTAGGTTTGACATTATGAGACCTGAGAATGATTCACATTTCAAGCTCGGCATGTGACATAAGCAAGGACCGGCCTTATCACTGTACCTGCCTGACCCAGCAGCCATTATTGTGGACATCCAGTGAGCAGTGATGCCCTCCATGAGTCATCCTGTTAGTGTCAGCACCATTGGCAGACGGCTGACGCAGACCGTTATGATGACTGCCCTTAACACCACGTCAGCGTCACCAAAGACTGCAATGGTGTCGTGCCAGACTGTCATGGAGTGACTCGGCGTGGCAGCGGGGCATCTTCAGTGACGAGTCCCGCTTTTATCTTGGTGGAGAGGACCAACGAATCCGTGTGTGGAGGCACCATGGTCAGCACCAAGATGAACGGCTTGTCCTGAAGGCCTGGTGTCACTCCACCTCCACCCCTACCGCACCATCTGCAGGAACTGTGTGAGGATATTCAAGCTACATGGGGTGGATTATCACAGGACATCATTACGAACCTCTACAGCTCCATGCCGAGACCTTCGTCATGTTGCGTTAGCAAACATGGTGGTCCAACGCCATACTGAGAGACAGTACTTCTGTATGTGTAGCTCAATAAATATTGATCATATCAGTCTAAACTTATCATCATTTATTGTTCCTGGTAACCTTTATCCTCCTTCCCAATAGCACTGCAGTCCCACACTTCCTTCTGGGTGCAGCTGTTCTTTTAACGATAAGTGTATATGTTATCTAGATAGGATACTAAGCTCCTAGGACAAAAATGAGTCCCCTCTGTGATGTTCTGGGGGTGTCTTAATTACGTGGAAATGGGTTCTTTGGTTGAGGTGACAGTAGATTTGAACCACAGTGTTTACACTGAGCTGCTGGACAACCAGGTTTTGCCTTTTGCTCCTTAACTTACCGAGGAACATAACATTTCTATCCCGGTATTCCAAGATGGTAGTTGCCACATTCACAGGGCTGCACATATGACTGATTGACATGATGAACATTCAGGAGCATTCACACATCTGGATTGACCTGCAAAATCCCCAGATTTGAATCCTCCTGAAGATCTGACTAAACAGCCAGTAAAACACCAGGGAAGGCATCCACCAAATCTGGCGCAACTGCCCAATTCTTTGAGGCAAGAGTGTCTGAACATTGATGTGGCCTACATCCAGAAACTTGTCCAGTCTATGCCAAATCCAATCACAGCTGTTATTTGTGCTCATGGAGGTATTATTAGGTATGTTTCAGTCACAAGTGACTTCATGTTCGTCTTGGTGGGAGTGAGCATGCTCCATAGCTGACAGGGATCGCTATCTCTTCCGACTCTGTATGGATCCCTCGTTCTCACTCCTTCCCTCTCCAGTGAATATGCACGTCTGTCCACATGCCGAGATGATGCCGTTGCTCATTTTAATGTCAGGCTGCAATGAGCACACATTTCACTGTTGTGTCTTTTATTAGCCCTTTTATAGGGCCTGTTCTTTCACTCTTATCACCTTGGACCGTCCTACATGCAGGTTCACGCTTTCCTGGCTCCTGTCCCGCTCCCGAGTGTTTTATTCCAGCACAGGGACACGGCGTGCGATTGACATATTAAAGCCGATTCTTTAATAATCCAGCATATCATTGTGGAGGATTTATAAAAACTTTTTTTTCCCCTGCCATTGCATCCGCTGTCTGTCTGGGGGAGGTCCGGCGGTCATTTGGCAGGACAAACACTACTGTCACCGCTGCTCCACTGAGCCTATAATAGCCATCAGAGGGAGTAATGGGGTCATTAGCCGTGTTCCAGATATTGGATCTGGGGTCAACCAGGAGAGGGGCACGGGGGGCCAGCCGCTTGGTTGGCTAAATGTGACATCCTTCATTAAGGAATACTTTGGCCAAAAGTCCGTTTCACTGGGAATGGATTAGTGTGCTCGGGAAAGTCATTGAACTGATGTGTGTTGGTATGTCAGATTGGAATTTTCCTAGTCTTTGACATTTTATAGAACATAAACCTGCTTTAATGTGGGATGTCGTACTCTGATATATTCAGCTAATGACATGGAAAGTCCATTTAATTCCACATCTGTTCAGTAGGGAACCCTCAGGGCCTTCTAGGCCTTCAGAGAAGGCTTAATGAGTTCTGATAATTGAAAACACCAAAAACGTCTGTCATTTTATCTGTTTTCTTAGGCATTGAAACTCTGCAAATGTTGTACTTCTAAAGTCATTTAATTGCCAACATTGGGCAGGAATCAAGTTTAAATGGCCAATGCAAAATTGTCCAATCAGGACTTTCTCCGTCATGGGATAATGGCCTTCTTGAAGTTCTAGATATGTCGATGACTGCGAGTGATAGCGTTTCAGTCAGTTGTTAGAAATGAAACGTGACAGTGGAAATGGATGTCACCGTGTCATCACTTCCAACTGTAAACCATTTAATAGAATAGCAATGGCGGGAAAGCCCGTTTTCCCACCTCCCTATAGGCAAATAGGATTTACCATGCCTGGTAGTTCCTTCCACCACTGGTTGACAAGGTAGTTTGACACAGTAGTTTGAAACATTGGAACTTTGTCCGCAGCTCTGTGGAGCTCAGTGCCAAGCGTAGTAAACTGAGTATGCTGCAGCTGATGACTATGCAGCACATCCCATTGGAAATAAGGCATTTGGGAATTCATCTGAGAGCTCACCTGTGAATACAGGCAGCATGCCGGGCTAAAAATCAGCATCTTATCTGTGAGGAGGCCGGACAAGTTCAGCAAAGTGGAGAAAAAGAAGATGGGATCTCTTCGTTCAGCCCAACATCACATACATGTCCCTAAATGAGATAAACAATTAGTCACCTTGCGTGCTTAAGGTGGTAGTAACTTCAGGCTCCCACAGATGGCACTGCATGAGCATGATGGGGGCTATAAATACCTGAGGGGTGTGAGTGATGGGATTCATAGATTGAGAAGAGGTGCTACAGTGCAGTGAATGTCTCGTTCCATGTGTGGAAAATGGCTCCAGAGCAGATGTTAATGATTGGCTAAAAGGAGTGACTGCATTTGGGTGTGCCAAAGACCATAGTGTGAAGGAAGTAGCTGAATCTGCAGCTGTATGGAAGCGTACGGTCATACGGGTCTACCAGCAGTGGCTAAGATCCCAGTCTACAGGGAATTCTCCAAGGAATTGTGCCAGGGAAGGCATTTTTTGGGGCAGTCATGGGCTGGAGGTGGGGCAGTCGTGAGCTGGAGGTTAGGGAACCAGCCTTGTGACCGGAGGGTTGCTGGTTCGATTCCCTGAACTGACAGTAACGACTGAGGTGCCCTTGAGCAAGGCACCTAACCCCCAACTGCTCCCTGGGCGCAGTGGAATACAAATTCCTCTGTGTGAAAATCACAAATGGCACAAAATGGCCCAAAAACTCTGTACTAAGAAAATGATTGGCCTCACTGATTTGATTTGATTTGATCCACCAAATCTGGCCCAACTGTGCAATTCTTTGATGCAAGAGCGTCTGAACATTGATGTGGCCTACATCCAGAAACTTGTCCAGTCCATGCCAAATCCAATCACAGCTGTTGTTGGTGCTCGTGGAGGTATTACACACTATTAGGTACGTTTCAGTCACAGATGACTCATTGATTGTCCAGTGAGGTCAGTCTTAAAAAAATGTCAATTCAATTTCAATGTGCAGCAGTGTTAGCTCAAATGAGGCAGAATTCATATGTGGACTCCTTAATATCCCCAGAATCCAGAGAGAAATAGACTTGGGGCAAAATGTCTTGGGTTTGGAACCAATTAGTCCACCACAGCGTCCGATAGTGGTGGACCTGGAAATGGCACTCATATTTATCCAGTTCAGACCAGAATCTCTAATATGGGCACTGATGGCGGCCACAGCATAATGACACAACCTCAGTGGTCCGTGTGTCAAAGTTAAAGCTCCAGACTCATTAAAAACCATCGCTAATGGTCAAACGTGTGAAAAAGAAACATCCAGACTGTGGTGGAAGTAACTCCGATGTACCATTTCATGAGTTCAGAAATAACCCATCCTGAGAGCACTAATGGGAGCTCTGCTCTAATAGATCTAACGGCAACATATCAAGGCCTCCATTAGAGACGTTTTGGACTCCAAATAATGCTGTGCATAACAAACAGGTCTTTTTAAAAACGAACAGTTTGTCCGTCTTTGACTTCTTGTTTTTTGCCCTCTTCTACATTCCCTCAGTTGGAACCAAGCTTGAACAAAATGGTAGTTCAAAGAAGAAACCCGTTGCCCGCTATCACAGAGAACGCCTTTGGTTCTTCAGTAAGAAAGTACACGGCGCCTATTTTTAGGCTTGCTCCCGTAGAGCCAGAGCTGTCATAAACAAGTGTTGCCGCCGATCCTGCATGGCTCTAATTCATTAATACGCACTGAAGGGGTCTGAAGGCAAAAGCAATGGGTAGGCATATGCCACTTATTGTTCGCCGACGCCTGCGCTCCCGTGCTCTGCCTGCAGCTTTAATGGACATTCTTGAATCAGCGGGTGGAAAAGGCCTGGCGTAAAACAGTCATATCCATTAAAGAGATGGATTCCCACTCATCCCCATTGTGGTATTGATTAAAGGTTATAGAAGCACTGGCATTTGAAATTCATTTTGGCCTATTTTCGTTCTGGAAGCGTGGCTGAGAAAAAAGTCCAGGGTACTGGCAGCTCCTGACATTTGTTAAGTCAACTTGGGCCCTTTTCTTTGGCCTCAGGCTGAATCTTGAAAGATCTGTGCTGTTTTTTTTTCTTGTCTTTCTTTTCTTTCTTTTCTTTCTTTCTTGAATTCCCCCAAAGTCTCTGGGGCACAAAGAAACCTGGTTGGGAAGAGCAATGGGGTGACTGTGCCATGCCTAGGCAAGGCCTCATTGAACTAAGCAGGCCTGCCAAGCAAACTTTCGAAAGATTTCCGCTGCTAACTTTGTGAGGGTGGTATCTCGCAACTTCGTAGCGCTTGAGAACATCCTGCTTTTGATATCAGAAAACTTCCACGGTTGATCCCAGACTTTCGCATGATGCAGCATTTTAGCACAATGCGGACAAATCCAACCCAAGTTTGATCACAGAGACATACGCATACCGTAGATTAGAGTGGGAAAGATGGGCTTAATGCATTTCAGCTGAGTCTGTTCAACCAGCAGGTCCTGCACTCATGCATGCTAATCACCACACCAGACTGTTAAAGGCTAGCAGCGAAAGAATACACATGGGGGGACCGAAATTAAAAATTAAGCATTTCAGCTTCTAAAGAGGCAAGCATGCTCTCTGTTCTTTTCTTGCTAAGCTCAACTTTTGCTGCATTGTTAGCTGAGATGACCATCTGTCCAGCCTTAGCTTGAAGATTTGTTAAAATGATTGATTTGGCAGAGCCACTGTCGATCAGAACCTTCCATCCACTCTTATCTTCATTTGCAATTGAACCCTATTAGCCTGGTCTCAAAATCCTGGCCATTAGTAAGCAAAAACCCTTCTGAAGCAAGTTAGCAAGATGCTAACTGCTGGCTAATTGTTGGTTTGGGGTAGCATCAAGTTCATTCCCTGATGAAAAGAACGGCGCAACAGTGTGTATACTATGCTGCTTTAAGCTGGTTTAGTGCTGGTCTAGTGCTGGCTTAGCTGGTCTTCCAGCATGTTCATCCTGGTTGACCAGCATACCAGCATCAAAACCCAACATATGCTGGTTTTGCTGGTGCCTAGCATGTTAATTTCCATTGCTGGTTGACCAGCATACCAGCATCAAAACCCAAGATATGCTGGTTTTGCTGGTGACTAGCATATTAATTTCCATTGCTGGTTGATCAGCATACCAGCATCAAAACCCAACATATGCTGGTTTTGCTGGTGACTAGCATATTCATTTCCATTGCTGGTTGATCAGCATACCAGCATCAAAACCCAACATATACTGGTTTTGCTGGTGACTAGCATATTAATTTCCATTGCTGGTTGATCAGCATACCAGCATCAAAACCCAACATATGCTGGTTTTCTGGTGACTAGCATATTAATTTCCATCGCTGGTTGATCAGCATACCACCATTAACACCCAACATATGCTGGTTTTGCTGGTGACCAGCTTATTAAGTTCCAGTGCTGCTGACAAGGGTCAAAACCCAACACATGCTGGTTTTGCTGAAGACCAGCATATTAACTTCAATTGCTGCTGACCACCAAACCAGCATCAAAACCCCAGCATGGTGACCAGCCATGCTGGGTCAATTGTGTTAGGGGTTTTGCCCAACCGTTCTACAATCTGTCCAACCAGTTCCAGCCACATGCCAACAGGGTGAAAGGGTAAACTAGCACATGCTTCATCCTAGTCGCGTGAACATTTCAAGAGTGTTCGAGGAGAACACTAACTGACAATTCTGTAATGGCAGTTTATAGATGGCCTGTGCTGGTGATGGTAAAAGTACCATCCCAGGGATCACCAAGGATGAAACTTGCGATCTCCTGATCTTAGACCGAACACTTTATTAGCAATATTAACACTGTCCAAGAATACTTTGTTAAGGCATAGCATAAGGGTGAGATTCAGACATATACCAAATGTATTGTTTCCTGCTTACCCTACTGAGGATGTCAGGAATTTGAATAAGGTTGAGAGAAGACTCTTTTGCTGAAGAGTTCATAACTTGTCAATTACTTCAAGTGTAAATGGCTATTTGACAGCACGCCACAGTCATTTACTTTGGAGATCCGCAGAAGCACAATACACCTAGGAAGCCCATAAGTCTGTTTCATTGTGGAATAATTACCAGTAAGCAGCGCTGAGAAGCAATGGGTGGAAATCTCTGAGGATTACTGGGCTGCCAAAGCCAGGGGCAGCTCTGTGTGGTCGGCGTAGCTTGACTTGCTGGTACAGCATACGGTCTCGTTCTGTCCTCAGAGAAAAGCTTTGCTGGTTTGAGCAATCATGCAGCACTGGAACAGATGTGGAGGTGCATGCTAACGTGCGCCGACTGTATTGGCATTGTTGGGGTGTTCTCGACGGCCCTGGTGATGAAAGACCGTGAATAAGGTCTAGAGAACTCTATTGAACACAAGGAAGTAAACTTAAAGCTATGCTGCTACTGCCAAAGACTTCTTGCAGTAGTCAAATACATCACCCATTATCCTTGGTCGTCACCATTTTGTGACTTTCATTGCCCTTTTATTGAGCCGGGAAGACAGCAATAGGACTGTAGATGGGCTATTTGTCTGAGTGAAGACTTCAGAGTACATGTAGGTCTTTGGAGTGGTACAGGTGGTACCCTTTTATTTCTACATTATGAAACATTGAGAGTTAAGCCAATCCTTGGGGTCACCTCCTAATATGTTTGCAAGCATACAGTTAGACGATATTCACTCAGTTAAACCCCCCTGCCAAATTTCCACCCACTGGTTCACACAATGCCCCCAGATTGGTGGGGGAATGAGTGTCTCTTCCTCTTGGATTCCTGACCACAAATGGCTATTGCATCTCTGGGATTCAAACTCATGATATCCTGATGATGGGGCTCTCAGACACATTGGAGCTACGAAATTACATACACAAGAAATGAAAACATACCAAACAATTTATGCAGTTGCATGGCTCCCAAGTAGGGTCATGAAGGTCATAGGTTTGAATCCCTGCAACACCGCAGTTGTCCATAGGCAGGAGTCCAAGTGGAGGTCCCAAGGGGCGAAACTCATTCCCCTGCCTGAGAGCACCATGTGATGGGAAGAGTCATAGCCTGAGGGTGGGCGTTAGCAATGACCTAGCAGCGTGAGGCAACATAAGTGGCTAAAAGCATTGCACAGATATGCTAATATGCTATCTAGGGCCTTGTTTCCCAACTAAATCTTCTAAACAGTGAAGTTTACATAAGCTCACATAAACCCACTTTGTATTTCCTGTGGAAACAAGGCTTCAAATCCATGTATATACTCTGAGTAAATCCGACACCAGGGTAAGTGATCTCATAGCTCCACAGCAACAGATGGTTTAGCCGTTACTCCTTGTGAGTTGACAACTGGGGCCAGGCTTTGGCTGATGGTGCTATGATATAATGAGCTAATTTGATCAAGACCTCAGCCCGACAAAAAACGCAACGAGATACCTCGTTTCGCTTAATAAACATCACCCTTGTCCCTTGGCCGCATGTGTGCCGCTCGGTGTGGGTGGCTACGCTGGTCAAGGGTGCTCTGGGGACGGTGAAGTGGCACACATGTACTCCAATGAGCTGCCAAGCTTCTGTCACACTGATGTGGCTGAAATAAATAAATAAACACATAAATAAATAGCTTGCAAAAAAAAAAAAACAAGGCACTTCCAGCTTTGCTCCCAACTGTGGTTGCACGCTTCGGCCTAAGCTTGTTTGCTCAAGCTGCAGGCATGTTTCCAGACTTCCAGACCGAGAAGGACGTGCAGGCTCTGAAGCTCTGGGCAGGGCGGGCATGGGTTGCCCTGTGCCAAATTAGTGGAACAGTAAGGCAACATCTTGATATAAGTGGCAACCAGACAATGCAGAATGCAGAGTTGAAAAGATGCCTAGCCTGGTAAGACCTGGAATACTGATATCCAGTGGGTGTGTGTGTGTGTGTGGGGGGGGGCATTCTTGTCAATGAATCAGTTGAATCAGTTGGGACTCTAGGTTTTTTCACACTTCCAAGTGTTCCAAGAGGTCTCAGACCACCGAGCCATGGTTTCCCGTAGATATCAAAACACACCAAACAAACTGAGACCTCTCCAAACCTCCCGAGGTTTCGGTGAGATTCATTAGTGGCTTATTTTGCGCTCCAGTTGACGTGAGAATTGTGAAAATAAACAGCCCCTGTATGGTTTGGGTTTTGCTTTGAAAAACCTCGGAGCGTACCGTACATCCACAGTACGGTCCTCCAACACTTACCGAGTAAAACTAATTACGAGAGCGACTGCCTGTGGGTTTGTGAAATGCACCGAAATACAAAAGCAATAAGAAGCACTGAGCTTCATTTAAAAAGGAGTACGGGCCCAAGCCGAGAACCACTGCCGCGGTTTCTGACTGAGCACTCTGGTCCACCAAAGGTTTTCTATGAATCCTGTCACTCACACCTCGCAGGTATTTATAGCCCCATCATGCTCGTGCAGCGCCATCTGCAGGAGCCTGAACTTACTACCACTTTAAATACACTGCAAGGTGACACATTTTTTTGTCCGGGGAGCTTAAGGAACGACCCCATTCATTGAAACATGTAGCTCACTGGTGAGCCGTGACAAATGTCCCTGATCTTGCGTTCCTGTACAATTGGTTGGATAGAGCTTGGACTGGGGTCGGGAAAACCTGGCGGCCTTCCGTTTTCGAAGCAACAAGGTGCACCGAGAATTCACATGAAATGAGATGAAATGATTACACACAAATGCAAAGGCCACGGCCCTTTCAAAAGAGGCCAGGCTCTACCGACGGAGAGGTTACCTGCAAGACGGAACATTCAGAAGAGGCCTTTTTTTGCAACACCAATCCAAGCTATCAGATATCAGAACGTGTCAAGCGAACTGAGACCTCTGTAAACCTCCCGAGGTTTCGGTGAGATTCATTAGTGGCTTATTTTGCGCTTCAATTGATGTGAGAAATGTGAAAATAAAACAGCCCCTGTACGGTTTGGGTTTCGCTCAGGAAAACCTCTGGGCGTACCGTACATCCACAGATACGGTCCTCCAGCACCGAGTAAAACTAATTACGAGAGCGACTGCCTGTGGGTTTGCGGAATGCACCGAAATACAAAAGCAATAAGAAGCACTGAGCTTCATTTAAAAAGGAGTACGGGCCCAAGCCGAGAACCACTGCAGCGGTTTCTGACCGAGCGCTCTGGTCCACCAGAGTTTCAGTGGTGGGTAATACGGTTGACTTGAAATGAAGCATAAGATATTCTAGTCATATTATTAACTATTTAACACTGCAGGGGTCCGTACTCCTTCCCGACACAGTCCTAAGCTTTGAGCATGTGCTAGATGCAACACTTAATGCAGAGTGAAATGCATTGCTTTTGTCTATCTGGTCTTATGTTATATACAGGCAGTGGCCTTTACTCACCGATCACAGACTTCATATGAGGTCTGTCATATGAGGTCGAAACAAGCAGTGATCAATTTGTACACAATGGAAGAATGATTCTCAGCGCTTGAAAAAAAGTACCTGCACATAGGTGCCCTGTATTTGCACACATGGTGCACACATATTAAGCCAGTAATAGTAACCCATTCAGCAGACCAATAAGACAAAGGTTGTTGGATCAAATATGGTTTACCTCCAACTGAAACGTACCTAATAGCATGTAATATCTGTGCAAATAACAGCTGTGATTGGATTTGACATGGACTGGGCAGTCGTGGGCTGGAGGTTAGTGAACCAGCCTTGTGACCGGAGGGTTGCTGGTTCGATTCCCTGAACCGACAGTAACGACTGAGATGCCCTTGAGCAAGGCACCTAACCCCCAACTGCTCCCCGGGCGCCGTGGATAGGGCTGCCCACCGCTCCGGGCAAGTGTGCTCACAGCCCCCTAGTGTGTGCATGTGGGTGTTCGCTTCACGGATGGGTTAAATGCGGAATTCTAGAATTTACCTCTGGGATCAATAAAGTATCTATCTTCTTGGACAAGTTTCTGGAAGCAGGCCACATCAGTGTACAGCCACTCTTGCGTCAAAGGAGAATTTCCTGTAGACTGGGATTTTAGCCACTGCTGGTAGACCCGTTTGACCGTACGCTTCCATACACCTGCAGATTCAGCTACTTCCTTCACACTATGGTCTTTGGCACGTCCTAATGCAGTCACTTCTTTTAGCCAATCATTAACATCGGCTTTGGAGCCATTTTCCACACATGGAACGAGACATTCACTGCACTGTACCACCTCTTCCCAATCTATGAATCCCATCACTCTCACCCCGCAGGTACTTATAGCCCCATCATCCTCGTGCAGTGCCCTCTGCAGGATCCTGAAGTTACTACCACCTTAAACACACAAGGTGACTCATTTTCTGTCCGGGGAGCTTAAGAAATGACCCCATTCATTGAAATAAGTAGCTCACTGGTGGCCCTGATCTTGTGTTCCCGTACAGTTGCTTGGATAGGGCTTGGACTGGGGTCGGGAAAACATGGCAACTTTCCATTTTTGAAGCTACAAGGTGCACCGAGAATTCACATGAACATAAAGAACCAAATGACACACAAATACAAAGGCCACGGCCCCTTCAAAAGAGGCCAGACTGAAAGGTTACCTGCAAGACAGAATATTCAGAAGAGGCATTTTTTTTGCAACACCAATCAAAGCTGTGATGTCGAACTGTCTGCCGCCCGTGCCGCAGTTTGTTCCACGGCTACCGCTAACACATTCAGGACTCTATCCCATCCCTGCAGACTATTCACGACTCAGCTGGCTGATGGAGGATGCGAGTCCTAACAGCATTTTCTCAGCTCGGCACTCATTTCGAAAAGCGATACGCTTTGAAAACAAGTGACTGTCGTCTCATGAAAAGCCGCGCGTCTACGGAGGTTTATTTTAGCTGGCGAGGAAGTAAAACAAGTGAAAGGCCTTGAGAAATGAAAGGGGAGCTAAAATAGAGCTGCATTTGTCATAATCCCTTCCAAGTAAACAACATGAGAGATCTTCTCCCCTTGCCTGATAAATGGCTAACGGTGTCATCAATTTGTTTGATCCTGTGCTCGCACACAGAGCGGCTGCACCCCACCCTCCAACCCCAGCGCCAGCTCCGAGCGCGTCTGCGTGCTGCTGTCACGAGCCGCCGTGTTTCTCCAACTTAATAAGAGCAAGCAATACGGTGGCTAATGAGAGTCTCCGTCAATGCAGAACATGATAAATGTGTCCACACTTTCGCGGCAGAACGGTGGCAAACTCCAAACTGCATTCTCTACGGTCTATACCGAGGACGCCCCTTGTTAAGTACAGCTTCTGCCACAGTAACGGGCTCTTTAGTGAGTCGTTAACTAGTTAACCGGGAATACACTGGGAATACTACACACTACTTCACATAGGGCCGCATACAGAAATGAGTACTATGAACATGGTCTTATATGGTAACAGCTTCATTAAGCATGCTTACAGAAGCCCAATTAAATTCTAAGTCTCAAAATGGGACCAACCCAAGAGTTCAGACCAGTTCGTTTGCAAGTGCATTCACATTTATAAGCACATCAGCAGTAGTGAAAGTAGAGATTCCCAAGGTAAAATAGTTCCTCCCTTTAAACCTCCACTTGAGTAAACACACCAACGCACTACTTACAGTACACTAACGCATTACACTGACTGAGTTACTGTACACCAACGCACTACTTACAGTACACCAACGCATTACACTGACTGAGTTACCGTACACCAACGCACTACTTACAGTACACCAACGCATTACACTGACTGAGTTACCGTACACCGACACACTACTTACAGTACACTAACGCATTACACTTACTGAGTTACCGTACACCGACACGCTACTTACAGCACACTAACGCATTACACTTACTGAGTTACCGTACACCGACACACTACTTACAGCACACTAACGCATTACACTGACCGAGTTACCGTACACCGACACACTGCTTACAGCACACTAACGCATTACACTGACCGAGTTACAGTACACCCACACACTACTTACAGTACACTAACGCATTACACTTACCGAGTTACTGTACACCGACACACTACTTACAGTACATTAACACGTTACGCTTACCGAGTTACTGTACACCGACACACTACTTACAGTGCACTAACACATTACGCTTACCGAGATACTGTACACCGACACACTACTTACAGTACACTAACGCATTACACTCACTGAGTGACTGTACACCGACACACTACTTACAGTACACTAACACATTACACTCACTGAGTTACTGTACACCAACACACTACTTACAGTACACTAACGCATTACACTGACTGAGTTACTGTACACCGACGCACTACTTACAGTACACTAACGCATTACACTGACTGAGTTACTGTACACCAACACACTACTTACAGTACACTAACGCATTACACTCACAGAGTGACTGTACACCGACACACTACTTACAGTACACTAACACATTACACATACACCTCAGACAAATCAAATACATATAGTAACTCCTTTGTCACGAATCTCTAGGATCGCTGACAAAGTAAAACGTTTAATGGTTTTAGAAATACCAGGCTTTCTTTTATTCCCAGCAGCCATGGCGGCCTGCGGGAGATATGAGAATGACTCTGACCTTGACAGGCACGGGGAAACATTTACGGCATAATGGCAGCTAGAATGTAATGGGAGAATGGAGCAGAAATGTTATGCCTGGTGTTCAGACTAGCAGCCCCCATGAGGGACTTACTCAGCTTTAAGCAAAGAAACCAGGACAAATTCCAAGAGAACCCGACAGACGGGAACATCACCATTCATCACAGAACAAACCGGCTACAACTAGAGTCTCCAAAGGCTCTTACATTTTCCCTGATCACCTGCCTCTCTGAGCTGTCAACAAATGCTAACACGAAGGCATCATTTTTCAGTGATAAGTAACGTTTCAGCTTCCTGAAAGTCCTTCTTTTCAACCTTTCAAGAGCTTTTTAGTCACCTACTAAACTGGTGAACTGAAGTACTGAAGTACTGGTGCAAAAGTAGGCGTCAAAAGTATTGCAGTGTTCACGCCAGTTGACACTAAATCCATTAGCTCATTAGACTATATGCATGCCAGCTGCCCTGTTCTTGACAATGTCGCCCACAAACGTCTAATGCATGAATGAAACTAGCCCAAATCTTAGATCTATTAATTATAGTTCCTGCAAAATTAAACCAAACTCATAGCATCGCACCTGATTGCCTCAGTTTCCTCATTTAAAGACTAGGCCAACACCCTTCTGATGTTGCACCCACTCCTTACCCCCACATCCAACAACACCACGCCCCTCCACCCCCCAAAAAACAGCACTGTATACATAGAAAAACGTCCAATGTAAAACCAATGAATAGGAAGGGTGTATGACCACTGTGAAAAAGTACACTGATGAATAAGACACATACGAACATATGATAACCAACTCATAACCAACGGACCAAATAACCAACACATGACCAAGTAATCTGACTTTAAGTGTTTGTTAGATTAGCTAAACTTCCCAAGACTAGCTTTAATACTGATGCATTCCTATAATTCCAACATATCGTCGCCATCTGGACTAAAACATGTATCTCTTCTAGATCATTTGAGCACGTCGAGCAGATGTCCTTTAGATTGCCTCAGTTTCCTGTCTTCTGGTCTAAAGACTAGGCCAACAGCCTTGTAATGACGCATCTTGAACGTGGAAGCATATTGGGCTGTTGGAAATGAGCCAAGTTGCCAATTCTTTAATTCATCAATTCTTTTCAGAAATGCAAAAAACATGAGTTAGTGCTATGCCAAGCTGCAGGCTTAGTCACAGGATTGGTAGGGACACAACAACCCACTCCTTACCCCCGCATTGAACACCAAAATGCATTGATGAATAAGACACATATGAACATATGATAACCAACTGACCAAAAAACCAAGACAACATTTTGACTAGATTTGCAGAACATCCCGAGACTAGCTTTAATACTGATACCTTCCTATAATTCCAACATATCGTCTCCATGGTAACAAAGCCTGCATCTCTTCTACATCATTTGAGAACATCAGATGTCTATTAGATTAGCCTCAGTTTTCTGTCTCCTGGTTTAAAGACTAGGCTAGGCCAACGGGGAAAATAACTAACTAAATGGGTTAGTCCAATGCAAGGCTGTAGGGTTGATCACAACATTTTGACTTTCCGGCAACATTTGAGCACGTCGATGTCCTTTACATTAGGTGAAAATTTCATGAAGACTGGACCTACACAAACGCTCCAAAACCGATTGGAATAAAAACACTTTACATGAAAGTACATTGAAAGTAATGAACGTTTCTCCTGTTAAGTCACTCTTTTTAAGATTTTGAGATGTTTCTTTGGAAAGCAAGTTTCAATATAGCTCAGTATTATGTTTCTGGAGGAGTTTGAGTGAAATTGGTGTGGAAGAACTTGACTGGCCTGCACGGAGTCCCGACCTCAACCCGATAGAACACCTTTGGAAAGAATTAGAGCGGAGACTACGAGCCAGGCCTTCTCGTCCAACATCAGTGGCTGACCTCACCAATGTGCTTCTAGAAGAATGGTCAGAAATTCCATTGAACACATTCCTAAACCTTGTGGAAAGCCTTCCCAGAAGAGTTGAAGCTGTTATAGCTGTGGGCTGACATCATAGTAAACCCTATGGATTAAGAATGGGATGTCACTCAAGCTCATATGCATGTGAAGGCAGACGAGCGAATACTTTTGGCAATATAGTGTATATATGATATAGCTCAATTAAATAAGCTAATGTCCTTTTGTACATGTGACTACACAGAATAGATTCAATGTATATAGGAATGTGTTCCACATGTTTATCCAATTCATATCTAGAACGTGTCTCATCTCAGTGGAACCTAGTTCGACTGCCTTGGAACATAACATCAGAACTGTCCAGCACTGGAGATGTGACCTCACACCTAGCTAATACTTACCACTTACCACCAAGCTCTGGCATTAAGCAGACGTCACTTTCGGCCCTTAATGTATGTAAGACCTACTAGAAGCAATCACTCCAGCAGCTCCTCATCATAATGCCATGCGCCTCAGTCCTCTGAATCTTGTGTTTACCCAGTCTCTGTAATTAAGAATGACAGATGGGGTTTCGGTTTGACGGCGGAATAAGGGTGCAGACGGTGTGCGCTTTCTAAGTTTGAGCTTCGCTAAGCTTAAACGCTGGGAGCAAACATGCTAGCACACTTCAAAGGCCCATTTACTGTCAGTGTAGGCACTGTGTCACGTCCCAAAAACACTGTTAACTAGGTTATCACCGTGTTCCAGAGCCCCTGAAGGAATGCATGGCACCGAAATGCTAATATTGTTAACAGGGAATAAAAGCTGCTGGCGTCTAGTTAGCATGACTTGGTTGGTTTGACACATGGGGCTCTGTGGCCATTCTGGTCCCAAACAAGCTTGCCACACTAGCAAGGTTGGTCACCAGCAGCAAAACCAGGATAGTTCATGCTTTGATGCTGGTATGCTGGGTGATCAGCTAAACCAGCACCGGACCAGCACTACACCAACAGCAGGCACTATTCACTATTCACAGTGGGGGCTTTTTTGACCATTAGTGTTGCATTATGCATTACACAAATACATTCTGTCTGCTCATCTAGCCATTAAACCTATGCTTTCTGGCCTTAACTCTAGCTATCTGGCTCCTTTCTGAATTAGCCAGCTAGCAAAAAAAGATGTTTTCCTAGACAAGCATCTCTGTAGGTGACACAATTACGTCATAAGCGCACGGGACAAAAAATGAGTCACCTTGTGTGTTTAAGGTGGTAGTAACTTCAGGCTCCTGCAGATGGCGCTACACAAGAATGATGGGGCTATAAATATCTGCGGAGTGTGAGTGACGGGATCCATAGATTGAGTGCAGTGAATGTCTCGTTCCATGTGTGGAAAATGGCTCCAAAGCAGATGTTAATGATTGGCTAAAAGGAGCCAAAGACCATAGTGAGAAGGAAGTAGCTGAATCTGCAGGTGTATGGAAGCATATGGTCATACGGGTCTACCAGCAGTGGCTAAAATCCCAGTCTACAGGGAATTCTCTTTGGAATTGTGCCAGGGAAGGCATCCACCAAATCTGGCCCAACTGCACAATTCTTTGATGGAAGAGTGTCTGAATACTGATGTGGCCTACATCCAGAAACTTGTCCAGTCCATGCTAAAGCCAATCACAGTTGTTGTTGGTGCTCGTGGAGGTATTACATGCTATTAGCCACGTTTCAGTCACAGGTGACTGATGAGCTTATGTAGCCATGCTTATAGTTTACACTATGGCTGAAATTGCCCATTACTGGTAGACTACTCAATGGCTTAAAATGACTGATAATCATATTAATAATGCAATTACCAGCCATCTATGAGCAAACAGGCATCATTCACAGAAACACTGGTGCAAGCACAGAGCCAACGGGCAACATCTAGGAACACATTTCTCTGTGAACCTGAATGAGGCCCATTTTTCACTGTTCCCTTTCATTTAATAGAAAAGCACACCTTAGTGAAACCTGTCTGCCACCGCCACGACGGAATGCACCGTGATTGCTTCATATTCCCCGTGATATACAGTCAGAGCAGATATATTTCAATCGGCCGGCGCTTGCCCATTATCTGAATGTGGGGCCTGATTGGAAAATGACGCGCGGGGAAACGATCCATTCCACCGCATTCACATTTGAGTGGGACATGATCAGTGTTTTGGGTGCATAATCAAGTATGATGCAATGGTCTAGACGCTTGGCTACGAGTCCTTGAGTGCCAGAGGACATGGCGAACCTTTGCCGGTAAGGTCTGTTTAGATTGCGCTGAATTATACTCGCGCAGCTATAGCATTTGTCAAGGCCATTGTCGGCAGCCATTAGAGGCAGAGGAATGCCACACTCATTGAGGCACTCCATACACAAGATCTCAACATAGGTACTGGTCAATAAGCTCTATCAAATAAAACAATGGCGTATTAACTACCCCGAGATTGCCGAGGCCATGTCTGCACCTCACTGGTAAAGGGGAATTCCAGTGATAACACTATGTAACAAGATGCTTGTTCCTGGTTTCTATGTGCTATATTGGAATTGCTTATGTGTAAAATGAATTCATACATGTGAACCTAAACAGCTATTCATCACAGACTCTGTTTCTATGACCAGGACAATGAAAGGTATGCATTGTATGCACTTATTAACACAGTGCTCACCTAACCATTGGTGTAGAGGATTTCTGGCCTTAAAACTAACTATCCGGCTCCTTTCGGAATTAGCATCTCTGCAGGAGGTGCAATTACATCATAAGCTCACCAGACAAAATATGAGTCACCTTGTGTATTGTATGTACTTATTAACACACTGCATAAAATATATATACTGTAATACAATATATATTTCGCTAGAACATCAAAAACTGTGACTAATTTCTTAATAACAGCTTTAAAATTTCCATGAATTCTCAAAACTCAAAAATCAGTGCCCACACATGAAATGAGGTGCCCACGGTTTGTCTTGACTCCCGACAGGCATGCCGAAGTATGCTTTGTAGGCCGTGCACATCTTAGCCAATGCTAGAAAGTTCCGAGTTCTCACAGTTCCAGAAGCTACTTGAAGTCTACTCAGCACTGAATGTACCGCAGATGTTCTAGACAATAGAGAACGTCTCAAAACATCATTGTCCTGACCACTGAAGCAAAGTTTATGGGAACCAGTAGCATCTTTTGTATATTTTAGGTCTATAAGGAATTAAGAAAACACACTTACAGAACCCGGAAACAAGAACAAAATACACATTGGTAATGTAGTGCTAATGTAGTTCTGCCTGAACTACATGAATAGTCAGAACAGTCTGAATAGTCAGATTGTTAGGGTCTAAGCACAGCGTTAAATGCTCCATTCTAGAGAAACCTACAGTGTTGTTCACAGCAGTGGCAATAGGAACCAGACGTCTGAATCATTTAAAAGCTAAAGCTATTACATCAAATACTTATGAGTGTTTTACTTGAGGACCTTTAGACACGGTTTTTGTGGGAAGAGTTTCGTGAGAAAGTTTTGGCCCAAAATGTGTTTTTTCAAAAAGCATTCATCGTGGAGAGATAGATGTAAGGCAAAGCAATACCCCCCAAAAACCTTATTATATATTATTAATAAACTATATTGTTTGAAAAATGACTAAATGTGTGCTGTAGACACTGCAATGCCTGGCTCCTTCCAATAACAAATACAAAGTGTCATACAAAGTGGTTTGGGGTGAAATGCTCCATTGTGGTATTGACATATTGAGTTATACGGGAACCACGGATCTGCCCTGAGTGAGTGCATGTAGTTTGGTGGCTGTAGGTTAAAGGAATCAATAGGATTTGGGCCAAAAATTAACAGGATTCTATGGGAAGAGCAAGGGATGATTAAATCACACATAGAGGAGTGTAGGTCAATATGGCTGAGGATTAGAGTTTGGGGATCGGCCCTGAGTGAGTATATGCAGTTTGGTGGCTGTAGGTTAAAGGAGACAATAGGGCTTGGGTAAGGCAAAAAAATGAATTGGACTCTATGGGAAGAACGAGGGATGATTAAAGCACACATAGAGGAGTGCAGGTCAGGATGGCTATGGATTAGAGTTTGGGAATCAGCCCCGAGTGAGTACATGCAGTTTGGTGACTGTAGGTTAAAGGAGACAATAGGGCTGGGTAGGGCCAAAAATGAATGGGACTCTATAGGAAAAAGGAGGGATGGCAAGAATAGACAAACGGACAAGTGCAGGTCAAACCAACATTGAATTTGTGCTTGGGGGTGTGCCATATGAGAGTATACGTGAAGCAGTGTCTGCCGGTTGAGCAGAAATACAGTAGATTAATGTGCACCTTTCCACCCCTTTCATTCTTAACAGGAAAAATTCCGGTTTTCCAAAAAACGTAAGTCGGATCAAAAAGCTGTACACAAGCATGCCATTCCCGATCAGACCGGACATTCTCAAGTTGAAACGGTGTGAACCAATAAACCATTTGACACCAAACCCCTCTGAATGACTATGCAGACAAATTGGAATTCCTCTTTAAAGGGTTCTACACGTTGCCTGGAGCTTGCACTGACATCTGTCACGGTGTAACGCCATAGCTGATAACTAAGCGTCAGCACCACCAAACCCACCAAACTGGAGTGAAAACAAAAACACTGTCTCATCTGAAACTCCTGCTCTGGTCTGCTCTGCCCTTTTGCCTACAGATCTTTTCCCTGGGGCGAGGTGTTGAGCTGCTCAGAGACACCAGCACCTAATTAATGGAATGCTATTTGAGTGCTGACATTTTGTCTCGGTGCAGGGCCCGCAGGCAGCGCATCACACAACAGCGAAGAACAGCGAGACTGTGTTCATGCTACATGGACTTCAATGGCTCCCATCGGTACTGTACTGCAGGCTGAGCCCCACTTCCTGCTTGGTAAGAAATGACTTCATCCATGGCTGTGGGCTCAGATAGTGCACAGGGGCTTCACACTAGACTGTAACATGTTACTTGTTGTGTTATAAGCTCACCAGACAAATAAATGAGTCACCTTTCAGTGTGTATAAGGTGGTAGCAACTTCAGGCTCCTGCAGATGGCGCTGCACGAGGATGATGGGGCTATAAACACCTGTGAGTGACAGGATCCATAGATTGAGAAGAGGTGGTACAGTGCAGTGAATGTCTCGTTCCATGTGTGGAAAATGGCTCCAAAGCAGATGTTAATGATTGGCTAAAAGGAGTGACCGCGTTTGGGCGTGCCCAAGACCATAGTGTGAAGGAAGTAGCCGAATTTGCAGGCGTCTTTAAACCAGAACAGTCTTTCCTTTTGGGTAAAAAACACTCCTCCAGTTAGTCTTTAGAGCTCAACTCCTTTTTAGCTGTTTGATCACACCACCAATATGACCTCCAACTATTTAAATCTGCCTCAGAAATCAGCATGAAGCTTCTCTTGATGAGTATTTCAATCTTGTGAGGTAAATTCTTCACTAAAAACGGTTTTTATAAAGATTCTAATAATGAGTGTTTTGTAATAATGGAACAAATCTCTGTAATTGTGTATATATCGCTCTGTAAGTTAAGTACCAAAGTTAACTCTGTGTCTACGATGTAGAAAAGCGACTCAATCAAAGCATTATTTTCAACCATCAATAGAAAAAAAACGGAGATCTGAGAACACCACTCGAGCTCATTAATCACTATCAGCGCTACCATTCACTCTTCAATAACTACTATCAGACTTGTTTGTCCAGCAGTGTTCACGTAATCATGGATTGCACTCAGAACAAATCAAAACGCTTTGTTCTCTGAACGCCCAACCGTGGCACTACACAACGGTAAGACTGTCGTTGTCCTCCGAGAGCCGTATCATCTCCAATAACACTGTCCTGATCAATCATCTCACAACCCAAATGGGCTGAAATAAACAGCCCTCCCTCTCCCGAGTGGTAGCCAGTCCAACCCATTACACGTTTAGCATTCACCGAGCACCCGTGTCCTATTCTTGTTTGCACGCAGAGGTGGCTCAGAAGCCGTAATGTCTTTGGGGAAAATGGCCTTGAATATCCATGAGGTCTGTACCTCGGCAGCGCCCACGTTAGCTGGCAGTCACAAACGCTGCCCCAAAAGAACGGAGCAGGGCCCAAATGATATATCGTCGATGTTGACATCCCATCTATAGGCATGATAGACTGATAATTGGTGGGAGATGCCAGAAGTCTACACAAAGTGGGTTCAATCGCTGGTCAACAACTTAGCTGATGTGATCTGCTAAGTAAACTGGAATCTGGCTTCATTTTGAGGCACCATGGCCATCACGGCTAAACAGCCAAAAGGTTGCAGGCTAGAATCAGAACTAGATTTTGTGGGCCCGGCCGGACGTGATTAGTGGCTGAATCAGGCAGGTGTGGGTATTAATAACCAGGTCCATGCAGACCTCTAGCAGACATCTCTGTTAGGTGATAATGTGGCTCATTATTGAGCAACAACACAGCTTCAGTTGAAAGTTCCAGTTTTGCCAAATGCCACAAAATGTGAGGGACACTCAGGACTGTTTGGGAGAAACCCAGCAACCAGAATTGTTCACAGTGGTGGTGGTGGTTGGATCCGGATGTCGTTCAATGCCTCTACCTGCTCCCTCATAGAGGGCTGATACGGGAAATGGTTCTAAATATGGTGCCTGATGCCTGAGATGCTGTTTATATCACAGTTTCAAAAAGATTTTGGCCTAAAAGGTATTTTGCAAACCCATGTGAGGTTCGCTGATGGCTTTGGATAGGCAATAAAGTGACTATGTTTTGGTGGGGACATCTGGTTCAATTCACCACCACTGTAAAAAAAAAAGTCTGTAGTCTGTAGGTTCCTCAACAATTGCACACCAAACCACTCCAAATGACTTTGTTTACATCCCAAGCACCAAATTAAACATATATCGGGATGTATTTTGGGAAAATCAGTCAATTCCTCTTTGACTTCATTCCGACCCAAGTGTAAGCCGATGAACACAGAGAATGTCTCGTTCCATGTGTGGAAAATGGCTCCAAAGCAGATGGCTAAAATGATTGGCTAAAAGGAGTGATTGCATTTGGGCGTGCCAAAGACCATAGTGTGGAGGAAGTAGCTGAACCTGCAGGTGTATGGAAGCGTACGGTCATACGGGTCTACCAGCAGTGGCTAAAATCCCAGTCTACAGGGAATTCTCCTCGGAATTGTGCCAGGGAAGGCATCCACCAAATCTGGCCCAACTGCGCAATTCTTCGGTGCCAGAGTGTCTGAACATTGATGTGGCCTACATCCAGAAACTTGTCCAGTCCATGCTGTGGCTGTGTGAGTGCACGTCTATAGCAGGGTTGAACCAGAGGGGGGTGCTGGTGAGATGGAACTGACCACAGTAACGATGCTAAGTGTTAACATTTCAACAAGACTGATTTCGTTCATTGTTACAAAGCCATATGTTTCTTTTTTGAATGGCCAAGAAGGATCAGCTTTGGGCCAACAAAGTGCTAAGAATTCTGGGAAGCTCATCGTAAACTATTAGCATTACCAGACTTGATGAAGAATTGGCATGTAGTACAGTCGGCTTATCTTTGACCTGCCGATATTATCACTCATCAGAGCATCATTAGCATATAGCATATCATTCACAAAACAATAATCAGCCAAACCATACTGTGCTGCACTCGAAAGGCCGAGGGCTCAGCAAATTCAGCTAACATTGGGATTGTAATTATAGGAGGCGGGGCTTAGCGGCAGATCCTAGATCAAAGGCGTTTACTGTTTGGTTGCCAGTAGCTGAGTAGAGCCAGCACTCCGCTACTCCGAGGTGGCCAGGACGGGCTGAGTGGTGGCCAAATCAGATTTTAGCATGGGAAGAAAGTAGCGATGGTGCAAACATCGGCTGTCAACAATGGGATTTGGGGCAGCTTTGGTCTGCTTTTGATTTGATGGCAGTTTAGAGGAACACAGCAGGGCATAATCTCGTGATCTGAATTGCTGGCTGCTACTGTACATACAGTGGACAATGGATACAGGACTGCAGATAGAGAGCCTGAGCTAAGCTATCATTGAAACACAGTGCAGTGCAATATTGAATTTGGGCTCCAGAGAGGAGGTTAATACTTTATATTAAGTGTTGAGTAACTAACATGAAATAATGCATTAATTAACACTTAGTAACACGTTAACAACGGTTACAATGCTTACATGAACATATAACAATTATATATATACAAGTTAAGTAAACATGCAACAGCTACAGGTGTACATGTTAAGTAAACATATAACAGTGGTTACACATTTACTTAATAATAGATAACCATTGTTAACGTATTATTACATGTTAACAAATGCGTTATATCATGTTAGTTACTCAATACTACTCAATTCTTCTAATAGATCTTTCACAACCTGCAGCACCATATATTCAATAGTTACAGCTCTAAATTCTCAAACATAAACATTTAAATGTATGCTTGAATGCCTTAAATGTATGTTTGAGAAAGACAAAACACATACATTGTCAATTTTTTTTGCTCATTAACTTTACATACATTTTTATTTCCTTGGCAGTGTATTGACTTTTATTACATATTACATATTACATATTAAAATTACATATTGGCAAGCAAATTATTTTTTTTTATATCTAGTTGATGTATCTTAAAATTCTCATTTTAAGATTGTTGTAAGATTGTTTTAAGCTTATTTAAATTAGTTCCAGATATTTCTAATTGTTTCTCTAAGTCTGTGGTGATGTTGACATGGTGTTAAGGACAGTCGTCGTAACGGTCTACGTGCATGTGGTCCTGCGTGGTGCAGCCGTCTGCCAATGGTGCTGCACTAACAGGATGACTCATGGAGGACATCACTGCTCGCTGAATGTCTGCAATCGTGGCTGTTGGGTCAGTCAGGTACAGAGATAAGGCCCATCCTTGCTTAATATGCGTTAATATGGGAATGGGCAGCCTCTTGCATGCAACACATTCTGTAGTGCCCACTAGATTAGATGATACTTAACCTGATAGCCAGTGCTCAGGCAATTCTGAGCTTCTGGTAAACGGCACCTACACCTTCGACGATGGTGGAGCGGTGCACAGCGGTAATTGCGTTATTGAAAAGTGACACCAGAAAGCAATTAAACCCTCGGCGATATTCCGAGAATGGATTTTTGTTTTGCAATTAGTCGAGCTGAATGGAGAACCCGAACGCCCCGAACAAAGCGCTTTAATAGAGGGCCGACAAAAGGAGCGCTCCTTAATCCAACATCTCTGAAGGAGCATTCCGAAAGAAGGTGGTAAATAAATCTCCTTCCCGTCTGTTTGTTCCATCCGAGCCGGTCCTAATTTAGAACCAGACCCCGGGATACGCAACCTGTTGACTTGAGGTGTGAGATACTGCTCCTAATTAAGTCATTCACCAAGACAATGCAGCTGTAATTAGTGAGTAGCAGCCGTTTATGCTCGTCAAAGTATGCCACTTTTGTGCTGCCCTGGTGTGCAGACACTTTTTCGTTGGACTAATGGTTCGTTTCAGAGAGTCTTCTGTACGTGTACTAAGCACACTGAGCAGCGAAAATTTCACTGTAATACGTACACCTCTATAGGCGCTATTCCTACCAACGGGCTGCTTCTAATAGAATGAATTGCAATCATTAGGGATAATTAAATCCCTTAAAGCAGGAATATCACACAAGACGTTCGGCAGAAAGGCCAGCTTTGAAATTATACATAGACTTGTTCATAAAGCCGCAGACACGGCACCCACCCCCAACACCTCCCCACCTCCAGAATTCCCAGCCACAAATTAAAGCTGCTTTTACAGCGAAACTGTGGAGGATATGTGGAGGATCCCCAGTGACTGTGTACTATAGGCTTAAAATGAGCTTCTAGTCTGGTCTAGCGCGTGGTAATATGAAACGCCTGTGGGCCTATACTGAAGGCGGAACTAATATTAAGGAGCTAAATTCGTAATTTGTATTAGCCAATAACACAGAGCAATAAAGTATTAGAATAATGAGCTGGTGCTAGAAAACTCTACTTAGTAGCATCAAATCCACTTGAATCTTCCGAACATATTCACTCATTCAGTAAGAGATCATGGAACCTTCAAAAACTGTTGAGTGGAAAAAGTGGTTCCATGATCTCTAATGGTCCATGATCTATAATGGTCTAATCATTGTTTAAAGCTGCACTATGTAAGTTTTGGGGATTTGGAGACCTCTCTGGTGGAAAGGTGTAATTGCATGCAGCATGCACAATAACATGTTGTAGTAATGTGGCTTGTGCTTGGGTCCCCTTCCCCAGAAGGGGGAATCTTATGATTGAAAGCAACTTCAATGAGTTGAATTGAACTTGTCCCACGTGTGAAGTACNTTTTTGGTTTAGTTTTGTTTGCTGTTTTGTTTTGTTTTGTTTTGTTTTGTTTTGTTTTGTTTTGTTTTGTTTTGTTTTGTTTTGTTTTGGTTGGCCTGTATTTGTCTCATAGAGTCATATTCCTTATGCCTTATTTTCCGTATTTAGTCTTGATTATGGATTATGTTAATTTGGAATTCTGTTAATGGTTTATATTAGTTTATGTTGTATTTGTTTAGCTTTGTAAATTGATTATTAATTCCTAAGTGTTTGGGTTCTGTTTGATTTTCTTTTGCTTATTATTTAAGTGGTATATTGGCTGTGGTTTAGAGGCAGGACTGGTTGTGTATATACTCTGCTTGGTATTAATGTTTTCACTTCTTGAGAACCTCCTGACTCCTGTGGTGTCCTGTTGACTGGTCACCCTTTGCTATTTTTGTCTCTTTCACCTTTTTGGTTGCATCTTTGTAGTGTGGAAGTCACTTATGGAGGTTTAGTAACCTGTGTGTGCATGTGAGTGGAGTTTTTGGGTGTACAGTCTCAGGTGTGTGGAACCACCTGTGCAGGAGAGGTTATTTCTTTTATAGGAATTGGTCCTGTGCTTGGATCTACACGGCCAATATACCTAATTGTCTTCTTATTTTCTTTTTGTTTTTTTTGTATTTTGTTCTGACACTATCAGGAGGACCCTGTGAAGTTTTGATATTCTTTTATAGATTTTTAAATGATGTATTAAAGTGGTAAATGTATTTTATTTTTATTAAATTTGTGAACTGAACTCAAATTCACGTTTTCATCTTTCTAAGCGGACTTGTGGGTCTGCGTTAACTTCCTGAGGTGCGATTCCCTAGGTGGCGTAGTCGAGTTTTAATTAACGCATGACCGAGGGCCACATTTGTGAACAATCTTGTACACTGCGCAGCATTAAGCCAGAAATCAATTCAGAATCATACAGCGGGCCTACAAACCGGGACCACTGCAATCAGGGCCACTGCAGTCGGCACCCCTGAATTCTTATTCCAGACAGAACCACCACGCACATACCGTCCTCAAGAAAGTTCCTCGTCCTCGCCACCTCACAAGAACACCCTCTAGCAGTGAACACACAGTCCCCTTTTTTTCCTAATTGCTAAATTGATTTAATTCAGCGAGGGGACTGGAAGAGAAAGTTTAATATGTGAGATTCATGCGCAATGGCGGCGCAGGTAATAAGCTGTATCTAAGCATCTCCTAATCGAGGAAGTCTCAGTCGGCTTCTGCCTCTGCTCGCTGACTGCGAGCCATCAGCTCCATTAAACAAATTACCGCTCTGGCTTCAGACTTGACATGATCTAGCTTTCTGCTGCAGTGTCTGTCAAGCCCCGTGATCGGTGTGGTGGAACCCGGGAGGGAGGGGGGGAGAGGGGGGAGTGTTCGGGGGAACAGGCATCTCGATACAGAAAAAGGGGACTGCAGGAGAGTAGCTTCCTTCCTTAGCAATTAGCCATGCGGTGCTATTTTGCACTTTGATTAGCAAGAGGCGTAAAACAGTCCCTGGCTGCGAGGGCCCATTTTGTACCGACATCTGAGAGCATTCCTTCAACAAGCAGACAGCGCTCGTAATAGGCGTGAGTGTGCACTAGCATGCTAATGCTAAATATCCCTTCAGAGGAAGGTCTTGTGTTTACAGAAGCCAATATATGAATGGTAGAGCACTTGGCATCCTTGCCCGTAGAAAACAAGCTCCCGGCAGTCGTGACGAAGCTGCCAGTCCTCATATGCTGTAATACAAAGAGATGAAAGGCTAATTAGGTGACTAGCGGAGCAAAATGCGTGGCCAATCAATGGAGCTTCGAGGAGCAGAGCACTGAGAGCAGGCAGGAAAACACTGCGAGTTCTCTAGGGCCTGGGCAGATGGCTTTGCTGTGCATCCTCTTTCCGTCTATTGCTTAACACAGTTGGACTGATTCAGCAAAGCTAATCTAGAGAGGTTATCTAGCGCAGCTACTGAGTTTGATCTAAAAACATTGCGCTTACTTGCTTACAATGGCTGCATTACTGGATGATGAAATGAGCTTTGGCTATGTCTGAGACGATGGCAATACTGAATAGAAGCCTTTTAGCCTGACTTAAGTGGCACAATTCCTTCCTACTGCATGCATCATGAAAGAACAAGCCAAAAGTATTGGGACACATGACCATCACACCTCTATGAGCTTGTTGGAATTTGTGTGGCTCAGCGGATCAATCCACTACCAGCCAGGGAGCTACCACCCCATGTGGGAGACTGGGGTCCAATTCCCAGTCTAGTTAACTTTGCTGTGCTACACCAATAAGAGTCCTTGGGCAAGACTCCTAACACTACATTGGCCTACCTGTAATATGGTTTACGATGTAAGTCGCTCTGTATAAGAGTGTCAGCTAAATAACATAAATGTAAATCTCACTCCAAAACCATAAACGTTGGCCCATCTATTGAGGCTAAACCAGCATCCACTCACCTGGGAAGACCTTCCACATGAGTGGACCTGGCTTGCAATCAGCACTCCAAATCAAGGTTCTCTGTGGGGTTGAGGACAGGGCTCTGTGACACACCACAGGTGATCCTCTACACCAAACTCATCAAGCCAGTTCGAACTCTTCAGTTTGACTCATTCTACCATTATGGAGGTTATGTGACTATGCACTTGTTAATAATTGATGTAGAACTCAATAAATAAGAGGGGCGTCCACATACCTTTGTCCTTATAGGATGGATAACGATGCCCTACGTCATACGTTCTCATTAGTCTTCAACACTAAATCAACACTCCAATTCAAGGTGCTTTGACTTGCAGCAAAGGTGGCATATACCATAACATCCCAGTGCTTTTGTGGTCAACGAGGTCATGAAGGGTGTCCACATACTTTTGGCCTCATAGGGTGGATAACAATGCCCTAAACATTTCAACACTACTCTTCAACACTAGATCAACTCTCCAATTCCAGGTGCTCAGTGGGATTGAGAACAAGGCTTTTTGCATAGCACTGGTGATCCTCCACCCCAAACTCATCAAGCCATGTCGTTACGGATCCCGCTCTGTGTACAGGGGCTCAGTCATGCTAGAACAGGAAAAGACCTTCTCCAAGCACAAGGCTGAAAGCATGTAATTCCATTTCTATGGTGGTTGGTGTGGTGCTACGGATAACACCACTTCCTGCCAGTGTGCAACCTCACCATGTGGGAGGCTCGGGTTCGACTCCCTGGTCTATGCTGCACTACACCAACACGAGGCCTTGGGCAAGACTCCTACTTGTGACAAAGGTGGCATATCCCATAACATCCTAGGGCTTTTGTGGTCAATGAGCTCTTCGGTTTGACCCATTTCACCAATGCTACTATTATGGAGGTTATGTGGCCATATACTTGTAAGCAATTGGTGTAGAACTCAATAACTAAGAGGGGCATCCACAAACTTTTGGCCTTTTAGGGTGGATAGCAATGGCGTAAACATTTCACACGTTCTCAATAGTCTTCATGACTCCTTATGTTCCGTAATACAACAGTATCATGTTAGCATTCGCGTTAAACGCGACTGATGCCATGGCAGCTGAATTCGCACGCTGATGCTTGCTAAGTGTGCTGTGCTTAGCTGTCATGACATCAAATATTATGACATCTGACGTGACAGTTATCGGTAATGGCATCATGACTGTTATGTGATGTTTAGGAATATCTAATCTCTGATGGCAATTCAGGTGGTATGATTATATGATGTATTGTATAGGAGAATTTAAGCAAAGCATTAAAGAATGGAATATAGTTATATATAGGGGCTGTTTTACTGGTCCCACAAATATTGACTCAAGCTCACGCTGACCTTGCCACCACCCCACCCAAGAAAAGAGGCTTCCCCACCACATGCTCTCTGATCTCAGGCTCTTTCTACCGAGCTCCCGTCGCCATATCAGTCCTCCAAACAGCCTGACATCCATCAGGCAGTGAAGGGTGTATCAGAGGGCTTCATTATCCCAAGCCCACTCATCTTTATTTCATGGCTGGCAGACATAAGAGGGCTTGGGTGCTAGCATATGAAAGGGTGAATTTCCACATGAATTATTTTTGCGACTATGATGCCCGAGGTGCTGGGTATACCACGCCATTCCCAGTTCACTCGCTCAGGCTCCAGATAACCCTCAGGCTAGGACATGTCACTGAGTCTGATACATGCCACATACAAGAAAACCAATCGCACCTTGAAGAAAACCTAGCTTTAATTGCTATCAGGCAACTGATTAGGTTTGCTGTCAGGGAGGAACAGGTTGGGAACCACTGTTGTAAAACATGCACTCATCCTCAAAAAGATACTTGCACAAACAGATGCACGCAGAGGGAATCAATCAACAGGAATGAAACTTGGTGGGTAGGTTTGACATAGTAAGACATGCAAATGATTCGAGTTTCATGCTCGGCCATACATGTGGCATAAGCCAGGGCGGGCCTTATCGCTGTACCTGACTGACCCAACAGCCACGATTGTGGACATTCAGCGGGCACTGATGCCCTCCATGAGGCATCCTGTTAGTTTCAGCACCACTGGCAGATGACTGCATATGCAGACCGTTATGATGACTGCCCTTAACACCATACGTTGCCAAACACATCAGCGTTGCCCTTAACGTGTCAGCGTTGCCAAAGACTGCAATGGGGTCATGCCAGACTGTCATGGAGTGACACAATGGAATGGCAGCAGGTCATCTTCAGTGACAAGTCCCACTTTTGTCTTGGTGAAGATGACCAACGAATCCATGTGTGGAGGCACCGTGGTCAGCGCCAAGATGAGCGGTTTGCTGTGACACGTCACATGTCCAGAAGGCCTGGTGTCACTCCACCTCCACCCCTACCGCAAAGTCTGGGAACACACTGATGGCCAAGTTGGACAACACGTCTGATCATGGATGTCATGCAAACTAGCATTGCTAGCATTGCATCTTTTTTGGTCTAAAAAGACTTCAGAGTGGGCGATAAGGCAGTCATCTCAATCAGACCTAGATATCGTTTAAGGTAACCAATTCCTGATACCAGTTCCTGGAGCATGCTTATTGGGTGTTGGGGTCAAATTACTGACTACAGTGGATTCCATGATAATCAAGAAGCAGTCATGGTAATGACACTGTAGGTTTGGCGTGAAGAAGACGATGCAGGAAACATAGTGCTTTAGACAAAGGCTCTTTTATTGAACATGGCAGCATTGGGAACAACTGTCACAACTAGCTGACACTGGCAGGTCACCAATAGCCAAACATCTTGTGTGCATGCTAGACATTAACACTGACCCAACTAGTCCAGCCCTGCATGGCCCAACAACCCTGTTGCACACATAACGCCCACACAGTCTGAAGTTGCTTCCCAAGAGCCCTTTTGCATCCATGGATGCATGAGCAATTATCGGGGTGCTACAATACGTGATATACAATATGCTCGACCTTAGTAACTGAATGACTGGACTGGTCTTCTACTGATGGTCCTCGAAATAAAACTCTGTAACCCACTGTATCAGGATCATTACAATGCAATGCCACATTGCCCGGCACGGCTGCAGATTTCTACATGCTGTGCAGTTTTTTTTTCAAAGGCAAGATAGGTAAGTCTCATGCTCCTAAAGCTCTGCAGTCACATTCAGCCTCGAGTGATATTTTGACTCACCGCTGATAAGGGCTCTAAATCCAACTTCGCTTGACGTCAATATAAATTTTATCCTAAAAGTAATCTTGGAACCCAGAAACTCTCGACAGTCTCGGGAGACCCCAACAACTCGATTGATATTCCGGAGCAATTACCTGAGTGGCTCATTCCCCTAACCTCCCCCTCTCAAAACTCCTCTATCTCAAAGGCGAAAGCTCAGCAGAGGAGAAGACCAAAGTGCTGAACCTAGTGGGGACCACACTTGAAAGGCTATAGCCCACACAAAATGCTGGCACCACAGAAAAGTTGGAGATTTCATACATAAACGTGGGAAAACAAGACACGTCAATGTTCTTTACATCAAAGCAAAAAGCAGCATTATTAACACAAATAACATACCAGGCCACTCAATAGACACATGACCCTCTGTTTTAGCTTGTAATGACAACTCATGTGACAGACTTGAATATTATTGATAATCGAAGGCTGTGAAAAAGTACTTGCCCCATCCCAGTTTCTACTATGTTTTAAGGCTCTGGGACTCCAGCAAACCACAGTCAGAGCACCCTTATCCACCAATGAAGAAAACAGTGGTGAACCTTCCCAGGAGTGACTGGCCTACCAACATTTAACAAAGGAGGCCACAAAAGAACCTAGAAGAACATCTAAAGAGCTGCAGGCCTCACTTGCCTCACTTGTTATGGTCAATGTATTGAGTGGCTGAGTCAAAGTCTTGCCTTATATCCCATTGAGATTATGTGGCAAGACCTTAAATAGGTAGTCCACCCTGGGAAAACCTCCAATGTAGCCAGTTTCTTGTATGTTTTCATATTTGTCAAATTTGAATATTTCAGATTCATCAAACTACAAAGCCAAGTAAACTCAAAATGCTGTTTGTGTGACGATTCCATTCCATGTCTTATAGGGAAAATGCTGTTCAGCCTTACCTGCCCTCTGTAAGAAAGTAATTGTCCCCATTGTCTTCTAAATCAACCAGTCAACCAAATTCAGTTGACTACTGGGTTCAAATCCACTACCACATCCAGCCATAACAACAGCCAGACCTGCTAAACCTCAACATCACAGACAGAGTCTGTCTGGCAATGTGAAGCAGCTAGAAGATCTCAAAAAGCAGCACATGATGCCATGTTCTACAGAAATGAAACGAAAGTCATTGAAATCTACTGTCTGGAGAAGGTTGCAAAGCCATTGCTAAGGCTCGGGGACTTCAGTGAGCCACAGCAAGTGGGCAGTATCCACAAACGGAGAAAGCATAGAACAGTGGTGAACCTTCCCACTGAGTAGCTGGCCGACCAAAATCTCACCAAGAAGGTCACAAAAGAACCTAGAAGAACATCTAAAGAGCTGCAGTTGCCTCAGTTAAGGTCAAAGTACACAATTCCAGAAGACACTAAATGGTCACCCACTGCTGACCAAAAAGAACACAAAGGTTGAACTCACATTCAACAAAGGCATCTAGATGACCACCAAGACTGTTCGGCAGACTGATGAGTCAAAGGTGAAACTTTTTACCGCGTGGAACCTTTATGTTTGGTGTAAATCCAACACCACATTCCGCCATACGAGCATCACACCAGCAGTGAAACATGGTGGTGGTCGTGTGATGGTCTGGGGCTGCTTTGCTTCTGCAGGGCCTGGACTACCTGTCATAACTGATGGAACCTTGAATTCTGCTCTCTATCAGAAAACCCTGAAGGAGAATGTCCACCCATCAGTTTGTGATCTAAAGCTCAAGCACAGTTGGGTTACACAGCAGGACAATGATCCGAAGCCTGCAAGCAAGTCCATCTCTGAATGGCTCAAGAAGAACAAAGTGAAGGTTTTGGAGTGGCCAAGTCGAAGTCCGGACTTGAATCCCATTGAGAGGCTGTGGCAAGACGTTTAGCAGGCAGCTCTTGCTGAGGAAACCTCCAATGTAGCCAAACTAAACCAGTTCTGCAAAGAAGATTCCTCCACAGTGATGCAAAAGACTCATCGCAAGTTAATGCAAATGGTTGATTGCAGTTGTTACTGCCAAGAGTGGCACCACCAGTTATTAGGTTCACTTGGTTGACATCTCTATCTTCAATAAATGGAACAATCGAATTGAAAAGCTCCATCCCAAGTCATTTCAAAGAGTGGGCAGGTGATGTATACCCCATGCCCCTCGTGCCCCACTATTCCACCTCCGCCGGACCTGAATTTGGGCTGGTGGTCAACAGCTTGCTTTCTCCATGCACCCACTGCATTTCTTATTACCTGCTTTAACAGCCAGCATTGTCACAGACAGCCAGATTGGTCAGAGTGTCAGTCAGCAAACCAACTAAGCAAGTGGCAAACTACAAAGACCCGTATCCACAGCTGTCCTGTCTAATTGCTGCTCACTCACGCTCGTAGTCATTGCATGTATCCTAAGCCCTGTTCACGCTTGGTATTAACACCTGTCTTGAATGATTTGATCAGAAATGGACAGTGAGATGTGCAGCCATCTCCGGTGACCATATTTTGCACGTTGCACGTTGCATTTGTTATCCTACAAAAATGTCCCATGGGTTCTTTCCCATGTACGATCTGTTACAAGCTATTAGATGTGACTGTTCAGCTGATGCTTTTTGCTGGCCGGTTGCTAAGGTGTTGATAAAAATGAATGGGACGAGGGATGAATAAACAAAACACACAGAGTGGAGTGCAGGTCAGTGTGGCTGTGGATTAGAGTTTGGGGATCTGCCCTGAGTGAGTACATGCAGTTTGGTGGCTGTAGGATAAAGGGGACAATAGGGTTTGGGTAGGGACTCTATGGGAGAAACAAGGGATGGAAAAAAAAACAGACCAACAGATGAGTGTGGGTTAGACCAACGTTGAATTCATGTCTTGGGGTCTGCCCTGAGTTAGTGTATGCTGAGCAGAAGTACAGTAGACAGGCGTGCACTTTTACACCCCATTCATTCTTAAAGGGAAAAAAAATCAGAGTTTAACAAAGTTTTTCGGAAACAGTAAGCCGGATCAAAAAGCTGTATACAAGCACACCATTCCCAGTCAGACCCAACATTCCGAAACTGGAATGTTGTTGATATCCTGAAAACCTTTTGTCCTATCCTAGGTTTTCTGGAAACTGTAAGTCAGATCAAAAAGCTGTATACAAGCACACCATTCCCAGTCAGACCCAACATTCCGAAACTGGAATGTTGTTGATATCCTGAAAACCTTTTGTCCTATCCTAGGTTTTCTGGAAACTGTAAGTCAGATCAAAAAGCTGTATACAAGCACACCATTCCCAGTCAGACCCAACATTCCGAAACTGGAATGTTGTTGATATCCTGAAAACCTTTTGTCCTATCCTAGGTTTTCTGGAAACTGTAAGTCAGATCAAAAAGCTGTATACAAGCACACCATTCCCAGTCAGACCCAACATTCCGAAACTGGAATGTTGTTGATATCCTGAAAACCTTTTGTCCTATCCTAGGTTTTCTGGAAACTGTAAGTCAGATCAAAAAGCTGTATACAAGCACACCATTCCCAGTCAGACCCAACATTCCGAAACTGGAATGTTGTTGATATCCTGAAAACCTTTTGTCCTATCCTAGGTTTTCTGGAAACTGTAAGTCAGATCAAAAAGCTGTATACAAGCACACCATTCCCAATCAGACCCAACATTCCGAAGCACACCATTCCCAATCAGACCCAACATTCCGAAACTGGAATGTTGTTGATATCTCAAAAACTTTTTGTCCTATCCTAGTTTTTCCAGAAACTGTAAGTTAGATCAAAAAGCTGTATACAAGCACACCATTCCCAATCAGACACCACATTCCAAAACTGGAAGTTGTTGAAGTTGTTGATATCCTGAAAACCTTTTGTCGCATCCTAGTTTTTCTGGAAACTGTAAGTCAGATCAAAAAGCTGTACACAAGCACACCATTACCAATCAGATCCAACATTCCGAAGCACACCATTCCCAATCAGACCCAACATGCCAAAGCACACTATTCCCAATCAGGCCCAACATTCCAAAGCCGGAATGTTGTTGATATCTCGAAAACAGTAGGAGCAGTTAGCAAACGTGTACCAAGAAGAATGTATGCATATGACACGTCATCCATTATATCAACTATATATGGCTTTTTGTCCTATCCTGAATGCAGCTGTCCATCAAACTCAGGACAAAGACATTTTCGTCATTGTCCCAGCAGTGCGTTTCAAAAAGCAGTTGTTCTCTTTTAACCTGAACTCTATGTACTATGTATAGGATAAAAGAGCAGGCTGTTTACTGAGATAGCCCCAAATGCTACACGTCAAGGCTGTACTTCTTATACATGCGCCATCATGTCGTCATGTGAAGCAGCCCATTTCACATGTTTTCAACACATGGAGGAGCCTTTCTCAGCAGCTAATTGCAAAGCTAACAGGCTCTCAGACACCGGGCGAGGCCATCACAGTCACCACATTGACAGCCTGGGAGCCAATTACCAATACAGAGCTTTAGTGGAGGGCTTCAAGATCGATAGATCTCTCCATCTGATTTCACGCCAGACGCCGGCTCCCGACTAAAATGGTGACTGCCAGATCCCATCGACAGGCAGGTGCAGGCTCGTCCTGCGGGATGGATAACCTGTATCTTAAACACATCTGCTGGAAGGTCCAGCGGCCTCCGTGTGAATCATTTTCACTACAGTAAACAATGCTAACTTAAGGGATTCAGATAGCTAGCGGTATTTAGCGATTCCGCTAACTATAAAGATTCTGTGTTCCCTGCTAGCTACCATGTATCAGCCTTCATCTTTTGCTTGAAAGGTGTGGATGGTCCTTCCTCAAGCAATAGAACTGCCCAGTTATAAGTTTATAGCACTGTACTCTGGGGCCTTCTGAAAGATCTCCAAAAAAAAAAACATAGCATGATGAAGAGATGAAGAGGACTTGGCTTGGCTGTAGAGTCCACAGACCATATTGAAGCCAAGCCTTGGCTGCCGGCCTTGTCCAACCATTTTCCCCACCATCTGTGTGGCCTCTGGACCACAGTTATCTGTCGTGGAGAAAAAAAAAAAAAAAAAAAAAAAAAAAAAAAAAAAAAAACTGTGTGGCCTCTGGACCACAGTTATCTGTCGTGGAGATTCCGAGATTCCACATTCCTAAATTTACTCTTAGAAATTCCCTCCTTGTAATTCCATATTCCTTGTAATTCCAAGCAGTGGCTCCAATCAAATATACTGGGTCTATGCCAAGACCTGCTACACCAACAGCAAACACTTTCCTTGTACTTTCACTCAAGGTCAGTTTATGAGCTTAGTTTAGCTTAGGAGGTTAGCTTCTTATTTGCCAGCTGGTGGAAGGTGGAATGGACAACTTGAATAAAAAACTGATGAACAGGAAGCCAACTTCTGCCTCGTCCACTTTAGGAGCTCCATAGGTACAAACTGTAGCCCATCAGATGATGCACAATGTTGAGTGGAGAATGGTCCATCACCCAAACAATGTCCTGCCAAGAGCATCTTTGTGGTCAGAAACTGACCACTGATGATAGGATATATATATACTGGCTAATACATTTACTGTGCACCAGCAGATGGGCTACAGTTCCTAACGTTCAGGTGGAGCTACCAGCGAGAGGTTTCCAATAAACTGGACAGAAAATATATAGTATATGACCATTATCTTTAGTTTTCCCTTTCATAAGGCTACATGAGCCCGACATAAACTGGCCATGACAGTTACATAGAATAAACCTACATAGACATTTATAAAGGCTTATTCTAATACGTATGATCCGTCATAAACCTTGATGTCAATTTGACATTGATTCTTTTGTCTGAAATTGCGTTGTCATTAGACCTTTTTGGCTGAAATGATGGCGTGTTATAACCAGTGACCTTGTATCTTGCCTTATACCAAACTGACATAATGCCAGATTATAATCACGTAATTCCAGGCTATCAGGTAATCTGAGTATGACTGTACACCATATCCACTGCCAGGTAGAACAGACAATTGAGTACAGGTGGAACAGGCAATTGTCTAGGGCCTCCACAAGGCCCATCATTACTCTGGACCCTCTAAATACACTATATTGCCAAAAGTATTCACTTGTTTGCCATCACACGCATATGAACTTGAGTGACATCCCATTCTTACTCCTTAGGGTATAATATGATGTCAGCCCACCCTTTGCAGCTATAACAGTTTCAACTCTTCTGGGAAGGCTTTCCACAAGGTTTAGGAATGTGTTTATGGGAATTACTGACCATTCTTTCAGAAGCGCATTTGTGAGGTCAGACACTGATGTTACTGGCTCGCTGCCTATAAGAGCTGCAAAATGATAAACTAAGAATGTGTCAAACTTAATGCAAGTACCATAACGTATTTGCTGTATAACACTCCATCATCCCTCTTTTTCTTCCCATAGACTCCCATTCATTTTTGTCCCACCCACCATTCCCCCAAACTACATGTACACACTCAGGGCAGATCCTCAAACTCTATCCACAGTCATACTAACCTCCATTCTTCTATTCTGTGTGCCATTTTTCCATCCATCGTTTGATCCCTCATTCCTCCCATAGAGTCCCATTCATTTCTGCCCCCTATTGTTTCCATTGTCCTTTGACAGCCACCAAACTCAAGGTAGGACCCCAAGCTCTTATCCACAGCCATACTGGCCGCACTCCTCTTTATGTAGTTCATTCAGCCCTAATTCCTCCCATAGCCTCCCATTCATTTTTAGCAACACATAGGAAACACTTACACTGTATTGTCAAAAGTATTCACTCACTCATCCAAATCACTTCCATGGCCACAGGTGTATAAAACAGGAGTTGGGCTCAGACCCTTAGTTCCAGTGAAAGGAACTCTTAATGCTTCAACAGACCAAGAGATTTTGGACAATTCCATGCTCCCAACTTTGTGGGAACAGTTTGGGGACGGCCTCTTCCTGTTCCAACATGACTGCACACCAGTCCACAAAGCAAGGTCCATAAAGACATGGATGAGCGAGTCTGGTGTGGCAGAACTTGACTGGCCTGCACAGATTCCCGACCTCAACCCGATAGAACACCTTTGGGATGAATTAGAGTGGAGACTGCGAGCCAGGCCTTCTCGTCCAACATCAGTGTCTGACCTCACAAATGCGCTCCTGGAAGAATGGTCAAACATTCCCATGAACACATTCCTAAACCTAGTGGAAAGCCTTCCCAGAAGAGTTGAAGCTGTTATAGCTGTAAAGGGTGGGTCGACATTGGATTAAACCTTATGGATTAAGAATGGGATGGCACTCAAGTTCATATGCTTATGAAGGCAGACGAGCCAATACTTTTGTCAATATAGTGTAGCCACCATCTAACAAGCACTAGCAATACATTAGCATCCACAACAAGCCTATGACATTCGCCATAACAATCACATGTAATAGCAATAAGACACGGTTATGCTATTGATCCAAACTGGTCATAATAGCAGGCTTATGGCATGGTTATGTCAATGTTCTGTAGCATCATTTTCAAGCACCGCAATTTCTTATTAGAATTAGCCAGGTTCACCTGAGGAGAGGGTCAGATCTTATGAGGGCTTTGTATAGTCTAGAGCCAGTCCTGCCCACAGCACACAATTTCCCCCTGCTACACCAGCGCTGACCCACTTGCTCTTGTATAATTCATCATACGCCGTACGGTGTGGCACCAATGTTGCTGGTTTTCTGTTAGCACTCTGCTGAGGGAAGCTGAGGCCGTGACTCCTGAACTCTGGAGTCATGCCAGGACAATGACGTTTGATGCCATAACCAGCCGGCCTCAAGGCCTTAATGTGTAGGGATTCTGTAGGTGCCGATGCATTGTAAAGGAAGGCAGGTTTTGCTACTTGGAGGCCTAACAGTCATATATACTTTGGTTAATGGAAACCGGTGAAGGACTGTTTTTCTGAGCGGGCTTAAGAGAGCGTACAGTGCAATGCGCTCCATGCCAAACAACCTGCCGTAAAGCTGCATGTTTCTGGCTACGGAAACTTGGCTGCGCCTCCACAGCAAATTGCAGATACACATTCATGAGAGATGTGTGTGTGCGCACAGTACCAACTGTGATTTTCTCAGAGCTGACAATGGGGACTCGACAGCTGTTAACTTGCTTCACGAGAGCGCAGGTTTCCGATGATCGTCGTTGCGTATTTGTGATACCGTGCGACTCTTCCGTGCCCTGGGACGGGCGGGAATACAGCACGCAGGCTGCGTTTCGACTCTCATGAAACATGTCCAGTGGACTGCTTCAGTAGATGCGTTCAAGTCAGTTGCAACTACTTGGGATGACATGACAGACTGTCACAATATCATGACAGTGTCTCATAGTGAATCCTTTACGTTGAGAAAAGGGGAACGTTAAACCGAGATTTGGAGCCCAGTCTGACTGTAAAAGGAGGTGTGTGATTACCTACATCAGTGTCAGTTTTCCTAGCAGTTCCTTGAGTTGGTAACTGACCCCAAGATCTGGCTTTACAGTGGCTACAAAGTGGCTAGTAAGTGGAAGTATAAGGTGGGTGTTTCTAATAAAGTGGCCAGGCAGTGGAACCCCAAGATACAGCAACCGTTTATGGTCAATCCATTATAGCATTTCCACACTACTATTCCATACTATTTCCATTTCCATAGTAAGCTCACCAGAGAAAAAAGGTGGTAGTAACTTCAGCCTCCTGTAGATGGCGCTGCATGAGAATCATGGGTCTCCAAATACCTGCAGGGTGTGAGTGACGGGATCCATAGATTGGGAAGAGGTGGTACAGTGCAGGGAATGTCTCGTTCCATGTGTGGAAAATGGCTCCAAAGCAGATGTTAATGATTGGCTAAAAGGAGTGACTGCGTTTGGGCATGCCAAACACCATAGTGTGAAGGAAGTAGCTGAATCTGCAGGTGTATGGAAGCATACGGTCATAAAATCCCAGTCTACAGGAAATTCTCCTCGGAATTGGGCCAGGGAAGGCATCCACCAAATACAGCTCAATTCTTTGACGGAATAGTGTCTGAACATTGATGTGGCCTACATCCAGAAACGTGTCCGGTCCATGCCAAATCCAATCACAGCTGTTATTGGTGCTTGAGAAGGAGTTATATGCTATTAGGTACATTTCAGTCACATTTTTGGCCTGGTGAGCTTTGGGACTAGTTGGGTCGTCAACTAGTCGTCAACTTGCCAGCCCTGCTGCTCTGGGATGATGCATTAAGCTTGAGTTGTACTAGTCACTGAAAGCAACATGGTCTCCCCAGAGAAGCCTGGTGATTTTGGGGTCCATATGCCTGGTTTCCTCCTGTTCCTAGCAGTGAGATCCAAGGCATCTTGGAAATGGCAAATCTGACTGATCTCTGGAGTTTTGGCTTGGAGTTTGGTTACTTCCAGTTTCCTATGGACTTCAATAAAAAAAAAAGTCATGTCTGTTTAAAGAGGTGGGGCATTACATACAATCTTGTGAAGTTTGAGGTCAGTTTCTCCAATTCTCACTGTGTTACATTGCTCTAAATTTCTCTGACTCTTCGGAACTCCACCACGGGCAGGAATCGAAGCAGCCTAGGTTGGATACCAATCAGTGAAATTCCGGGGTCAGTATCTCAGCTTCCCTGGAGGTTAGTAAAGCGATGTGACACTTGTAGGAAAGCAACATGGAAACGTATGAGGCATGTTTCTGCTGTGACATGTTTATGACATGGCTATATAAACGTTATGTAGAAGAGTTCAAATAGAGTCTTGTTGACGCTCATGTTAACTAGCAGTTTGTGCAGGTGATTTACCAAGAACCGCACTCTATTAAGAAGAAGCTATATGGAAACATATGAGGCACTTTTCTGCCATGACATGTTTATGACATGGCTATGTAAATATTATGTAGATGAGTTTAAGTAAAGTCTTGGCCACAAGACAAGCGATGGCCAATCTGTTTGATGGGCAGATAGCTGATTGTTTGTAGGGGCTCCTAAAAGAATGTGCCTACCAAATTCTGTCTGACCTTCTAGCCTTGGAATAGTAAGCAGGATTTTCAGCTATTAAGACAAAACACCTGGAAGGCAGAAGAAATTCCAACATGAATTATATTTTGCTCATGTTTTTGTGTCCCAATAAAGCTCAGTTTTCATTCCGATTTTCTCCCCGAGGAACGATGCCTCTCCTACAATAGTAGGGTAATTCGGTCGGTTACTGAACTCATGAGTTTGCATGCCTGACAGCAAGAGCCAGACCAGAAGAGAAGTGCAAGCTCTGAATCAGCACTGAATCCTCAGTGCAAGAGAGGAGCCGTGCTGCACGGTCACCCAGCGGAGCGCGTGTGCACCGGGCGTAAAACCCTCCGATAGCAGGTTTGCTAAAAGCAACAAGACGTCTCCCTCGCCCCAAACGTGACACCAGCAGATTGTATGACAACACAAGCCATCTATTCTCCCCGGAGCGAGCTGATGGAACAAGACGTTTTAATTCAGTGGGGTTCAAAGAGCGCACTCCTCAGCTCCTCGGCTGCCACGCTGCGTCCGTCTACTCTCGGGCCCTCGCATTATGCGGCAGAACGGGCTGGCAAAACAGCCCAAACAGCGTAAAATGGGAAACTGTGCTCTGATTGGCCTGCCACTTTGCACCTCGCCCTGGGCCGCACAGTTGATTCATGGGTGGACTCGATTTAGAAGCTCGTAGTGGACTATAACAAGGATTTTGACCCTCCAGTTTATCCTCCAATTGGATAAACACATTTTCTCCGGCATAGTTTCCCCAATACTATGCATATTATTCTTAACACCTAACAACCATATGGGAAAACTCACTTTTCAGTGGCTTTTTACTGTTACCCTGATTTAATAAACGCATTACTAAGATGAGTGGGGCACAACCTAATGCTGAGAAACACAGCTTTTTAGGTAGTAGTGGTTGTAGAACATGCTTTCCATATTCCCATATTGTCATTATCAGTGACAGACAATGGCACTATGGGAATATGGGAATATCTGTAACACTTTAATTGAAGGGTGTCTACATAACACATTCATAAGCTCATACATAAATACTTTATAACTTATTAATGAATGTTTAAATCAACATTCATAACATGTACATGTTTTACATGATATTAATATGGAGGACTATGTCATTTTCCTGAAAGACATTCTTCAAAATAAAAGTCCTCATTTATTATACTTTATATACACTTCATTTATACAGATTTATTTCAATTGGTATTGTGCCTCATACCAATTAAACATCACTCATCCTGAGCTCCCATCATCCTTAGAGGTTTTATTTTTAGTGATGTTGTATTGGAGAAATAATCCCATAAATAAAGACATGTATAATTGTGCTTAATTAATAAGCTTAATAACATTTTCTTCAACAGCGTGTAGACGGTTGAAATACCCCTTCCTGTCCAAAAGGGTTAATTCAGGTCTTTTTTATTTCGCCTGTCCAGAAATAAAGTAGATGGTGAAAAATAATAAGTGAGGGCTTTTATGTTGAAAAATGTCTCTCAGTAAAATGACATAGTACTCCGTATTAATATCATGTAAAACATGTTATGAATGTTGATTTAAACATTCCTGAATGACCTATAAAGGGTTGATGTTAGCTGTTATGACTGTGTTATGAAGATACCCTTCAAGTAAAGCGTTCCCTCTATAGGGGTATATAGAGTAGCCTGCAGCTGCTACACTTCTAATACATTTGGCTGAATTTGTTCCAGTGCACCCAACAGTAAAGGCCGTATGGAGGTTCTAGTATACAGTGAAACATGGTAGCTCACAGAAAGCTCCATGGACATGCACAAACATCCAAGGCACCAACTTCTCTGGGCCAAATTTGTAATGATTTAAAGATGAGAAATATGTACGTACTTATAGTTTTACAGTAGCACAGTTTACCCATCAGGAACTCTATTTACGTTCCTGTTCCCCTTGTAATTCCAGCACTTCGGAGGGTCATTCACCTATGAGTAATCCTGACGTTTTTCCAAGGCACTTAAAGGTGGTAAATGTACGTCTGGCTGTGTCTGTTGTTATGACTTTATGACTGAGCGCTTTTCTGAATGTGCAATTCATCATCCAGCACTGTGGCTTCAGCCAGCCTGGAAAGATTAACCTTAATAAAACCTGAATCTTGGATCTGTTTCATTTGCCAGGCCTCTGTGGACCAATTTAAGCCTTCTAGCGCATCGGCAATGCAGCTTAAGAAATGGCGGAGCTTTGAATCAAAAAGCTCTTTATTCACGTTTGTTGATTATGTACTGTGGCGTATCCCTAATAGAAGCTAACAGCTGTAAATCAGCGGTGTGAAAACCTGAGTGGGAGAAGATCAAATGTTCCACCACAGCAATGTAAAGTATGTCTGCTATTCTGTTGGCTGTGGTATGAAATCTGTATAATGCCTGACATACATTGTGCACATTGTGAACATGTGCAAATCAATTATGGGTATTGCATATCTTGACCTTTTGGACTACAAATGGATTCTGGATTCTGACCTCACTGATGCAGGTCTCCAAACGAGGCTTATGATCGACTGTCCTCCTTTTATCGTTCCTATTAAACACATAATGCCATAATTCCATCAAGCTAAAGAGTCTGAATCATCTGAGGAAAGAGAGAGAGAGAGAGAGAGAGAGAGAGAGATGTATGGGAGCCCATTAAGGCCAAGTAGAGGAGAAAAAAATTCACCCATGATTTTATTTCCTTCTATGTTTTTAGCAGCATGATGTCACAACCTCAAAACTCACAACCTCAACAAACGACTTATTTTCCTCATATTTCTTTATGGAATTAGAAGCTAAAAAGAAATGTTTTTTTATTCTCTTCAGATATTGATTTGGTATCTCAAAATAATGGCTTATTTTCTTGGAATGTGACTCTAAATATTGACTTACAATTTTGGAATAATTACTTATTCTCAGCTATTTCTTGAGAGTCTGGGTTATTAAGATGAAATTCCCCTTTGAGTCATCAAATTTCAAGATAACACTGCAAAACATGATATTTTGGCAAGCAAAATTATTGTGTATCTAGTTGATATGTCGCACAAATCTAATTTTGAGACTGTTGTAAACTCATTTTAAGGTTATTTAACTTATTCCTATTGATTTTTAAATTTGTTTATTTAAGTTAATTTATTTCTTATTATATTGGCAGATAATTTTACTTATTTTAAGAATGTGTTTCAAATCAGCCAAATTATCTGCCTTTATAGTGAGAAAATGTGGCTTACTTAAATCACCTAAAACAAGTAAAAATGCCAGGAAATAAGTTAAATAATCTTACAATGAACTTACAACAACTTCAAATTGAGAATTTTAAGATAGATAAGATATAAGGATATATAGCTTTTTTCTCCTTTGCTGTTTCATTATGCCCAAATTTTGGGGCAGTTACTTATTTTCTCCAAATATTAAATTAGTATCTGAAATTCTTGAGTTAGCATCTCGAAAAAGTACTTATTTTGTGAAAATGATGACTTCAGCTGTTTCTTGAGAGTCTGAGTTACTAATATGAAATTCTCTTTTGAGTCATTACATTTCAAAAAACTGAGTAGTTAATGTGGGAGAACACTGCAAAACATGATATTTTGGCAAGTAAAATTACCTTGTATCTAATTGATATGTCCTAAAAATCTAATTTTTAGACTGTTGTTATTTAACCGATTTCCATTCATTAGTTTTAATGACTTAGACTTAGTTTTAAGTCATTTTATTTGTCACTATATTGGTAGATAATTTTGCTTACTTTTCAATGAGCTTACAACAACTTCAAAAATAGAATTTTAGAATATATCAACTAGATATAAGATACATTAATTTGCCAAGATCTTTTTTTTTTTTTTTTTTTTTTGCAGTGAATAAGACATTATTTTGATTCAGCCATTATGTTAAGTAAAAGCAATCAGTGTTTTCAACACGGTACGTAAGAACTTAATTAGTTTATCAAATCAAAGCTATTATGTTAACATAGGTTAGCATGTTGAAACATATGTCAATGCTTAGGTGTAATTTATCAAATTGTTGTGATATCAGGTCATTATTTTAATTTATATACACAGATTAAATCAAATAAAGACATTATTTTGACATAGTATGTCGTTATTCCAGGAAAATAAGACAGTATTTTGACAAAGTAATTTGGAATTACACTGTTATTATTATTATTATTATTATTATTATTTATTCCTTGTATATTATTATATAAGAGACAGGAATGGGCTCCATGAGGCATGAAGCAAACAAAAAGGCCTTCTAGACTTTGGAAACTCTTGCTTCCTGTATTGCTCATTGGTCTAAACATTGGCATTAACAACAGGAGATTGTGAGTTCGACTCTGAGCGATGCCACAACCTTCCATTGCTGGGATTCCAAGAGAGCATATGTGCCCTCTCTTCCTGTCCCTTCCTTTCTCTCTCTGTCTGGGTAGGAGGTGGTTTTTCCTGCCCCCTCCACCTCCATCACTTACTGTGATGCCAGCCAACAGAGGCCTCTATTAGCTGACATAATAAAATCTGTAGTTAGTGCTCTCCTCCAAGCATGTTGAGCTGTCCGCACCAGCTGCAGGTGGAGTTGTTGGTGAGAAAACTGGGTGAATAAAAAACTAACTTTTGTGCGACCGTCTTCATGAGAGCTTCTGGTGCTGCACTTGTTGGCCTGGGCTAGCATTCCCGCCGCTTTGGTAGGAAGGAATAAGACAGAGCTGCCTGTGACAGGTGCTCATTATGATCCTTTAAGTGGCTGCACGGGTTTTGTTCCAGTGAAGGCTGCGGAGCGGGCAGACAGGCGCAACAACATGAAGCATCTGATTAAGGAGGGACGTGGAGCACAGATTCAGCACACATCAAAAGGTGGCCATCAAAGCGAGGCTGGGCATGGTCGTCATGTCTGTCATGTGCAATGAGGCGCGGGGGGGGGTGGGGGTTGGAAGAAGCGGCAGGGCTCTCTGTGTGCCTTCCGTAAAGAAGAACCGCTAGTTTATGAAATAGACAGCTATCTTGGATGTAATGATGGTTATCCATCAGGACCACAGGAACTGAAAGTAAACAGCACAGTGTAAGCAGCAGGGAAATATCACCCTTGGGCTAGCTAGCTAGGGCTAGTGTTCGTAGCACATGGATGAAGCAGTGGACAAAGCAGGATTAGAGTAATCAGCACCTCTCTCAGAGCTCAGGAATGAGGAATCTAACACCGAAGCTCAAGCCCAGTAATAAGATATGAGCCTGACTTGCATGACCAGTCAGAAAGGCTTTAAATGAAGCAAAAGTGAAATGACCAACTGGCCCAGCACAGCACAAATTTCCCTCGGTAATGTGACAGCTGCACATGAGATGCTTACATTTAAGCATCTTTGAGCCTTAAGGCTGCTTGTGTAAAGAGGACTATATGCCCTGCGAAAATATTACAGTTAGCCCAAAATCATCCACTAATTATCAGAAAATAAAAACTCCTTGATTTGGACAGATGGAAATCCTACTTTTCCTCCCATCAGAAATTAGCATACCAAGATTTAGCAACTGCCAGTTGAGGATTGGAATATGTCAGAATGGAGAGCAGCAAAAAGAAGCAGTAGTTTACTGGGGAAGCTGACGGAGTCCACCCATCCCAGAGGAACAAATAGTACACCGAAGTACTTAATTTAAGTGTACTTAGTATACTTCCTTGAACTTAAAATTCATGTACTGAAAGTGTGTTATTTTCATATTAGTATGCTAATTATATATATCATTAGAGCTATTAAATATATACTTAAATAGAACTAACTGTAATTAACTGTCCTATTTTGAGACACCTCTTAGATTCATCTTGAGATACTTAGATACATATTAAAGTAGAACATTCTAGAACATTTCTAGAACATTAAAATATACTTATATATAAGGGATACTTACTTAGTATACTTCTATTAAGTACACTAAAGTACTACTGAGGTTAAATGTACTTGTAATTATTACACTTGTAATATTTACATTTTGCACTTGTATTTAACACACAAAACAATAATGTGCTTGAAATGTACTTGCTGGTATTAATGTACATTTCTAGTACATTAAAATATACTTCATCTTTACCCGGGGTGTTTAACAGGCTAGTGAATATACATTTAATTAATATACTATTAGACCACATAACCTTTTTTTCTCTTTCGCAGTTTCCTTATGCCCAAATTTTGGGGCATATTCAGAATAATGAGTTACCCTTTCAGGATCTTGAGTTATTAAGACACAATTCCAGCCTTCTACCATGGGTGATAGCTTAGTGGCGTTATCCGTTGTGCCAAACCACCACAAACAAATTGATATAGTACACTTATATTCTCTGAATATTGACCTAGTATTTTGAAATTCTGACTTAAAATCATGAATGTTTTTACTCACTATCTCAACAATCACTTTAGTTACTTTAGTACTACTTGAGTTATTAAGGCAAAATTGCTCAATACTATGCTGATACAATAAGTCCTAATATTTCAAGAAATTAATTCATTCAGAATAATCTGCGACCTTAAATCAATTTTTTTTACATAAGTCTATGGAGAAAATAAATAATTATTTCGACATACCATGCCAAAGTATTAAGAAAAAAAGCCAGTATTTTGACACAATATGTAATTATTTAAAGAAAATAAGTCATTTTTTCCACAAAGTAAAACAAGTAATTATTTTAAAGGTATTAAATCAACAATTTCATTGACCTAGTGACTTCAAACAGTGACTGATTTTCTCTAAACATCAACTTAGCTTTAGGCTAGGTATGCTACTGGTACAGTGTATAGCTAACAGCACGAGGCCGGATGCCCCCCTCGGAGATCAAGGGCTGAACTGACTGGTTTCCCGAGCGAGTCTCTTTGTCAACAGTAAAAGGGAAGCGTGTAGCAGAGCTAGCCAAACACTGCTCAAGCGTTCGCAGTTTCCGTCGATTCCAATTACAGCAGCCATGTGAGCTCTGCGGCCCTCATTAAACGCCAAACACCATGCAGGCTAATTCCAGCTTTGGAACGATAACGCTGGGAAAGTGCGAAGAGAGGGGGAGAGTGGGTGTCGATGTTGGTTCTCCAAACTTCATTATATAAGCAAACTTCTCTGGAGAGAGCAAGGGTGCTCTCACAATCAGGAGCCAGAACAATCCACATGGTGAATCTGGTGGTAGTAGCTTCAGGCTCCTGGAGACGGCGCAGAATGAGGATAATGGGGCTAAAAATACACTATATTGCCAAAAGTATTCACTCACCAATCCAAATCATTGAATTCAGGTGTTCCACTCACTTCCATGGCCACAGGTGTATAAAACCAAGCACCTAGGCATGCAGACTGCTCCTACAGACATTAGTGAGAGAATGGGTCGCTCTCAGGAGCTCAGTGGATTCCAGCGTGGTACCGTGATAGGATGCCACCTGTGCAACAAGTCCAGTCGTGGAATTTCCTCCCTACTAAATATTCCACAGTGGACTGTCAGTGGGATTATAACAAAGTGGAAGCGATTGGGAATGACAGCAACTCAGCCAACGAAGTGGTAGGCCATGTAAATGACAGAGCGGTCAGTGGATACTGAGGGGCATAGTGTGCAGAGGTCGCCAACTTTCTGCAGAGTCAATCGCTACAGACCTCCGAACTTCATGTGGCCTTCAGATTAGCTCAACAGTGCGTAGAGAGCTTCATGGACTGGGTTTCCATGGCTGAGCAGCTGCATCCAAGCCTCACATCACCAAGCGCAATACAAAGTGTCGAATGCAGTGGTGTAAAGCATGCCACCACTGGACTCTAGAGCAGTGACGAATCACACTTCTCCGTTTGACAACCCGATGGACAAGTCTGGGTTTGGCAGGTGCCAGCAAAATAGTACCTGTTTGGCTGCATTGTGCCAAGTGTAAATGAATTAGACCGGAGACTGCGAGCCAGGCCTTCTCGTCCAACATCAGGGTCTGGAAGAATGGTCAAAAAATTTTCATAAGCACATTCCTAAACCTTGAGGAAAGCCTTCCCAGAAGAGTTGAAGCTGTTATCAACAGATGTTAATGATTGGCTAAAAGGAATGATTGCATTTGGGCGTGCCAAAGACCATAGTGTGAAGGAAGTAGCTGAATTTGCAGGTGTTTGGAAGTGTTATGGCCATACGGGTCTACCAGCAGTGGCTAAAATCCCAGTCTACAGGAAATTCTCCTCAAAATTGTGCCAGGAAAGGCTTACACCAAATCTGGTCCAACTGAGCAATTCTTTGATGCAAGAGTGTTGGAACATTGATGTGGCCTACATCCAGAAACTTGTCCAGTCCATACTAAATCCAGTCACAGCTGTTATCGGAGCTCGTGGAGGTATTACAAACTATTAGGCACGTTTCAGTCACAGGGGACTCGTTTCATGTCTGGAAGAGAAACCAAAACTTGGAAATGAAAGTGTTCCCTCTCTCTAACTCCACAGCCAGGCTGTGAATGAAGCTCCTTCTTTGGCTGTTTGCCGGATGCCTTTTTATTCCCTCTCTTGCTTTTTATTTATCCCTTTCTCGGTGAACCTAGTGGCCACTTTCTTCACTCTACAAGGCGAAATGAAATGATGGAGTGGGAACATAACAGTTTTATTAATACCAGATGAATGAAACTGGCCATTTGTGAGGCCAGCCTTCAATGCCTGGAAGTAACTAAAATATTTCAGGTGACAGGGTGGTGATCATCAGATGCCCATTGAACACCCACTCATCGACTGCTCACGTTAGCCTTTGACTACTGTACCTCTCTCTCTCTCTCCCTCTCTCCCTCTCTCCCTTCCTCTCGAGACAGGAACTTAAACAACCTCTTCAAAGAAGAGAGTAAACAAGAGCATGTTGTTCTCAAAAGTGTACCAGAACATGTGTGCTTGTTGATTGGAGAACACTGAGTACACTTCTGAATCCCGCAGGTACTTCTGTATTAGATCCGAATCATACCCTCACACCAGCAGAGAAAGCAGAGAGGTGGGGGGTGGGGGAGGGACTGTGGACGCAAAGACGTCAGTGGCCTCAACCTTTAAGCTTGATCTGAAAATAACATCAGGAGCTCTAAAGAAAAGGGGAAAATGCTCTCTAAGATAATGAGGGGGGAACAACATTGAGAGGAAAGTAGAAACTCTCTATAAGTAGAGATGGAAGGGATCGATTGGCTTTTTCTCAGTATGCAATTAGCCGTTATTTCTCTAGCTTAGCTAATCTGTGACATCCCTGTCAGGGATGAGACGTATTTCATGACTTAAGGATTGCTGCAGCCCTGCACGAGACCCCTTGATCGCAGGACCCTATAGTTTCTCCTTCAAATGTTAGATGGAAATACAGACTTTTTGACTTTCGAGTACGGGACTAACATGCGGTCAGCCTAATAGTTTTTGACCATATCAGACTCAGACGACAGCGGCCTCAACCTTTAAGCTAGGCATGATCTGAAAATAGCATGCCATCAGGAGCTCTAAAGCAAAGGGGAAAATGCTCTCTAAGATAATGAGGGGAAAGATATTGAGAGGAAAGTCGCTAAAAGTAGAGATGGAGGGATCGATTGGTTTTGTCGACCTCCTGATCACAGGACCCTATAGTTTCTCCTTCCAATGCTAGATGGAAATACAGACCTTTTGACTTTTGTCTATGGGACTAACATGTGGTCAGTCTAGTAGTTTTTAGACAAATCGGACAAATATACTTCCAAAATAAGTAAAACCAACGTTCCTCGTTGGGGGTACAAAGTAAAGACTATTAACACCACTACACAGCTACCAGGGAACGTTCCCAGAACTTTGGTTAACGTTACCTACAAGTTCTAATGAAGTTTTTAAGACAATTTTTTAGTTTAACGTTCAAAGGATGTTTTAAAGATGTTTATCATTTCAGATAATGTTCCTATAAGGTTTAACCTCAACTAAGACTGAACGTTCTAACTGCAGTGTTCAGAGGATGTTTTGAGGATGTCAGAGCCACAGATTACATGATAACAAAAGAAGAACATTCTCAGCACAACATTTGGACAATGTTTTATGGGTGTTACTGAGACCTGAGATGTTTACGGAATGTTTTTAGAGAACGTTCTCCCACCTTTAGAAACAACATTCTGGGAACCAAAAGAAAACTTCCCGCTGAAGACATTCATGGAACATTACATTGCATATTCTCAGAACATTTCTAACTGGGTAACCTAATACCACACTGAGAGAACATCACTCAACCCAGAGTACAGCAGAACTACCAAAGACAACCGATGCTGCATGTTCACATGTTTGAAGTAGACGGACAACATCAAACCAGATATCATTATCAAAGCAGCTACGGTGGAATATTCTGCCACTGTAAGAACCTATGACCGCAGCAGTTTTACTTTGGACACCAAATGTCTCCTTGTTGCAATTCAGACAAACCCAGATAATACAACACTAATAAGGGCATGAGGAAGCACTGAGAGGAACCAACACCCAAAAGCAGAAACTCCCAAAGAACACGAAGAAGAACCACTTAGAGGAACCAAGACTCAAAAGCATAAACCTCCTAAGAGCTTGAAGAACCACTGAGAGGAAACAAGACTCAAAAGTAGAAACTCCCTAAGAGCATGAGGCAGAAAGCAGAAATTCCAACAAGCTAAGAGTACAAGGAACCACTGACAGAACCAAGAACAAGACTCAAAAGCAGAAACTCTCTAAGAAGATCAAACAGAGGAACTGGGGTTGTGCAGAAGGGAAGACGTTCCTGAAGATACTGTGTGAGACACCTACAGAATGGTAGATGTAGAACATGGTGAAGTTCAGTACGAGCCTAAGACGACCTCCAGAAACAGGTCAGGAGTTCACAGAGGGATCACAATCATGAAGCTCATTCCGAACCGGTGAGTTGCAGCACAACTGTGGCGAGCAAGGATGGAGGCCGCGGAGGGAGCCTGACGTGGTCAGCATTCCGATTCCAGAAGAGGAAATTAAAGCAGGTCACATCTTCCAAGCGCCAATGTGTTCAGACTTTCTGAATCAGCGTTCAGGTATGCTTCTAAAAGCAGCACTAATTAAAGGGAAGAATTAATCTCCAGCTCCAGCGTTTCGGCGATTCGGTGGAGCAGCAGAGCTGAAGCCTGATAAGAATGCAGACTGATACCCTTGAAATAGATGTTTGATACCTATCGGGGCTACTGAAGGAATTTCAAACAGAGCAGGTTATTAAAGGAGGTGAGTTTCAGACGCTGGCCGCTGCCCGCTCCCGCTGGACGAGCACTGTGGCCTTTGTTCGTAATCGGCTTATGTAAAGCTTTCGGAGGTTTTTTTGATAGACTGAAGCTCAGAGCACATTTAAATCAGGTACTATAGAAGGAAGCATGTAATTACGTTTGGTGAAAGAGAGAAAGAGAGAGAGAGAGAGAGAGAGAGAGAGAGAGAGAGAGTTGCAGGCTTGAGTGTAATTGGAGGTTTGAATGACAGGCATCTGGCTAGGAGAGGTGGCTATAATGTGATTACAGGCGCACTCCCCATGGTTCCCTCTGGCATAATCCACTGCACGCCATGCAGGAGTTCTCCGCAATCCCCTCCGCTTCCAGAGACCCCCCTGACTGCTGTGGATATGCGTACCATGCACTTTGTCCAATTTGCGTAAACAAAGTCATTCAGAGTGGTTCCATGTGAAATGGCTCATTGTGGGAAGCTAAAATGTCTTTACAGTGATGACGGTGAATGGAGCCAGGGGTTGCCATGTTCACAACACAAATATGGACATTTTATTTACAGTCAGTGAAGCTGCATGTGTCTTCTGAATGTTTTATAAAGGAAAAAAATCTGAAAAAAAACCCATATATTTATGGACTATTTTGCCTATGTCTCTGGCATGAATGGGCTATAAAAATACATACGTGTTCATCCAAAATATTACCTTTGGGATAGGGTTATGCTAAAAATAGTACTTAATAAGTTATAATCATATGCAAAGATTTGAAAAAACAAATAATCATGTAATAATAATAATAATAATAATAATAATAATAATAGTGCACCAACATTTGCAGCCATATTATGAAGTTATATGGAATGAACTTTGATATATATAGAATGACCTCTGATATACAGCTCTGAAAAAGAGACCACCTCAGAATGATCAGTTCCTCTAGTTGTACAGTTTCTGGGTTTGTGTTTGACCAAAATGAGCAGTTCTGTTTGATTCTATACACTACTGGAAACACGTCTCCCAAATTTCAGATCAAATATTATATTTTAGATCTGTTTATTTAGAAAATCACTAATGACCCTCCAGAAGCCTGTTTTTAGAACCATGCTGGCTGTGCATTTCACCCCAGCCCCCGCCTCGCCAGTCTCTCTGTAGGTCACTTGAGGTCATCTCAGTGACATTGGAATGAGGTGGCACTCATCACGGTCAGTAGAGAGTGGTTTTGGCCCTCTGCCAGTCTGTAGCTGTGTTGTCCTGTGTGTTTGCTGCTTGACCTTGTTCTTATGAACCAGACGCTCACTGTATCTGCCAGTAAAGCTAGAACCCAACCTTCTGTTCCTCACTAAGAACCTGCTGTACATGTGGAGATGCTGATTTAAGAAGAAACTGGAGTGGGCTCTTATTTATTTCCATATATATATATAATAAACTTTGATATATATAATGAACTAAAACCAACAATACAATCAGAGCACCCATCTAACATTCCATCCTTCAGTAGGTATATAGCTTTATTAGCTTAGTGGCAGTATAACACTGATTTTGCATTGATAGGAATTAGTAACAGTGTTTTGTTTTTTCTGTTGTTTTTGTATTTACATTTAGCAGCATGCTTACACTACTAGCAAATGAGATATGTATGTTTATAATAATTATACAGGTGCAATAATTATACAATTATACAAAGTTTCCCACCCCTGCCATCCTTACTGTGAACAATACAGACTTTAGAGTGCATCATTTCACATCAAGGCATTCTGATATAACTTTGTTTACATGTTCATTATTTAATTATCCAGAAATGGTAGAATTCCCCCTGTTTTGGATTTGACAGGTAAATGTGCTAAATGTGCCTATTAAGTGTAATAAAGCCCTTTTGAACTTGGATATCAGTCATCCAATCTGGCACTGAAAATCAAAATTTTCTACTGCATTTCATAAAAGCAGAAGTCAACATAATATCCCATTACAACTCGGACAAATCAGCTTAACTAATAGATAATGCTGGTCATCTGCTAAAGGCTGTATGTGTTATGAGAGAGACAGTGAAATCCAGTCAGAGGGGACCCCTTTTCATCTATTGCTGCCACATGTCGCATGGTTTTATTCCACTGTGTTAGCTGTCCCTTTCACGCCAAAGCCTTTTTTTGCCTTCCAACAGGCAGACCAGTCCATAAACAGCAAACCATTAATCCGCTTGCCACACATCCCCACGTTTTTCAAACACTTACACCTGGATCTCCTGCCTCGGCGGGGAAACGGGGTGGTGGTGGTTAGACACTGCTATCTGGTATTCCAATTACAAAACGTTAATTAGAAAAAACGAATTGTGAGGGGGGAGGGGGGGTTCAACAATTATGATATGGGCATCAACTGGCTCCCACCAATGTTCCTTCAATTAACTCTCTGCAGTGCTGTTCTATCAATGGCAGAGAATTAAATTACTTCTAACCAAGGCGAGCACCGCCCTCCAGCAAGACTGACAACAGCAATTGGACGCTGAGTGGACCAGTTGCTGTTTTGTGGTTGGGGTTACCCCGGATCGCAGTCCTGAACAGAATTTTCTCAGAAATCGACTGCCGCAATCAGATTTGCAATATCTCTTGTGGTTCAAAAGTTATCACCACACAAAGTTTTGTTGTTTGTTCAAAAAAATAACTGAAGACGGACTTCACGAAAGAAGAGAGGATTGAGGTTATTCTGATGTCCGGGTATGCAGCTGCCGTATCAAAGCTGCAGACTTCAACGACAGATAACCAGAAAGACCACCAATATCACACAGCACTGTTGCATCCCTCATAGCCAAATTCCGAGAAACCGGGACTGTGGACGACAAGCCACGTAGTGATCGTCCGAAGACCGCTACCGATGAGGAAGCCTCAACAATGGCTTTGGCAGCCTTTGCGAAAAGTGGCCCTGGACATCTCTTTACTTTATGGACATACTATGTTACAGAGACTACAACTACACTTGGTGTTAAACTTTCAGTACCACATTCAGGCACAGTCTCCCACTTAACAAGGATGCACCCCCTTTAAAACCCACCCCAACGTCCTCCAGTCCATGCTCTTTCAACATCTGGGGTACAGCAGGTAATGCAAGCACAACAAGCTGGGGGGGGGACTGATATAGTAAGCTAACCATCTTTCTTCACAATGAAGGTTTAAGTCCAATTGAGCTTTGATTTGAGTATGCTCAATACACAAACCTGACCTCACATACTTGTTTTGAAGGTGGTAACTGAAGCAATATGTGAGCTATAAAGCAGTGGTCACCACCCCCGGTCCAGGAGATCTACCTATCTGTGAAGTCTTCTAGTCAGTTAATGCTTTCAGAAGCACTTGATTGCCTTGATCAGCTACATTAGTATTAGATGATGGGAGGATGTTAGCGGGAGGTTGGAACCAAACTTTGCAGAAAAGTAGATCTCCGTGTGGAACGGCTGTAGACCACTAGTATAAAGTATAACCTCTATAGTCTTCAGATTTGTCCTCCATCCTTATTAGGACTGTTTTTTGTTGTTGATGGGACTAATGTTCTTCAAACGTGCAGTCAGTCAGACAATGATGAGGAGCTCACCCACACCACTACTTTGAGCTCCATTACATTGGTATAGAAACCCCTAATAGGCCTACATTCCCACCAATTCTCAGCCCAAAATGTCTGAAGGTTCAACTCAGATGTTCTCGAGATGTTACTAGATTATGTCCAGATTTACAGGACTGGTTTAGTACAAAAGTAGGGCGCAAGCCTAAATGCTCATGTGTACGGAAAAGCTATTCAACCGCTAGATTAACCAGTAGATCAAGATACATTTCCAGCAATGGCATCAAGCTTACTTCTTTATAGGGTCGTATGCAAGAGTTTGGACACCCCCGGACAAATGACATGTTTTGTTGGCGTTGAAAATAAATGAGCACATCACACGTCATTGTCATTTTAACTGTCAGGGAAAAAGAACTGGGCTCGACGCGCACAGTTAGTTCGACAGTTAAGCACAATATCCAGGCAAGCATAACAAAATGTGTATTGGAGGGTGAAAGACCAAAGGAGCAAATCCAAGGGAGTGGTCAGAATAAACAAAAGGAGAGTCGAGAACCAGAGAGGCAAAAACAACCAGGCAAACTAAACAAGGGGATGAGAGAGAGAGAGAGAGAGAGTGTTGAAGACAAAAGGGGTCAGAACCAGAGAATACAGCAAAAGAGAACCGCTCAGAGTTGCAAACAGGGGTTTGGCCAAACTTTGCAATGTGTATGTGGGTGTGAGGGCTTTGTAAGCAGACTGGGTGATGAGAAGCAGGTGGGTAAAATTGTGATTGGCTGACTGGGGACGTGTGAGTGTGATGTCATCGTATAGTGCACTCTGGGAAATGGAGTCCGGGAGATCGGCTGTGTCAGGGAGACCCGGAGGCGTGACATTAACATTGGATTACTGTTCAATTAGCTGAATTTAATATACTGGGAAAGAAGTAAAACCATAAAATGTGGTCTGTGCAAATGTTAGGGTCAAAAGCCTAAATGCTCATGTGCATGACAAAGCCAGATTAACTAGTAGATCAAGATACCATTGCGGGAATGGTATCAAGCTTACTTCTTTATAGGGAGCTCTATTTCTCAATTCCACATTTTATTAGACAGGCTTGGCACACATTTTTAAGAATCACTGAACATATACTTTAGCATTCAACTCAAAGTCTTTCTCCCTATTGGAATTTATCGTTTTAATCGGATGTATGTCACTGCTTTATTGATTTTAAGTTAGCATGGATAATTTCCTCTATTATTCTAGAACATCAACTAAACTGTTTGATCTAATCAGGGACATGGGATTCAAATGAGCGTTCGCTAGAAGCCGTATATATCCATGTGCTGCATTTAACATGGGGATGTTGCCTAAAACTTGGATGGGACTGGATGGGAAAGTGTCAACGTTGCCATTTGGGGAGGCTGAGATACACTATATTGCCAAAAGTATGTAATTCCAGGCTATCAGATAATCTGAGTATGACTGTACACCATATCCACTGCCAGGTAGAACAGACAATTGAGTATAGGTGGAACAGGCAATTGTCTAGGGCCTCCACAAGGCCCATCATTGCTCTGGACCCTCTAAATACACTATATTGCCATATATTCACGCGTCTGCCTTCACACGCATATGAACTTGAGTGACTTCCCGTTCCTAATCCATAGGGTTTAATATGGTGTCGGCCCACCCTTTGCAGCTATAACAGCTTCAACTCTTCTGGGAAGGCTTCCCACAAGGTTTAGGAATGTGCTTATGGGAATTTTGGACCATTCTTCCAGAAGCACAGTTGTGAGGCAGCCCATTTGTGAGGCAGCTGCTCAGCCATGGAGACCCATTCCATGAAGCTCTCTACACACTGTTCTTGAGCTAATCTGATGGCCACATCGCTTGGAGGTCTGTAGCGACTGACTCTGTGCACTATGCGCCTGAGCATCCGCCGACCCCGCTCTGTCATTTTACGTGGCCTACCACTTTGTGGCTGAGTTGCTATTGTTCCCAATCACCTCCACTGTGTTATAATACCACAGACAATTGACTGTGGAATATTTAGTAGGGAGGAAATTTCACGACTGGGAAATGTTTGGTGAAAGTATTCCATTTCAAGTCCTTACATAGTTACCGGTCCCCTATTGACTCCTCGGGCTAAAATATATTTGAGCCCAAATGGTCAAGCCCTTAAGCCCTGCACCATGACTCTTACAGCTTTGCTGATATCACAGCCTCACCAGCACCACTCTTATGGCTGTACCGATTGCAATTGTGACCTTTCGCTAATGAAAGCCCACATGACAGAAACACTATTGCTTTGTTTTCATTTCTGCTTGGTCCTTCTTTTCCATATAAAGCCCAGAAGAGAGCAGTAGTGAATGCATATGCAGTCTTTGAGAAACCTTTGGCTTGTAGCACAAAACATGATCCTCTAAAAAAACAGAGCCACGCTTTTACATACTGTTGGCAGCTCAAAGTGCTATACAGACAGTTGACTGTCTGTAAATTCACTGCCACGTTAATTTTCCTGCCACCTTAAATTCGCTGCCACCTTAAATTCATTGCCACTTTAAGTTCACTGATACATCAAATTTCACAGCCACCTTAAATTCCCTGCCACCTTAAATACAATGCCACCTTAAATTAATTGCCACCTTAAATCCACTGATACCTTGAAACCACTGCCACCTTAAATTCACTGATACCTAAAATTAGTGTTGGGCGTATTTGTTTTTTGTAGAACCGTAGGTCCTATACCTGAGTAGTGTTCTTGTGCTTCCTGAAGCGATCCGTGATCAGTGGATTTAAGGTGGCAATTAATTTAAGGTGGCATTGTATTTAAGGTGGCAGGGAATTTAAGGTGGCTGTGAAATTTGATGTGTCAGTGAACTTAAAGTGGCAATGAATTTAAGGTGGTAGGAAAATTAATGTGGCAGTGAATTTACAGACAGGCAACTCTGTATAGCACTTTGAGCTGCCAACAGTATGAAAGGTGCTCGATAAATAAACAGCACTATTATTATTATTATTATTATTATTATTATTATTTCACAGTCTCATTCCACTTGCCACAGGAGGTTCTCACATCACGCTATCATGCAGACTATACTAATGGCCGCATGGTCGTTTCAGCCTGCCGAGCTATCGCAACTGCATTAGGCAGTTGAGTTTACAAATGAACCTTGCTCGTGGATTTAATTCCACATGAAATTAAGGAGTTAGGTCTGCCAACAGCTCCTCTGTATGGGTGTAAGCCAAAGTATAAGCCGGTAGAAGAACACTCATATGCCAGCTTTATCAATCACAAGATAAGAAAACGTGGAAGAACGTGGAAAACTTGGAAAACGTGGACCACGTGGAAAATGTGGAAACCTTTGGTGGCAAGGTATCTGTTTGTTTGTTTGTTTGTTTGTTTGTTTGTTTACTTGCTTGGTTGGGTTCTATTGTTTTCCTTTCCACGGCCTCTCATGGGATCTCTTACAGTCAGTGTATGCAGCATGAACATTAGTAACAGCCTGTTTAATGCTCCAATCCATAATTAGAACGATGCATCACAGAAGAGCATATGGTTATGCTAAATGCAACTAAGACAATGAAGGATTCCGGATGGCGCTATTTTTTTTCTTCTTCTTCTTCTTCTTCTTCTTTCTTTTCTAAATCCATATGTAATGGCCTGTCACAACCATTCAGGGTTTACCTAGCTTGGTGCTGGCTGGGTTTGAGGCATATGGCAGCGTTCTCAGTAAGGCAGAGCTATAAAACACAGACTAATTGTTTGTCTGAAAAAAACAGAATGCGTAATCTATTGCTTTGAAGCATTCTCTCCTCCAACGGCTTTGACAGGACCCAGTTGGGACGCTCTGCTTGAATCGTGCTTTATTCAGCTGTTGGGGTTTAAAGCAAAAAAGAAGAATTTGGTTGGGCGCCGTTTGATCGGCTTGGTTTTGTTCACGGCAAGAACGAGAAGCCAACCGTTTCCTCTGTGTTCACAGCCAGTGAGGGGAGTAAAAGCTAAATACACACCTCAGTTTGGCATCTTTCATCGCGTCTGTCATACGGTAACCCCGAAAGATCAAGTCTTATTGGCATGCAAATGTTTCGCGGCCATAAAACATTTAAATGCGCCACTTCATCCACGATAGATCATGACCCAGAGTGATTAGCGGAGCTAGCCGGTATGCTAATGCACTTGACACGCGTCCAGATTGATTGCTTCCTCTGGGGTCAGGCATCACGTACAGTGTCGGTGTCACAAATAACAGTGCTCTTCTCTGTTAAACACACACGCGCGCACACATAGAAGCACTCGTCAGCGATAATGTCTCCGCTAATGTGCTGCCACAGCGGCTAGCTAACAGCACACTGGTTGCTAGGAAGCACCTAGCAGAAAGTCTACAGATAATTCTCCTCGGGATTGTGCCAGGGAAGGCTTCCACCAAATCTGGCCCAACTGCGCAATGCTTTGATGTAAGAGTGACTGAACACTGATGTGGCCTACATCCCGAAACTTGTCCAGTCCACGCCCAATCCAATTGCAGCTGTTACTGGTGCTTGTGGAGGTATTACATGCTAGTAGGTGCGTTTCAGTCACAGGGGACTCATTTTTTGTCCGGTGAGCTTATAAATGGTCCATAAACATTTGTCATGTCTGCTACTCCTTTATTTCTTTGGAATAGGTAGGATGATGACTGCTAGCCCCCCAGGCCCCTCAGTGAGCAATGGGGCTTCTCTTCTTAGCACCAAGCATTTTGTGATGTCCATCTGAAACTGTGAACAGCATAACTCCAGCAGACAGTACATTTAGCACATGCCTTCCCTTCACAGAGATGGGAGTACACACACATGCTGTACATATGGAGATGCTAGTCCCTGGAAGCTAGCTAACTTCCCACCCCAGCAAAACCGCGATAAAGACGAATGCCCTAATTTCCGGAAAGAAACCACAGTCATTCCTCAGTAAACTCTAACTCTCGGAAACTCCAGCCGAATGGTACATTTGCTCCGAACTTCAGCCTTTAGACAAGGCAGGAAAAATGACCCGCCGCAGTCCTCCTGCCTCCAGATGAAGATAAGCAGGTAGACGTACCCAAGTGAGGAAAACATGCAGGGCTGCAGCCGATAGCCATATTTCAATTGCCGAGTCACTGAATAGAAAAATGGGCCATTAGCTGCAGGCTGACTTCACTGAGTGCCTCCCAGCCTCCCGGATACAGGGAGGCCATTAGCTTTAGCCTTGAATGCCGTTTAGGTTTTATGTACTTGTTCTGAATGCCCCCCGCCTCATTAAGGACTTTTGCATGTACTTGGTTGGTTCAGCTTCAGGCAAGTCGCTGCCCATTCTGCAGCCCGTAGTCCTGTTTCTCTGCATACTTTGTTACCCTGTTCTTCAATGGTCAGGACCCCCAGAGGACCCCCACAGAGCAGGGATTATGTGGGTGGTGGATCATTCTCAGCACTGCAGTGACACTGACCTGGTGGTGGTGTGTTAGTGTGTGTTGTGCTGGTGTGAGTGGATCAGACACAGCAGTGCTGCTGGAGTGTTTAAACACTGTGTCCACTCACTGTCCACTCTATTAGACACTCCTACCTTGCTGGTCCACCTTGTAGATGTCCAGTCAGAGACGATAGCTCATCTGCTGCTGCACAGTGCAGTGTTGATCATCCTCTAGTCCTTCACAGGACGCTGCCCACAAGACACTGGCCAAAGGATGCTGTTGGCTGGATAGTTTTGGTTGGTGGACGATTCTCAGTCCAGCAGTGACACTGAGGTGTCCAGCAGCACTGCTGTGTCTGATCCACTCACGCCAGCACAACACACACTAACACACCACCACCACATTCATTTTGTAAGTGTACAGTTATTACAATTATGTTGCTGTACAGTTTGTGTTGGTCATCCTCTAGACCGTCAACAGTGGTCACAGGACGCTGCCCACAGGATGCTGTCCACAGCACGCTGCCCACAGAGGCTGGATAGTTTTGGTTGGTGGACGAATCTCAGTCCGGCATTGACACTGAGGTGGACACACAAAATACTGAAAAACGTGATATTATATGTAGTCCTTGCGACTTTTGGGGAACGTCCTGTTAGATATGTTTTTCGTAAAGCTAAAAAATGAAAAGCTTGAACTTAAAAGAAACTGGTTTAAGGAGAAAGACAAGCGGAATTGTCTCCTCTCTCCAAATCACAGCCAGACTCCACGACCTTGATCTGATTAGCCAGGATTGATGGGGCCTGTCTGCAGCGGTCTCTGGTAAGCTAAATGATTGGGAGAGGGGAAAATGCTTGGGGGAACCAGAAAGACAGTTAACATTTTCAAAGCAGTAATTAACCACGGAGGGAGTCAAAAACACAGATACTTCACAGAAAAGACATTTAGCCGTTAATATGCACATGCAAAAGAAAAGTATACACACTCATCAAAAGAATAGCTGCATCCAGAAAGTATCAACCCACAGGAATGAAACTTGGTGGGTAGGTTTGACATCGTGAGACATGCCAATGATTCAAGTTTCACGCTCAGCCGCTAGGACGTAAGCAAGGATGGGTCTTATTGCTGTACCTGACTGACCCAACAGCCACAACTGCAGATATTCATTGAGCAGTAATGCCCCTCCATGAGTCATCCTGTTAGTGCCAGCACCATTGGTAGACGGCTGCACAACACAGGACTACATGCACGCAGACCGTTACGACGACTGTCCTTAACACCACGTCAACATCACCACAGACTGCAATGGTGTCGTGCAAGACTGTCATGGAGTGACTCTGAATGGCAGCAGGTCATCTTCAGTGACGAGTCCCGCTTTTGTCTTGGTGGAGACGACCAACGAATCCGTGTGTGGAGGCACCGTGGTCAGCACCAAGATGAACGATTTGTTGTCACGTGTCACAAGTTCAGTCCAGAAGGCCTGGTGTCACTCCACCTCCACCCCACCGCACCATCTGCAGGAACTGTGTGAGGATATTCAAGCTGCATGGGATGGATTATCACAGGACACCATTAGGAACCTCTACAACTCCATGCCGAGACGTCTGGCATGTTGCGTTAGCAAACATGGTGGCCCGACGCCATACTGAGAGACACTGCTTCAATCCCACACTTCCTTCTGGGAGCAGCTACTGTTTTGACGACGAGTGTATTTGTAATTTGTAATGTGTCAACAATTCCATTTTCATATCCACCCATCCTTTCCCTCTTCCTCTTTCTCATACAAATGTTTACTATGTGGAATCTGAAAAGGGCCCCGGTTCTATAAGCTGGGTCGACATGGGAAATGTGATGTAGGAGGAGGTCAAGTCCAAGTTTTCCTGCAAAGCACTACAGCCCACCCACGGAGCACAGCCTCTAGTCCGAATGTTCATTTAGCCCCTGGTCCATGTCCAATGCTAATGACTTTCTCTGCTTCTCTCATTCTCTCACCCCTCCCCCTCTCTTCCAGAGAAGGGGGGTGCTGAAGGTGACACCTGTGTCAGTTCAACTCTGCAGACACATTACGCTTTGATTAACTTGTTCCATTTTAATCTGTGATTGATATTGCTCCCACAGAGCTGGCAGGGCCTTTGTTAAGACACATACACGGAGGAGCATGCAGAAACCCATACCTTGTGCTTCCACTCTCTGGCCACTTTATTAGAAACACCTACTTTCTGCTTCCACTCACTGGCCACTGTATTGGAAACACCTCCCTTGTACTTCCACTCACTGACCACTTTATTGGAAACACCTACTTTGTGCTTCCATTCTCTTGCCACTTTATTAGAAACACCTACTTTGTGCTTAGACTCACTGGCCTCTTTATTAGAAACACCTACTTCGCGCTTAGACTCACTGGCCACTTTATTAGAAACACCTACTTTGCGCTTAGACTCACAGGCCACATTTTTAGAACACCTACTTTGTACTTCCACTCACTGGCCACTTTATTAGAAATACCTACCCTGTACTTCCACTCCCTGGCCACTTTTTTGGAAACACCTGCCTTTTGCCTCCACTCACTGGCCACTTTATGGCCACTTTATTAGAAACACCTACTTCGCGCTTAGACTCACAGGCCACATTTTTAGAACACCTACTTTGTACTTCCACTCACTGGCCACTTTATTGGAAACACCTGCCTTTTGCCTCCACTCACTGGCCACTTTATTAGAAACACCTACCTTGCACTTCCACTCAATGGCCACTTTATTAGAAACACCAACCTTGTACTTCCACTCACTGGCCACTTTATTGGAAACACCTACCTTGTGCCTCCACTCACTGGCCACTTTATTAGAAACACCTACCTTGTGCCTTCACTCACTGGTCACTTTATTAGAAACATCTACTTTGTGCTTCCACTCACTGGTCACTTTATTGGAAACACCTACCTTGAGTTCCACTAACTGGCCACTTTATTAGAAACACCTACTTTGTACTTCCACTCACTAGTCTCTGGTGATTTCTAGCTCTTTCGTCATTGGGACATTTGTTAAACCGCTACTGATCCATATATATAGCGCCATTTCTTGGGCGAGAGTGTCAAAAACTTTCGGTGGCCAGAAAGTGACCACTGGAAAAAGACCTAGAAGAGGGCGAACACTAAATTGCACAGATGGGCACAGTCTATAACTCTACACCAGCAAGAATGATGATGATAACGCCATGGGCTTGGTTCATTTCTCCAGCCTTTTCCATCGGTCAGGATAATGGCCTACAACCAAAACTGCCCCTGCCAATCTCAGCATCTGCTGATCCTAATTGACCAGCCACCTATCCAATGGCGTAAGGATGTTGAAAGAGGTGGACGGACGCTCACAGGCTTCACCCTCGATGTTTAAATGCCCATAGACTACGTGTCTGCACTACTGAAAGTGCGTGCTTGAGGAATAAAAGGGGTTGAAAGGCGCCTACGCTGGACAGAACCACTTAAGCTAATTGTGTGAGGCGGGGTTGGTGGGGCTTTGCCAGGAAAACAGAAAGGCTTGAATACAGTAGCAGAGTGGCTACCGAGAGTTGGTCGACCTAAGACCTGGGGGGGTAGGCAAAGCATGATGCCCGGCTTGTGCCCACTTCATCATCTATTCATTATTACATATCCACACATAAACCAGGATAGACTTTCCGTAAACCCCAATGCTAACAGATACCGTTTGCACCGAAAGGCCACAACAATATGCAAATTGGGCTGCAGTTGTTTAATTCAGAGCCCAGCAAAACGAAACATGCACACCATCGGGATGCTACTTATAGTAATAGCTTGTGTGTGTGATGGTCCACTAAATTGGCGCGAGTGAATGTAACACTTGAAGCGGTGCATGGAAATTTGCAGGGCCGCTGCAGAGGCTTAGAGGCTTTTAGCAACTGGAATAGCTGAATAGGAATTTTGCCTTTGTGCTGCTCAACCACATGCGGTACTTCACAAGGTAACACTAAAGGACGCCGTCACAATAAGTGAAGAACCTTGCTCAAGCAAAGTGGGACACGTTCGCATTAGCGATTTCAATGTCTCCAAGAAGAAGCGCGTCGCTTCATACGAATCCCCTTTTCAGCAGAAAGGCCTTTCTCTACGGCAGCCGCCGGTGAAATTTAGCCATCGGTTTTTACATTCCTCTGGACCATTCGCAGTCTATTCTCCGAAATGTCTTTCACCACCTCCTTCTGAATTCCGGTCTATTCTCCAACCTCTCACAACACCCTCACTGTTCGTGGAATTAATCACAGTACAAAAGCTGGCGAATTAAATGCCTCGGCAGCGATGGAAGTCTCAGTTCATCCAAGAATCGCCAGTAGGAGAAAGGCACAGTGGGGACAGTTGTCTTCCATGATGGCAGGGAGGTGCCTGGAACAGCCAGCGTACTAGTTTGCACATGCTAGGAACTGCAAAATGTACCCAAAGGAATGTACTATGAAGCCACACATTGCCCCTGCCGCTCTCAGTGGCTTCATGGTACATTCCTGGAGCTGGGCTGGTACTTTCCGGCAGCTGGGCTGGTACATTCTTGGAGCTGGGCTGGAAGTTAGGGAACCAGCCTTGTGACCAGAGGGTCGCCGGTTCCATTTCCTGAACTGACAGTAACGACTGAAGTGCACTTGAGCAAGGCACCTAACCACCAACTGCTCCCCGGGCGCTGTGGATAGGGCTGCCCACCACTCCGGGCAAGGGTGCTCACTGCCCCCTAGTGTGTGTGTATGTGGGTGTTTCACGTTACAAATTCCTCTGTGTGCAAACACAAATGGCACGGCCTCTCTACTCAGGGAATGGTTGGCCAAGACCATCTAAAACCTTAATTTGACTATCACATCTCTCTTGTAAACATGCTTACTTGCATCCGGCAGAGGTGTTGCAGTTTCTAGAATGAGACTTCCTGGTTTGGATACTGGGAACAAGCCCTGTCGATGAGGTCTTTTGAAGGTAGTAGGAGCTTTTGGCTGGCAAACGCAGCAGGAAGACAGATAGGAAGCCAAGTATATTCCACCCACCGGCCTCTTCATTAGGTACACCTACTTGTATCTACACCCACTGTCCAGTGTATCAGCCTCACCATATAGGAGCACTCTGTAGTTCTACAGTTACAGACTGTAGTCCATCTGTTTTTCTGTATACTCTATTACCCTGTTCTTCAATGGTCAGGACCCCCACAGGACCACCACAGAGGAGATATTATGTGGGTGGTGGATCATTCTCAGCACTGCAGTGACACTGTGAAAAGCTACAAGTATAGATAGCAAGGTAGCTGGCTTTTGAGATCCCCTAATGCAATTTGGCTACTTCAGTCTGACTTAAAAACTTTCCCTGCCGTCCCAGTAGCTAGGCTAGCAAGATATCTTATTGGCTGACTCCACAGGGATTCCCAGTGGCTGTGACTGAAGCGTGCCTAATAGAGTCTAATACCTCCACAAGCACGAATAACAGCTGCGATTCAATTTGGCATGTACCGTACAAGTTTCTGGATGTAGGCCACATCAATGTTCAGAAGAATTGTGCAGTTGGGTCAGATTTGGTGGATGCCTTCCCTGGCACTATTCCAAGGAGAATTCCCTGTAGACTGGGATTTTAGTGACTGCTGGTAGACCCGTATGACCGTACGCTTCCATGCACCTGCGGATTCAGCTACTTCCTTCACACTATGGTCTTTGGCACGCCCAAATGCAGTCACTCCTTTTAGCCAATCGTTAACATCTGCTTTGGAGCCATTTTCCACACATGGAACGAAACATTCACTGCACTGTAGCACCTCTTCTCAATCTATGGATCCCGTCACTCACAGCCTGCAGGTATTTATAGCCCCAGTGTCCTCGTGCAGCGTCAAAGTTACTACCACCTTAAACACACAAGGTGACGACATACCAGCTATAAGATCAGTATAGTTTTGGATTTGCTTGACTTTGCAAGCCACTTGTTCTCAGAACCATTCACACAGCAAACATGCAGAACATAGCTGTAATAGAACCTGTTCTGTGGAAGCTCATTCAATGGGTTCGTCTCCTCAGAGCTCCTGGCAAGCATATTGGCACATGTTAGTGGTACCGTCTCGCAGCCTAAACACCCTCAATTCCATTACAAATGGGCCATTTCACGTGGTGTGATGGATATCCAGACCGACCCTTAATGCCCCTTCTCCTTTAATTAACCAGAATGCATTGCTAGTAGCAATACCATGCCATCCCACCCCTAAAAGATGAAGGACGCCCAAAAAGCATCACTCTCAGCATTTCATCCCAGCTCTCCTTGCTAGGTGCGCAATTTACAACCTTGGACCATTGTCAACATTCCTTATCTACGGAAAACTAAAACGCAACTTTGGGCAGAAATATGTCGGCTGTCTCATTCAGGCCGGTCATTAGGGGTGGTTACAGCGGAATGCAATCGATCTCGTTTTTACAATCTCTGAATCTCTTTCACCCTCGCTCACTCTTTTCGTCATTGATCCGGGCTTGAGCAGGTGCCAAAGTCTTTGAAAAGTCCTCGGGAACGTGCCGGTGTCGCTACGCTTATTTATGGCCAGCACTTGACGTTAGACGGAAAAAAGGAGGGAGTTTAACCTTTTTTTCACGTCCACCAGCAGATTCGGAGAGCTCCGTAAGCTGGTTATATCCCAGCCTCCATCACTTCTTCCATACCAATCAGGTGTTGGCACGTGTGGGAACACACAAGCGTTCCCGCTGTCGCCGTCATGCAGCTTAATATAAGAGCGTCCTTGCAGGACGTCTTAAGGATGCTGCCAAGTTACTGAAGGACAGGGAAAGGGAGTAAGGTGGTACAGACATTAGGTCAGTATGCTGGCGACAATCTGCTGCATTTGCTCGTGCCAAGAATGGAGCCCACATTTGCTGGTGCTTCAGTACAAAGTCCTAATAAACAGATGATGCCCCATGGAGAGGTCTCATCAGGGGGTTTGTGGGAGTCCTGGTCAGAACTTTCTAGACTAGATTTTGACATTTTGGTGCAGATCTTAGGCGGACAGTGTTCCACTTTGAGTCTTGGTTCCTCTCGGTGGTTCCTCCTCAAACTCTTAGGGTGTTTCTGTTCTGAGTCTAGGTTCTTCTCACAATGCTGTAATCATCATTCTCTTAGGAAGTTTCTCTTTTGTTTGTCTTGGTTCCTCTAGATGTTTCTTCCTCAAGCTCTTAGGAAGCTTCTCCACTTGAATCCTCGTTCCCCTCAGTGGTTCTTCTGCAAGCTCTTAGGTAGGTTTTTTTTAAAATCCTGGTTCTTCTTAGTGGTTCTTCCTCAAGCTCTTAGAAAGTTTCTCATTTTGAGTCTAGGTTACTCTCAGTGTTTCCCCCCATGGTCCAAGAAAAGTGTTCCATTTGACTTGTGGTTCTTCTTGATCTTTCATCCTCATTATCTATGTTTCTCAGTTGAGTCTTGGTTCCTCTAGATGTTTCTTGTTCAAGCTCTTAGGAAGTGTCTCCATTTGAATGCTGGTTCCCCTCAGTGGTTCTTCCTTAAAGTATTAGGGAATTTCTTGTTTTTGAGTCTAGGTTCCTCTCAGTGCTTATCCCACACGTCCTTTTGACTTGCAGCTCTTCTTGATATTTCGTCATCATTATCTTAGGAAGTTTCTCAGTTGAGTCTTGGCTCATCTAGATCAAGCTATTAGGAAGCTCCTCCATTTGAATCCCGGTTCCTCTCTGTGGTTCTTCAAAGTATTAGAACATCTAATACTAGCGATTCTTCCACATTTCCCTTTGAGTTGAGGTTGTTCTGGATGTTTCATCATCATTCTCTAAGGAAGTGTCTCCTTTGAGTCTAGGTTCCTCTCAGCGTTTCTTCTTCATTCTCTTATGAAGTTTTTTTTTTTTTGAGTCTCGGTTCTTTTCATTGGCCCCCCCTATTGTGATTAGGAAGTTTCTTCTTTAGAGACTTGCTTCCTCTCAGTGGTTCTTCCTCATGCTCTCGAGAGCATTTCCTGCCTTTGAAACATTTATCACGGGTATAGACCTTAATTTCTGGAAAACTGCTTCAGGGCAACGTCTGCAGGAAACCGAATGGAACCGAATAGGGTGGAAACTCCTTTCCTGGCAGTGAAGAATAACTCAACTAGTGCAGTATGTGCATAGTGAAGCCTGGACAAGAGGCTCTCTGAACAATATAAAAGGTAACTCTGTGAGCTTTAATCATTTGCCCCGCCTCAGATGTGGGCAAAATGAAATACAGGCACATGCAGAAGAGAAAAACACCAATACAGTTTCTAAATTGTTTCCATTCTTTGCTTTGATGGATTAATTTTCCCTGAGATTATATATTGGCTGAGGTGTGGTGCCCCAACCAGAACTGATGCCCCGCTTTTTTTTTCTCCACCCGAGGATTGAATGGTATTTGTAAAGCCATGCATTCAGGAAAGAACAGGCGGAAAAGGCTAAATGAGCCAAACAGGCATTTGAAGCGCAAAGCCTTTCACAATCATTACAACCTGAGCGATGATTAAATCATGGCGCATAAAGATTCCGATTCGCTTCCGCTATATTGGATTATTGCCCTTTGTTCCTGATTCCCGTGTGCCATCAACAACATGAAAGCAACTCAAGGTCAGCCGAGGAAACTCGTAGCCACAATTTCTAAATTGGACAGGACACAAATAGCTGCAACCAAAAACAATTCTGTCGTGGGTGAGCATAATGATGCCACCCTTTTGCTCAATACAACATGAATATTCGATCACTTTCTCCTGTATTAGAAACCCTCTATTTCCATTCCTGGCCACTGTAAGAGCTCAGCTTGCCTTTTGGGTCCACAATTTAGGTGTGAAATTACAGACTGTAGCCCATCTGTCTTCAGCGTCTGTCAAAGGCCATACAGTATCTCATAACTATGACTTAGTATATGATAATTTTGACATATGTTCTCATAATTATGACTTAGCATCTCATAAGTCTGACATACATTCTCATAATTATGACATATGTTCTCATAATTATGACTTACTTTCTCATAATTATGACTTAGCAACTCATGGTTATGACTTACTATCTCATAATTACGACTTAGCATCTCATAATTATGACTTACTATCTCATAATGATGACTTACTTTCTCATAATTACGACTTAGCGTCTCATAATTATGACTTAGCAACACATGATTATGACTTACTATCTCATAATTACAACTTAGCATCTCAAAATTATGACTTACTATCTCATAATGATGACTTACTTTCTCATAATTACAACTTAGCAACACATGATTATGACTTACTATCTCATAATTACAACTTAGCATCTCATAATTATGACTTAGCAACACATGATTATGACTTACTCTCATAATTACGACTTAGCATCTCATAATTATGACTTACTTTCTCATAATTATGACTTACTATATTATATATACTATATCTTTAAATGAGCTTCCATAGTCATTGGTCATTCTGACTGCTGTTGACCAGATATCATTTGGCTGGAGGTCCATACTCCGCAGTGTCACTGACATGGTAGTGTGTCTGGAGCCGGTCCTAGTGTATCAAGTGTATGGAACTGAGCACTGAGTACTAGAGGACGCCTAAAGTCTCATTAATGGTCAGTGTTCAATATGGATACGGATACTGACAAAGCCTTCTGACTGTCTTCTGCATTTAGTTTGTCCGTATCCTTGCAGCACTGCAGGTGCAGTAGCCAAGCGTTAACGTGAACCACGACGACTGAGGTATGGACATGATGAGGAAGAAACTGACAGAAAACAAAAGTCCTAAACGAAAGTGACCTAGTTTGGAATTTGAAACATCTAAATCATATTACCTTTCCTGGTTTCTACAGAACAACTGGGAGGCGACTGGATAGAAACCGTTTTTGTCTCTGAACTGCCCCCTAGTGGATGTACTGCTTGACACCCATGCCAACATAGAGGACACATAGTATGTGGGCAGCGACTGTTACAATGTTTGAAACATATAGGGAGCATAAATGAGCCCTAACACAGATCATGGAACAACAGATGGCCTACAGTAACAGAAACGGCCAGGGGCAACCATCAGCAAGTGGGTGGAAACAACCGGAGTGTGAAATCTCTCAAACAGCCCAATGCCTTGTGAAGCCAGAGCTCAAAGTATGGGGCAACGGTGCACTCGTGAGCTTTCCCAGACAAGTTAGCATAGCTGAAAAGCCTTCCCAGAAAACATCAATTAAGCATGTAGATATGTTTTAGACCATCATGGAGACACCAGCGTGCCCCATTAACCTCCTGCGGCGCCAGAAAGCCTCCTGCTCAGCCTCCTGATGAGATTGCATTAGGAGATTGCATGAACTCAAATGACTCAGTCTTAGACACCGTTCACCTGCCTTGCATATGTTCATATGTACATGTTCATACTAATATGTGGTCAGGTTTCCAGTGGTCATTGGTTTTCATTGGTTGATCTAATCTAATCTTAGCATCCAAAAGTTTTTGCCAATCCAACTGAATTCATTCTGGTTCTGGATTAAGACCTCACTCCAGTAATCTACTTTAGTACCACTTAGCATAGATGCTACCATGCTAATAAGCATCAATCAGACAACGTGTGCATAATGTTACCTGAGCTTTGTTATACGGCGATTTGGGAAACTACTTTTTCAGCTTTGTAGTTGGTGTAAATCCACCGTCGTTCATTTGCTCATATCTCGTTTTTAAGTCTTAAACTTAAACTTTGTAGACCAGTTTTGGTCTCCCGCAATACTGTTGAGCACTGAACCTCTGCAGAACGTGCTTCAACTTTCCAACTGGGAATGTAGGCAGATCCAGGCGTTTACATGGCCATTATTCTTGTATTTATTGAATTATTTACAGGATTACCCGCCTCGTTCAATTGGATAGAAATTGAATTTGGGATGGCCTCAATTGGACTAGTCCATTCTGATTGATGTGTTTACATAGACGTACACTTTTGTGATTGAGCTATTAGTCAGATTATTAACGGATTTTCAGGCTGAGTCATACAACAGGGGTAAGGTGCAGGTTTATTATTCTCAGGAGTCAGTTGCAGGCAGGTCCAAAACTGCACACATGTTCAGGAAATCAAGCCAGACATTATCAACACTGGATATCACTGGACGAAAAATGAGTCCACTGTGACATACCCAACAGCATGTAATACCTCCACAAGGACCAGTAACAGCTGTAATTATATTTGGCATGGACTGGACAAGTTTCTGGATGTAGACCACATCAATGTTCAGACACTCTTGCAGCATAGAATTGTTGGGCCAGATTTGGTGGACGCCTTCCCTGGCACAATTCCGAGGAGAATTCCCTGTAGACTGACATTTTAGCCACTGCTGGTAGACCCATATGACCGTACGCTTCCATACACCTGCAGATTCAGCTACTTCCTTCACACTATGGTCTTTGGCACGCCCAAATGCAGTCACTCCTTTTAGCCAATCATTAACATCTGCTTTGGAGCCATTTTCCACACATGGAACGAGACATTTACTGCACTGTACCACCTCTTCTCAGTCTATGGATCCCGTCTCTCACACCCCACAGGTATTTATAGCCTCCCTCGTGGAGCGCCACCTGCAGGAGCCTGAAGTTACTACCACCTTAAACACATTGCAAGGTGACTCATTTTTTGTCCTAGGAGCTTTGTAAATATACATATGAGGAAATGAGTCTAGAATGAAAGTGACCTCTACGGACAGGGAGCAGAACTTGGTTCCTCGCAAGGTTTTTTCCTATTGCCCTTTTACGAGGGAGGGGTTTCTAATAAAGTGGCCAGTTAGCCAAAGTACAAGGGAGGGGTTTCTAATAAAGTGGTCAGTTAGTGGAAGTACAAGGGAGGGGTTTCCAATAAAGTGGCCAGTTAGTCAAAGTATGAGGGAGGGGTTTCTAATAAAGTGGCCAGTTAGTCGAACTACGAGGGAGGGGTTTCTAATAAAGTGGCCAGTCAGTTGAGTACAAGGGAGGGGTTTCTAATAAAGTAGCCAGTTAGTCAAAGTACAAGGGAGGGGTTTCTAATAAAGTGGCCAGTTAGTGGAAGTACAAGGGAGGGGTTTCCAATAAAGTGGCCAGTTAGTCAAAGTATGAGGGAGGGGTTTCTAATAAAGTGGCCAGTTAGTCGAACTACGAGGGAGGGGTTTCTAATAAAGTGGCCAGTCAGTTGAGTACAAGGGAGGGGTTTCTAATAAAGTAGCCAGTTAGTCGAAGTACAAGAGAGGGGTTTTTAATAAAGTGGTACATTTGAGGTACATTTTTGGTCTTCCCAGAAAGGAATTCTCATTATAAGAGCAGGTCTGGCCCTGCGGGACTAACTCTACACCACCACGATAGACCTGGGTTGATGAAGTTCATGATCTGTGGTTGGATGAAGTTCATGATCTCTCCATCAGCGTTGCTGATGAAACCATAAAACCTCATCGCCTGAAGGTGTAATATTTCCTAGGAAGTTTCCAGTATTCCAGGCTTTACATGCTAACTTCCCATCACACAAACAATACGATGCAGCCATGTCCATAGCTACAAAAGGCTGTCAGATATTTGCGTGACGTAGCAGGCATAACACCTACACTTCTGCCACCTTGTATATGGAATTACGTCGCGCTCCTTTCCCGCAGGCTCAGTGGGGCGTGAACTTTGGATCCAAAGCAGAAGAGTCAGAGAGCGCTATACACGCTAGACCAGACGCCCGTACGTGCACACACAATGCCACAGCTGAGCCTGTCGGCTGAGATCAGGCTCAAAAACGGGGCCTCTATGCTTCCCGGCTCTAATCTCCACGTTTGGTGACATTTTAATAAGAAATAACGCAATAACGCCAAGCTCTACATCAGGAGGAAGGGAGCCCTGCCTCTGGAGGACTGAGACGTCTCGGGGCGGGAGAGTCACTCGACGAGAAACTCTGAGCGGTGGAAGATACAATTTGCAGGGTGTTATCTGATGACTCACGGGTTTTGTGTTTTTATTTGTTCTGCCACGAAACCGCACAGATCTCATCTGGATGAGGATATAATTACGTACAAAATATCTGCAGCTCTTTGTCGGTATGCACTCTGTTGTGAATCAGCCACGAAAAAAAGCAAGACGGGGCAAGATAGCAAACAGCGTACGGTCTCATCTGTTTCAATATTGTTGCTGTTTTCGAAAGTTTGCATCCCAGCCTTGGACTTTACAGACGGGGTGAAACTGCATTGACAGCCGACACAATAGGATACAGGTTAATGTGAATGGTCCTGGTGATATTGAGGAATCTGAGGATCAGATCAGGGATCATCCAGTCTCCAAGATCTGATCCTGTTAAGTAGGGCTGCCCTCCAGAAGTCGACGAGTCGAATCATCAGTCAGAGACCCTTTGAGTCGACTGAGAACCTTCAAGTCGACTGACAACAGTGACGAGGTTTTTTTATTTATTTATTTATTTATTTTTGTCTGAAAGTAGACAAAAGCTTACAAAATGCACAAGAACTTTAAGAATGTAAAAAGACATTTTAATAATTATTAAAAGGGGAATAATAAATATATATTTAAGTTCTAGCTGGGCTATGACGCATGCTTGCTAAAAAATTAAATTCACGTGACAACGTGCACTGGCGGTTCACCGGTGAAGGAAGCTAAAGCTGTGAAGCTGAGAAACACGGGTGGAACGATTTCTCAGAGAAAGTCTGGAGGAGCTTTTGAAGAAGAGAATCTGAACACATTAAAGCTAATTCTGCTCGTCATTTAGTCAGACATCCAACACTGCTTCAAACCAGTGAGCTGACTTTCGTTTTAGATGTAATGGCTGTTTGCGGTGAAGGAAAAACGGACCGAAGACGTTTGTTTTATTATAATTCCATTATTTTAGAACCTAAATTACAGATATTCTTATTTATTCATTTACAGCTAAGATTATTTTTTATTTAAAGATAAGTACAGTCACTTAACATGCCTGCCGATAAACGAGGAATAATTATTTCAGCGCAGGTGATATAATAATTAAATGGTTTCAGGTCTACTGTTCTTCTTTTCATCTAAAAATAATTTAAATATTGACTAATTTGGTTTTATTTAGGAGTTCATTATTTATGAGAGATGAAAGACGAAGGGTCATCCTACTGAAGAAGCTGTTAATAGTGAAATTATAAAGACAGGCTAGAAGCGCTAATTTTTAGCATAAATACGTGCTCGCTGCCCGACGCTATATTCTGTAATTAAATCAGGCTCCAGATCGTTCATCATATGCCACGTCTCTTTTAGTTCAGTAATATGATCCTGTGACTCTGCTGACTTTCTAAATGAGGATATCAGATCTGAACCGTATGCAGATCGATTTACTGATTACTAGATAATGTATATGGAGAAAAACATGAACGAATAGTCGAATCGTCGGCCAGGACGGGCGAATCCGATTCGACTGACAAAATTCTGAGTCAGGTACAGCCCTACTATTAAGCTCACCAGACAATGAATTAGTCACCTGTGACTGAACCGTACCTAATAGCGTGTAACACCTCCACCAGCCCTAATAACAGCTGTGATTGGATTGCACTGGACAAGTTTCTGGATGTAGGCCACATCAATGTTCAGACACTCTTGCATCAAACACAGTTGGGACAGATTTGGTCCCACAGATCTTCAAGAGGATTCAAATCTGGGGATTTAGCGGGCCAGTCCAGATGTGTGAATGCTCCTGAATGTTTATCATGCCAATCAGTCACATTTGCAGCCCTGTGAACGCCAGAACTGTCATCTTGGAATACAAGGATAGGAATGTTGTTATGTTCCTCGGGAAGATGATGACCAAGAGGCAAAACCTGGTTGTCCAGCAGCTCAGTGTAGGCACTGTGGTTTTGATTAACTGTCACCTCAACCCATTTGAGTTACCCATTTACATGTAACTAAAACCCCCCAGAACATCACAGAGGGGGCTTATCTTTTGTTCCTGGGAGCTGATCTTTGTCAGTGATGGATTTCACAGCAATCCAGCCACATGAAAGATCACATATGGCCTCACAAGACAACGGTGGTGTAATGAAGGCAGCCTGGACACAGGGATAGGATCCATTACAGGTAGGATTTATTCACAAAAACACAAAAACTGCAGAAATGTAAAAACACAAAAGGGTCCAAAAGATATAACGCCCAGAAGTTCTCAAAAAACAAAGCAAAAGTCTCAAAAATTCAACAACCCAGAAGATATTCAAATGTCACAAAAAAGAACCACAAATTCCAAACAAAAAAAAATACAAACCACAAAAAAACCAAGGGCAAGAGGTGTTGAAGGAATCAAACCTGAAAGGTAACAAAAACACAGGGATTATTCAAGGAATTCCTGAACTGAGGATCGCTACACAGCAGCCGGTGCAAAAACAGTACAGTGGTTAACGCTCCACAAACACGTAGGGAGGGGAAGGCCATTTAAAGGGAAGGATAATTAGTTGGGATGGGGAGCGGGTGAGAGAGGGCAGGTGCAAAAATCTTCAGAATTCCGGCGAGTTAGACCTCTGGTGGCCGGAATGAGAAGTGTGCCAGGAGTGCCTATCCTGGGATGACCTTACAGGTGGCACCAGTGCAAAGTAATTAGAGAGCCAGAGAGCCTCATATTCAAAGTTGTAACAAAGTGGCCAGTTGGTTGAAGTGCAAGGGACGGGTTTCTAATAAAGTGGCCAGTTAGTGGAAGTACAAGGGAGGGGTTTCTAATAAGGTGGCCAGTTAGTGGAAGTACAAGGGAGGGGTTTCTAATAAGGTGGCCAGTTAGTGGAAGTACAAGGGAGGGGTTCTAATCAAATTGATGATGGAGTGAACACCCCTGGTAAGGGTTTCTGATAAAGTGGTCAGTGAGTGGAAGTGCAAGATAGGAGTCTCTAATGAAGTTGACAGTGAGTGGACAGTCTTGGTAGGGGGTTTATTGATGAGGTGGTCAGAGAGAGAAAATATACGGTAGCCGATTATGAAGTGGATGGGGAGTGCTCGGTCTTCCAGATAAGCGAATTCAATCCCACCTCTGGAGATCTACCCCACTAACAAGACCACCGCCATGTCTGATCTTAGAGAGACATAGGACATCATTAGTCTTTCAGTATTTGGATATGTTCCCCATCAACTAAACCGTTCTCTCTCACATTCTGCTTGGTCATTTAATAACTGAAACTACATTTGTGTGGTCAGATTGATATCATTTCTCATTACCGGCCTGAAAGGAACAGGGCGAGAAATTTGTTTCATGGACAGCCCTGACTGAAGACATCGACTTGGGCACCACATGAGGTGTGAAGACTTTCATACACTAACAGCTTATATTGGGCACTCAGCTTCAGAGTGTATGTGGGCAGGAAAGAGCTCTACATGCCAGGCCTGTTGCCAATCTACTGAAGAGCCATCATCCACTTTTGCTTTCTGGAATATTATCTTTCCACATAATTAAAGCACCCCCAGAACATCACAGAGGGGACTCATTCTTTGTCCAAGGAGCTAATCTTTGTCAGTGTTGGATTTCACTACAATCCAGCCACCCAAAAGACACCGGGTTTCTAATAAAGTGGCCAGTTAGCTGAAGTACAAGGGAGGGGGTTTCTAATAAAGTGGCCAGTTAGCTGAAGTACAAGGGAGGGGTTTCTAATAAAGTGGGGAGTTAGTCAAAGTACAAGGGAGGGGTTTCTAATAAAGTGACCAGTTAGCTGAAGTACAAGAGAGGGGTTTCCAATAAAGTGGCCAGTTAGTCAAAGTACAAGGGAGGGGTTTCTAATAAAGTGGCCAGTTAGTCAAAGTACAAGGGAGGGGTTTCCAATAAAGTGGCCAGTTAGTCAAAGTACAAGGGAGGTGTTTATAATAAAGTGGCCAGTTAGTCGAAGTACAAGGGAGGGGTTTCTAATAAAGTGGCCAGTTAGTCAAAGTACAAGAGAGGGGTTTCTAATAAAGTGGCCAGTTAGTCAAAGTACAAGGGATGGGTTTCTAATAAAGTGGCCAGTTAGTCAAAGTACAAGAGAGGGGTTTCTTTTTGTTGGTTCTTTCTTGTTTTTTGGGACCTTCAAAGGACTCCAGATCTGATCTGGGATGGAAGTATCCACCACTGCCCAGATTCTCTTTGTCCTACTTGTTTTGATGTTTTCTTATCAGCACTGTTTTGTAGTTGCAATATGTCATCACAGCACACTTTTACAGGATAACAGGCCCAATTTGTGCAGGCTCTGCTCCAAATAAAACCCACAAGCCATGGAGAATGAGAGGAGCAGATCTGATAGGTTTTTCCTTTCAGGTTTAATCGTTTATGCATCTGTTTGCTTGTCATATTTTCAAAAGGGAGCTTTGGCCAACAATGCTGCTGAGGGTGGGGCACCAAAAGGATGCCACACTTAATTAAAGAGTGTCCAAAACCACTCAAGGTCTCCAAAATAGGGCTGATACCGGAGCAAGCACACCCACCAGCCACTTTATTGGGTACACATCCTTCTTTTGACACTCACTGTCCATTTTATCGGCTCCACTGACCATATAGGAGCACTCTGTAGTTCTACAGTTTCAGACTGTCGTCCATCAATGGTCAGGACCACCACAGAGCAGGTATTATGTGGGTGGTAGATCATTCTCACCACTGCAGTGATACTGTCTAATAGAGTGGACAGCACAGTGTTTAACCACACCAACAGCACTGCTGTGTCTGATCCACTCACACCACCACCATGTCAGCGTCACTGCAGTGCTGAGAACGATCCACCACCCACATAATACCTGCTCTGTGGTGGTCCTGTGGGGGTCCTGGTCATTGAAGAACAGTGTGAATGGGGCTAACACAATATGGAGATAAACAGATGGCCTACAAAGTGCTCCTATATGGTCAGTGGAGCTGCTAAAATGGACATTGAGTGTAGATACAAGGATATATATATAAGACCTAAGAATACTTTAAAGCAAATCAACTTCACATTCATGACTTGGCAGATGCTGTGATCCAGACCCACTTCAATTTGACCATGTTGCAAAGGTAGCCAAGTATAGCATTAGGAGTCCTACCCAAGGCTGCCCAGGCTGGGAACTGAACCCCAGAGGGCATCGATATTACCCACTGTGCTGTCTTAACCACTGATATGCCTGGCCTCCATGGCCTTACAAGGTTAAATAAAACCTCGCAAGGGAAAATAAAGCCAAACAAAAGTGTTGATTGCATTCACCGCTGTCCGCCCTTTCCTTCTTTTCTTTTCCTTTGGTTTTTGGCCTCGTACCAAGTCACATTTACTGCTGTGAAATAAAAATAGCTCCAGCTCTGCGATAAATGCGACAGCACGCTTCATTTAGACCCCCAAAAAAAAGTGTCCGCGGGGAACTCCGAGGGCAACCAGCTCTGTTTGTCGGAGATAATACACGGTAGAAGGGCACGGGAGAACGTCAGCTCAGTCCACCGTAACTCAAGCCCACAAACAGCCAACTAAAACGCTTGCAAGGAAGGGCTGGGGCAAAATAAGAGCCACTCTGGAGACAAGGTCTAAATAAAGACTGCCACAGCCTGAACCGGTAAACTTTTGTGACACTACTTTGGTAGGAAAAGCTGACAAGGGTAAAGGAAGGAGTGGGTGGTGTAACCAATGCATTTGCTTTTCCTGCTCTTAAGTTACATCCAAGTTTGCGCTCAAGTGTAGGCCAATAGTTTAAGTGTACTATTAAGCTGTTGAAGCTCCCCTTGGTGTAGCATTGCGTAAGCAGTAATGTAATAAGGACGTTGTCATAGGGCGCCACTTGCACTGAGAGTACTTACACCACTGGATCAAGTACTCTATAGGCAACAACGGAAGACAACGAAGATGCAAATATGTGGTTTTCCAAGGACGCAGTTGTTCGTCTATGATGGGGGCGGAAACAGGACAGAGCCTGGCTCAGCTGGGGGAAAATTTGTTGGGTGAGTTGATATCAGGCCTAATGTCATGCGATATTGCTGGAGGTGACAGACAACAAATATTGTCCCAAGGGATTACATGTGGGGGGGTCTCCTTTCACAAGAATATCCAGCCTCATTCAATGCACAACACTCAAAATATAGTCATCAATGTTTCTCTCACACCATCCACGATACAGAATAAAGATATCATGGTATGAAGGTGCTGTGCAAAGGTCAGAGACCACCCCTAATTATTTAAGGAAACCTCCATGAGCACAGCTGTGATTGGATTTGGCATGGACTGGACAAGTTTCTGGATGTAGGCCACATCAATGTTCAGACACTCTTGCATCAAAGAATTGTGCAGTTGGGCCAAATTTGGTGGATGCCTTTCCTGGCACAATTCCGAAGAGAATTCCTTGTAGGCTGGGATTTTAGCCACTGCTGGTAGACCCGTATGACCGCACGCTTCCATACACCTGCAGATTCAGCTTCACACTATGGTCTTTGGCACGCCGGAACGCAGTCACTCCTTTTAGCCAATCATTAGGATCAGCTTTGGAGACATTTTCCACACATGGAACGAGACATTCACTGCACTGTAGCACCTCTTCTCAATCTAGAAAAATCCTGTCACTCACACCACGCAGGTATTTATAGCCCCATCATCCTCATGCAGCGGTGTCTGCTGGAGCCTGAAGTTACTACCACCTTAAACACACTGCAAGGTGACTCATTTTTTTGTCTAGTGAGCTTATAAAATGATTCATTGCTTAAGGATGGAGAAAGCCAAGAGGAGTTTACATAATGGACATTGCACAGTTAGCATTAGCAATGGTTAAGTAATGTTAAGTAAACATGTAACAAGTACATATTCACATAACTTACTAAGTAACTTGAAGTAATGCAATCACAATGGTTATGTTCAGTAGTCAAGTCAAGTCAAGTAGTTTTTTATTGTCATTTCAACCATATACAGTGGTGTACCGTACACAGTGAAACGAAACAGCGTTCCTCCAGGACCAAGGTGCTACACAGAACAATAAATACAATAGATTTACAAGACAATTTACAATATACAAAACAGCAAACAATAAATACAAGGAGGGAGCAGTAAAGTGCAGTTATGTCCATTTTTTAAAGATGGACATTGAACGTTGAACATTGTTTTTAGCAGTTACATAGCAGCAGTTATGTCATTGAACATTGTTTTTAGCAGCAGTTATGTCAATATGTGGTATAAATGTAAACATTTACTCCTTAAGTTTGTGTAGACAGATTTAAGAGATGAGATTTTGTGTGTGTGTGTG